>OZ023267.1:51815378-52175378 GCA_964006375.1 Tillus elongatus | reverse complement strand
GGTCTAAGTATCGCTCTTAAAATCCGAATAATCACATGCTAAATGTCAAGGAAACTCGCGCGCTTTGTTGGGTCGTATTGTACATCCCGTCACCTGAAAAGCTAGCGGCGAACTAAACGATGCAGCCGACGCCGAGCGTCGTGTAAACTCGACGCGCACACAGTTACCGATTTATAACATTATATTCTTATTTTACATATTTCCCACAATTTGGAGCAATTTGGCAGCTAACTCCCTTTCACCGGAACCAAATCAACAGGCTAACCAATCAATCATTGTTTACATATAATTAAGAAGCATCTCTAACGTTTCCTCTCAATAATTTCGGCTGTTTCGAGTGTGAAAAAGATACCACAGCGAAGTTGTCTTAGTCTGAAAGAGAGAGCTAATCGAAAGCATTTCAAGTTAATTAATTCCAACTAACTAATGACTGTTCTTAAAATTTGTGCTACAACCCGTTATTTCGCTTCAACGAAATTATGACATTCTGCTGACAAATAAATTCATTCAACATGTTTTGTGTGTGTTGTTATACTAATATAGCACTGTCAGGATGATTAATTGTTATCAAGCTAATCCGGTTAACATCGCAAAATGTTTTTTTACATGAACCTGTTTGAACATCTCATTTAAAATTGTAAACATGTAGATACCTACAATTTAACCTTGTCATATATACAGTGAGCGGCAAAATTTTTGAATTAATTTATGAAAATTTGAGCGATATGTATTTTGAGGAAATGCTCGGACCAGTAGACTAGAGTTTTCAAAAATGTTTATTTTAGCAGAAAATGTAAGTTTCTCCCGCTCCTGCTTTTCAAATATGAGGTCATCGACTTTTTAGCGAATTCTTCGTAAAGCGAAAAATTCAGTAAAGAGGATATATATATATATATATATATATATATATATATATATATATATATATATATATATATATATATATATATATATATATATATCAAAAAATGTGGGAAAGCCGGCAGTTGTAGAATAAAACTCTTTATTATAGGCCGAGCTTTCGGAAAAATTTATTCCTTTCTCAAGGCTACAACATGGAAAGAAAAAAAGTTTACAATTTACTTGGGAAAAATATAAAAGTTTAAAATACTTAGATATAACGTGAGTTCTACTAAACTAATTATGCAATAACAAACCTGAAAAGAAAACCTTTTTATGAATTTGAGTGAAGTCGAAAAGTGCCAAACTGACATATAAAGCTAACTATTATCTAATTGAATTTGTTTTTTTGTTTTTGTCTAGGAAATATATATAGGGGTAGTGATTTCTAAAATTATTATCTTTCTTTAACTTTATTAAATTGTCGTTAAAAGTAATTTCAAATTCTTCTAAACACATTCTTTTATTACTTAAGGTTTCACAGTGTAAAATAGAAACATTACTAAAATTTATATTATGGCCAGTACCGAGATTATGTTCTGACAGAGCGCAAGTTCTTTTTTGTAAACGTATATCACTTTTGTGCTGTGTTAACCTATCTTTAAGGACTCTGCTTGTTTGGCCATAATATAAATTTTAGTAATGTTTCTATTTTACACTGTGAAACCTTAAGTAATAAAAGTCTGGACGCAGCAAGTGCGTTATGGTAGTGAATTTTCATTAAAATGTTTTTATTGCAAATAGGTGTGTTTTCTTTTTAAGAAAGCAGGCATTAATTTTGGTTACCAGTATAACCTATATAGTAAAAGCAATGTGCCATGTTTCATAAAAATAACTTTATTGTGTGAAAATGTACCAAGATTTCCGAAAGTAGACTTAAAGTGTTCCCGGAAAAACTCGTTTCTTGGTCAACCTTATAGGTTAATAGCAAATTGGGCTATTCAAATATGAAGCATTTGATCAAAGTTCGTAACCATAACGCACTTGCTGCATCCAGAATTTATTTTCTTACAAACATGCATTATATTTCGATGGAAAATGCAATAAGATAAGGCGTGTTTGATTAAAAAAAAGAAAATTTGTATCATGTCATTTGTACCAATGACTTATGGGCCATCCTGTGATTGTAGAAATATTTTTTTAAGATGTAGCTCAAGACACCCTATAATTAATGTATACAAATTTTTTTCAAATCTTGTATAATAACGGATATATTGAGCTTTATTGATTTTTTACGAAAATTCGACAAAAATTATATACCATTAAACGATAAACTCTAAAGCTAAGGCTACTGCCAAGCATCAGGGAAAGCGTCTATTTCAAATGAATTTTCTGGAAACATTTTAGTAAAATGAAGGACAATGACGGTTGAAACTAAGACTTCAGTGTTTGTAAAACATCCTTCTTGAGACATTTGATTTCCATAGCCCGTATTAGTTTCAAGTTATTTGCCAAAATGTTGCCGATTTGGACGTTTTAAGTCGCAACTTTGACGTTTTGAGGAAAACCCCAATTTATTTTTCTTTAAATCCTATAACTTTTTTGTCTTTTGACATACAGAGCTAAATTTTGGTAGGTAACTTACATATAAGGACATAAACCCTCATACCAAATTTGGTTGCCTTTACTTTGTTAATTCGGGAGATATAAATTTTTTTCGAAAGAAAACACAAAATTTTCCGGGAAAACCTGGGCAGATTTTCCTGGCTAACGAACTTATCCAAGCCATTTGCAAAAGGAATTTATTCACCAAATTTAATCAAAATCGGCCCATTATTTTTTGAGTTATCGGTGTGATACATATATATATATAAATATATAAATATATATATATATATATATATATATATATATATATATATATATATATATATATATATATATATATATATATATATATATATATATATATATATATATATATATATATATATATATATATATATATATATATATATATATATATATATATATATATATATATATATATAAACATATAAAAATTCAAACTGACCCCGGATATGTGTTCTGGGGGGCCTAATTAGCGCTCATTTGAAGAAATTTTTTCAAAATTCAAAAGTCGAGATCTCCTCATTAGTGAATTTTTTTAAGAAAATTCACTAAAAGAATGTGTTTAGAAGAATTTGAAATTACTTTTAATGTCAATTTGATAAACTTAAAGAAAGATAATAATTTTAGAAATCACTACTCCTATTTATATTTCCTAGACAAAAACAAAAAACAAATTCAATTAGATAATAGTTAGCTTTATATGTCAGTTTGCCACTTTTCGACTTCACTCAAATTCATAAAAAGGTTTTCTTTTCATGTTTGTTATTGCATAATTAGTTTAGTAGAACTCACGCTATATGTAAGTATTTTAAACTTTTATATTTTTCCCAAGTAAATTGTAAACTTTTTTTCTTTCCATGTTGTAGCCTTGAGAAAGGAATAAATTTTTCCGAAAGCTCGGCCTATAATAAAGAGTTTTATTCTACAACTGACGGCTTTCCCACTTTTTTTGATAAATAACACTATTACCGTCACAAAAATTTGATACTCTATATATATATATATATATATATATATATATATATATATATATATATATATATATATATATATATATATATATATATATATATATATATATCGCTAAAAAGTCGATCAGACCGATAACTCAAAAATAATGGGCCGATTTTAATGAAATTTGGTAGGTACCTTCATTTTGTAAGTGGCTTGGATAAGTTCGTTATCCAGGAAAATTTGACTAGTTTTTCCGGGAAAATTTTGGGTTTTCTTTCCGGAAATCTTCGAAAATAACAAAGCTATGATAATAAATTTAGGACATACGTTTCTACTATCAAACTTATCCTACCTGCCGAAATTCAGATCTCTACGTTAAAAGAAAAAAAAGTTATAAGCATTTAAAAAAAATCGGGTGCTGCTGGTGATCAGAGGAAAGCACAAGAACAAAATATTTTGTATGGTTAACAAAACCAATTGAATATTACATACAGCGGTTAAGTCTTCCTGGCGCAAAAAGGTCAAGAAGTAGCAGAAAAAATATTTTGAAAATTTTATAGTTTTCTTCTTAAAACGTCAAAATATGTAATTTCCAGACAAATACTCTGAAACAAATACGGAGAAGAATAAATGTCTTTATAAATGTGTTTGTGCTTCATTTTACTAAAATATTTTCGGAAAATCCATTGCACGAAGACCCTCTTTCTACTGCTTTGGCAATAGTTTCATCTATAGAGTTTATGGTTTAATAGTCTATCTTTTAGCACATTTTCGTAAAAAAAATTCGTTATCGAGAAGACAGCGACTTAGGAATTTTGACGAGCACGAACAAGAACCCCTAAAACTCATATACGTGGTGAGTTTCAGCTTTTGTCTGTTTACACATATACAGGGTGACGCATATCTACGGTGAAACTCAATATTTTCGTTTATATACAAGACACGAACAAAAATTATATATGTTCATTAGAAGGTGTTTTGAGCTGCATTTTATAAAATTATTTTGAGAATCATAGGCTGGTCCAAAAGTCGTTGGTGATACACACTGTTTTTTAAATAGAACGCCCCTTATTTTATTGCATTTTTGTGTTTTCCATCAAATTGTAATAGTTGTTTGTAAGGAAAAAAATTCATAACGTTCATCGTTTTGGAGTTAATTCAATTGTTTTGCAACTTTTCACGTTTTTGGCACATTGCACAAACACACATCACAAATTGTGAAACGGCGCTTTTACCAATAGATAGCGGGGCCTAATGGAAGTGACGCATTCAGAGAGCTTTTTGTTTGTATTACTCGTCGAAAAAATCGAGCTGGCGTATACAGGCACTTTCAAATTTTGCTGAATTTGAAAAGTTTTCGCAGAAATCTTTTTTGTGTTTCCGTAGAAATCATTTTTTGTGAAATGTTGGTAATTAATAATAGATGTTAAGTAAGTTATTATAAAGAAAGTTGTAGAATTTTCGTAAAAATATAATTGAGTGTAACATTACTGAAGGCAATTTCGGCAAAAAAATAGTGAATTTTTGAAGAGGTTCTTATGCCAGGAAAATCGGACCAGTTTTTTCTGGAATGTTTTATTTTCTATTCCGAAAATGTTTGTACTTTTTGAAACAACAAAGCTGTTTTAATGAGATGTGGGACATTGTCATTACTATAAAGGTTATACTGCCAACCAAATGTTCTTTTAAAAACAAGACATATTTGCCATTAAAAACATTTTTACGAAAATTCGGTACCAGACTTTTTTTTTAAATGACAACCCCCGTTTTAGCGGATTTTCCTTAAAAAAATTCGCTAATAGAGAGGTCACGATGAAAAGCCTTGGAAAACATGTCGTCACATGAGCGCAAATTTTGGTCCATAGAACCCAAAACCAAGATCCGTTAAATTTTTTAAACATTTATATATATATATATATATATATATATATATATATATATATATATATATATATATATATATATATATATATATATATATATATATATATATTGTGTGTGTGCGTATTATCGGAGCGATAAGTCAAAAAATACTAAGCTGATTTCAATCAAACTTGGCAAAAATATTGTTTGGACGAAAACCGAGGCCGAGTTTGGTAATCAGCCTTTATGATCAAGTTTTTCCGGTGGAAAATCGGGGAAAACTTTTTGTAAAGTTTTTAAATGATTAAAGTGAGTGGAATGGAATTTTTCACATATATAGAGCATTCAAAGATCTTCTCATATATTAATTTTGAAGGGTTTTTCTCAACAAACTTGTAAGTTATCCTGAATTAGAGAAATTGAAAAGCTACTACACGTTCCTAAAAGTTTATTAAGGCGTTGTGTAATGTGCGTAGGAGAGGTTGACATAACTGATGTCTTAGTTTGTTTTCTTTGAAAGTTGAAAAGCTACAAAATCTGCCTAATAAATTGAAACAGCCGGGGTTAAAAATTTTATTACTCAAGCTTGGGAAGTTTCCATCGTTAGGAAATTTAACGGTAATATTTATTTATAGAATTGATTTGTTATTCAAAAACTATATGGTAAAATCGGCAGCTAAAGAATTTAAGCCTGATTTTAAGTTGCGATCCAAATAATAATTAAATAAAAACCTTATAAGTTGAATAAAACTTTTAGCATTATAGCATTTTTCATGAATTTAGTCTAGGGAGATTTATCTATAGATTTGGCAATCTGAAATGACCAACAACAAGATTCTTGGTCACGTGGTAAGAAATTAAATTCCTATTGGTTTGTTCTGTTATTTGCATTCTTATAGCAAAACGGCGCGGTTTATGTAGCGTCATATGACATATCAATTTATTTTTATTTTAGATTAATGAGAGAATAGGTTGTTTTTCGATTATAAATTTTAGTTTATATGAAAATTTTGGGAATTAAATCATTGTTTTGTTTGATCATATTGC
Source organism: Tillus elongatus (assembly GCA_964006375.1). Classification (NCBI taxonomy): domain Eukaryota; kingdom Metazoa; phylum Arthropoda; class Insecta; order Coleoptera; family Cleridae; genus Tillus; species Tillus elongatus. The sequence goes on along the minus strand of OZ023267.1, from coordinate 52,169,042 downwards.
AAAATAAGTGAGTTGTCCAAAACCCCAACCTTTAAAATAAGTTATGTTGAATTATTTCACACAGGAACAGTATGTGTGTAATCAGGACTGTTAAAAATTGTGTAAATATTGCAAAATTTTAAAATAATTTAATTCTTTATTTAAAATCGAAACGTAAAATTAATAAGGAATATATAAACTTTGGATAAATTAATATTTCGAGCAAACGGCTATACCACGTTGAAAAAACCGATTCTCATGCGATCCCCGAAGTTAAGCAACCGCCTGATAACACCGTTTGCTGTTGCCTTTTTTTTAGGTAGTGACATTTCTGTTTTGTACTGGGTTCGATCCCAGGGTTCTTCTTTGGCTTTTCCAGTACAAACTGTAACATTAACCCCAACCGAGGTTCTGGCATTGTATTTGAGCAAGCTGAATATCTGCACGTTCCGCCCTTTGGAGGGGGCGTATAGCCGCCGGTCCCGTGTCCATGCAATGTTGGGCACGTTAAAGATCCCTACCCTCCTTACAGAAAGGCAGGGGTTCGGCAAAATTTCCAGGATAGTGAGGTGAAACTGCTGCCTGTCGTCGGTGATTGGCTATAGTCGCGGAAAACGTTAAAGAAACAAAAAAAAGACACACATGTGTCTATATTGCGCTTAGTAGGGTTGGTCTATGATATCTTAACTTGATTATGTATTTATTGGCCAGATACGTTCCTCTGATGCTCAAATGATGTTCTTTGGAGTCTCTTAAAATGGGGTCACATGGTGAGGATTTCATAGCCCCCAAACATATTCTGATGGTTTTATATTCCACCCTGTCGATTTTTAACAAATTGGTTTTCGATGCTGATAAATATAATATACGTCCATAGGGAACGAATGTAACATCTATAAAAGAGAAGAGCTACCTCTGCGTCTGCACCACCTTTAGTATATCTTACCACTCTCAACAGGTTAGAACCTCTTTCAAATTTCTTCACCGGGTAATCCATATGCTTTGTCCAGGGTTACTTCTTGTCTATAAGCACGCCCAGGTATTTGTAGCTGCTTACAACCCACATTCTAACAGCGTCACTTATGATAAATCAAAAACCAATTTAAGTTTTTTAAATGTGCAGTGTTTGACAAATAAACTCAATGTTGTTGAACTTTTTCTGCAGAATAATTCGGTTGATATTCTATGCGTTGCTGCACACTGGTGTAGTAGTGATATAATAAGTACTGTTAATATTCCTAGTTTTGCAATTGCAGGTAACTTTTGTCGTTCACAGCAACAACATGGTGGTGTTTTGATATATGTCCGGGAAGGTATGTCTTTCAGAGAACTTAATTTTGTGACTGTAACTTCAACTGAAGTAGACTCTGAGGCGTGTGGTATTTTGTTGACCGTGCAGTCAAAAACTTATTGCATTGTTTGTGTCTATCGGTCTGGTTTGGGTAGTTTGACATGTTTCTGGAGCATATGTCATTTATATTGAATAAGTGTCACCGATATATGGCGGATGGCATTGTTTGGTGCGGTGATCTAAATGTGAATTATTTGTACGACAGCAGGCAAAAAAGGCTGTTAAATGATTTGATGGATAGTTATAATATGTTGTGTTTATGTTCGGATGTTCCGACGAGACATTTTACAAATGTTCGTGGGCAGACATCGATATCTAAACTGGATTATTTAATCACAAACTTATCAGTGGATTCATGTGAATCTTTTGTGCGAAATGAACATATAAGTAATCATCATGCAATATTTCTCAGTATTAATACTGAGTCTGTAAAATACCTGCCACCCGCCGCTGGACGGATCTTTTCAGAAAAGAAGAGATTTTCTCTGAACAAACTGCGGCAATTCTATAATTTTATGACGACAATTGATTTTAATACTGTGTATGTAAATCATAGCGATGTTAATGATAGTTTTGAAGAATTTTATAGCATACTTTTGCATGCAATTGACACGATATTTCCAAAATATCAGCCAGTTAATGTGTCTAGGTTTAACAATCAGAAATGTAACGCTTGGATGAATGAGAGTGTTTTATGTAAGGGCAGAGAATTAAAACACTTGTTTTGGTTGTTTAAACAAAGAAACAACTGGAGAGTCTACACCAATAAGAAAAAAGAATATAGAGCTTTGATAAATAGATCTAAACAAAATACGTATAACAAAGTACTTGAAAATCTTGATTGTAGGGCCAGGCAAAAACACATTTGGAGAATGATAGGGCACCGAACAAGGAAGGTCGATTTTGCACAGCCCATTATTGTTAAGGTTAATGATGAGATTATATCTAAGCCTATTGATGTTGCTGAGAGCTTTGCTGGGTGTCTTTAACACGTAATCCCTGAACTTTTGCGTGCGTCCTATCCGCACGGATTCTCACATTTTCCTTCTTTGGCTCCAAATGCTGGTGTCACATTTTTCTTTCGACCGGTCAGTGCAAGTGATGTTGCCTGCGTAATTATGGCACTTAATAATACTAACTCGGTCGGACACGATTGTTTACCGACTAAGATCATGAAGACGGTTTGTGAGTTTATTAGTGAACCACTTGCTTTTCTAGTAAATAAATCCATGGAGCTGGAGCAGTTTCCAGATGTGCTTAAGATAAGTAAGGTTATATTATTTTTGAAGAGCGGTGATCCTCTATCTCTCTAAATTACAGGCCTCTCCGCCATTCCCAGTGTTGTATCAAAGATTGTTGAGAGGGTTGTTTATGGTAGGATCATGTTCTTTCTGATGGAAAATAATCTACTGACTGACTGCCAGCATGGTTTTCGATCGGGTAGGTCGACGGAGAGTGCGCCTGCTGGTTTGCTGGAGTTTGTTTCTGGTAATGTTGATTCTGGTAGGCATGTGGCGGCACTTTTTGTTGACCTGTCCAAGGCCTTTGATTGTCTCGACTTGGGGTTTGTTGCTGGCAAACTTGACGCTCTTGGATTGAGGGGGCGAGTGTTGGGTTGGCTGATGTCTTACCTTGGGGGGAGAAGGATGTATGTGTCTGTTGCTGGTCATGATTCCAACGAGCAAGGCATGGAGTATGGGATACCGCAGGGATCAGTCCTTGGTCCATTAATATTTCTTTTAATTGTAAATGACTTACCATCTTTTATAAGATCTGATTTTAAAGTATTGTTTGCTGATGATATTACCCTGGTGGTAGTGGACGATGATGTTGAGGCTCTTCAAGCGAAGTTGTACATTGCATACTCTGACTTGTTGGATTGGTGTGGGACAAATAGGCTGGTTGTGAACAATTCCAAGACGGTCTTTATGGGCTTTGGCGTTCTATCCAGTTTGTCCTTTCCAAATAGTCTCACGGCGAATGGAGTTGAGGTTGGTTCCACTGGGTGCACTCGATTTCTTGGAGTCTTGATTGATCAGGAACTGCGATGGGATGAGCACGTTGAGTATGTATGTCGAATCTTGAACAAAGCATTTTTTGTTCTACTACAGCTAAAGTATACACTGAACACTGAAAGCTTAATAACAGTTTACAATACACTTGTGGGATCGGTGTTAGCCTATAACGTAATTCTATGGGGAGGCTCTATATGTGTTAACAGATTGCTAATCCTTCAAAAAAGAATACTAAGACTTATATTTGACGTGCCTTCTCGTTGCACTTGTCGGCCGGTTTTTGTGGAAAGGGGGGTCATGACTGTCTATACTATTTACATTTATAGGACTATTTTATATATAAAGAAAAATATTCACCGCTTTGATGTAAATTCTTTCAATCACAGTTATGATACTCGCGGCCGTGGTAATTTACGTTCGGTGGCTCATAATACAGCGAAATATGAAAGATCTTTTATATTTAATGGTATTAGATTTTATAATAAATTACTAAATAGGTGTAGGGAACATACTGAGTTCAGGACATTTAAAAATAATTTGAAGACACTCCTAGCATCCAGTTGTTACTACAGTATTGACGAGTATTTGTGTGATAATGAACTGTGATATTTCTGATTTGTTTGTGTTTAGTTATAGAGACATGTTTGATGTTGTTATGTGTACCTATGTGTACTGGTTGACTTGCCTTATGTACATTTTTGTATCTAAAGGGCTAATTAAGTGTTATTATTATTATTATTATTATTATTATTATTATTATTATTATTATTATTATTATTATTATTATTATTATTATTATTATTATTATTATTATTATTATTATTATTATTATTATTATTATTATTATTATTATTATTATTATTATTATTATTATTATTATTATTATTATTATTATTATTATTATTATTATTATTATAATTATTATTATTATAACCGTGTTGTCTAGTTTCAATGTATCAGGGATTGATATTCTATGCCTTGTATATAAGGCATGTTTTGAAATAATTTAATTCGAGATCATGTTATGACAGCCAGTCTTGTAAGGTAGGCATTAGACCTGATAACTGTTTAACGTAATCATCGTATGTAGTTTGAGGGGTGTATATGCACATATCATCCGCTTACTGTATACATTTGGTTTTGCGTATGCTTGTCCTATACAGGTTAAACAGCATAGGGCTTAAAATTGAACCCTACAACAAACCACACTTTTTGCATATATTTTAATAAAATAAAGGAAAGCAACAACTGAAACATAAATCTAGGACCTTACTAAAGACATTTATTGCAATATTTTCGACTCATAAAACGCGCTAGTTCCACTCTTTGGTTAAAACTCACCAATTTACATGTTTCAATTCATTACTTTGACATTTTCAGAAGAACAATTGAAAAAAAAATTAAATAATTTTTATCGGAGTTTTTTGCCTTTTTGCATCTGAAATGGTAATCTTGGTTTATACACATATGGTATACATTTCATAGTAGAAACCTGCGCACAAAATTTGGCTGCCATAGATATGTTATTTGCCCAAAATTTTTCGGGAAAAATGAGATACGATTGAAAAGATATACCCCAGCTCTAAAATGATGTGTTACTTGCCCCTCTCCTTCAGTTTGTCCATTAAAAATTTTAGGGTTGCCTCGCACCACGGCTTAAGAGTTGGTGGTGCGATGTTGAAAATAAGCCTAAAAGTCTTCCCCCTTATAGGTTAATTTGCTTCTTTAAGCGATTTTTAACGAAATCACTATAAGTGCCCTAAAGCTTGCGCTTGTTTGGTTTTCAAGTGACTACCGTGTATAATAAACCTAAATGGGTAGGCAGGCGCCAAGTGACATGCGTTTATGTTTCTCATTTAGAATCTCGTTTTTTATTTAATTTTGTATGCTTTTAGTTTCTATCCGCTACATATAACCTTAAATAAATCTGGAATGTTAAAATATACCGACAAATCCTAATCAATTCTTGAGACGACGATGCCAGAAAGATTTATTTGATATTACCTGGAATTCCTATCCTATTTATTAAATAGCTTCTTGAGAAAATCGCTGCTTTTCTACTTTTAAATCGAGTCCAGATTGCGTAGCAACATCAGTCTTGGAACATGTTTTGAAAGTTTATGAGATATTTCATATACAGATGTTTGAACCTTCTAAATTAAATTAATCCAATTTTGCTCTTCTCATTTTAGTAGCGTCTGTTTTCTCGAACTAAAGGAAGAGTACATTCGTTTCATTTAAGGAGTGGACGTAACTCACGTTCGCTTGTAAATTGAAACTCGAAAAACGTATATTTATGCATCAAAAAATTGAGGATGAAAATGCCGTTCTTACAAACACGTCCGCGTGAAATATTTTACGAAGTCCTAAGGCAAATTCGCTGCAGCGGAACGTCTGCAATGTTATTAGACACAAATGGCTATAACTGCAAGATGTCGGAAGGTCCAGACTATGTCGATCTCTGATTATATCAATAACTCACGGCTCTCTGGAAACTGTTTTCGTTGCTGTTTTCTTCGTACAAACTGTTTGTACACATCCTTACAAGTGACAAAAGATTTGTCCTTCAATCTTACCTTTTCTTTTATCATACTGTTACATATAACAAAAACGCAACAAGTGCGTTGCGGTTGCGAATTTTCATGTTGCCATTTAAAAATACCTAGCGCAGCGAATATGTTATGGTAGCGATTTTTTTTAATTCCTTTGCTCCAACCACAGAGTTTATTAGTGAATTCTCTTTAAAAAAATTCACTAATGAGGAGATCCCGACTTTTGAATTTTGAAAAATAATTTCAAATGAGCGCTATTTAGGACCCCTGGAACCCAAATCCGAGGTCGGTTTGAGACTTTATATGTTTATATATATATATATATATATATATATATATATATATATATATATATATATATATATATATATATATATATATATATTAACCTAGAACTAAAAAAATAATGGACCGATTTTGATAAAACTTGGTGAGTACCTTCCTTTCGCAAGTGGCTTGGATAAGTTCGTTATCCAGGAAAATCCGCCAAGGTTTTCCCGGAAAATTTTGTGTTTTCTTTCGAAAAAAATTGAAAAAAATTTATATCTCCGGAATTAACAAAGTAATGGCAACTAAATTTTATACGCGGATTTATATTATTATAAGTAAGTTACCTACCAAAAATTTAGCTCTGTAGTTCTAAGGACAAAAAAGTTACAGGCATTAAAAAAAAGGGTTTTCCTCAAAACGTCAAAGTGACGATTTGAAACGTCAAAATTGGTAATATTTAGGCAATGAACCTGAAACTAATATGAACTATGGAAGGAAAATGTCTCAAGAAAAATGTTTTACAAAGCCTGAAGTCTTAGTTTCAATCGTCATTGTCCTTCATTTTACTAAAATATTGCCAGAAAATTCATTTCAAATAGACCCTTTCTCTGATAATTTGGCAGTAGTCTTGGCTATAAAGTTTATCAGTTAATGGTATATCATTTTTGTCGAATTTACGTTAAAAAAAATTATAGTTCAATATATCCGTTATTATGTACGATACGAAAAAAAATTTTAAACATTAATTATAGGGTGTCTTGAGCTACATCTTTAAAAAATATTTCTACAATTATAGGGTGGCCCATAAGCCGTTGGTGATTCAAGTTTTCTTTTTTAGTGAATTTTCTTTAAAAATTTCACTAATGAGGCGATCCGTGTTTATATATATATATATATATATATATATATATATATATATATATATATATATATATATATATATATATATATATATATATATATATATATATATATATATATATATATATATATATCGTACCGATAACTCAAAAAATAATGGACCGATCTTGATCAAATTTGGTGATTACCTTCCTTTTGCAAGTGGCTTGAATAAGTTTATTGGTCAAGAAAATCTAACCAGGTTTTCGCGGAAAATTTTGTTTTCTTTCTAAAAAAAATTATATCTCCGGAAATAACAAAGTGAGGGCAACCAAATTTGATACGCGTATTTGTATTATAAAGAGTGAACCTTGTACCAAAATTTAGGTCTCTAAATTTAAGGACAAAAAGTTACGGGCAGCTAAAGAAACAAATTTTGGAGTTTTCCTCAAAACGTCAAACTCGCAATTTAAAAGATCAAAATCGGCAATGTTTAGGCAAAGAACGTGAAACAAATACGGATTGTGAAAAGAAAACGTTGCAAGAAGAGTATGCTGCGAACCCCTAAGTCTCAGATTCAACCATCATTGACGAACATTTTACTTAAATATTTACAGAAATATCATTTCAAATAGACCCTTTCGATGATGCTTTGGCTATCTGTTTGGTTAAGTTGATGATTTCGCTGTAGGTTTCGTGAAGTTTATAGTTTAACGGTCTATAATTTTTAGCTAATTTTCGTAGAACAAATTATTTACTGCATTTTAGCATTTTCTATCGAAATATGATGCATGTTTGTAAGAAATAAATCTGGACGCAGTAAGTGCCTTTTGGTAGCGAATTTTCATGGAATCCGTCAAATTTCAATAACTCAATTTGCTATTAACGTAAGTTTTGTTGTTTAGGAAACCAATATTTAACTTTATTTTCGGAAAATTTTTTGTATAAACGTGACAAGGGCGTTTTGGTAGCGAATTTTCATTAAATCTTTCAAATTTCAATAACACAATTTGCTATTAACCTAAGGTTCATTGGCTAGGGGACCAGTTTTCTCAGACATATATAAAGTTTATTTTCGGAACATTTTTGTACATTTTAAAATATAATTTTGATTAAATATGGTTCATTGTTCCTACTATATAGGTTATGCCGGTAACCAAATTGATGCCTGCTCGCATTAGAGCGATAAATTTGTAATTAAAAACATTTTTACGAAAATTCACTTCCATAACGCACTTGCTGCGTCTAGAGTTTTTTATATAATGGATACGTTGCAATAGTTTATATGTAAATTTACTTTTATTTAAAAATTTCTTTAGTACACTACCTATTTATTTTAATCTCGCTTTATAGATCTCTGATGTAAATAAATTTGTAAACACAACTATAGCTATAAACAGGGACACATACAAAGAAACAATTTATAATTCTCTACGGAGAAAATTTGGTAGACATTAAGAGAAAATGAATAAATTTATATTAAATAAAACTTGAAAATATGTGACTGATATATTATAGCATTTGAGCTGTGTGTTGGGATACGAGGAAAGTAAGTAGGTTGCTGAACCATATTGGCTAAAGAATTGCTGACTGCAAAGGTCTCCGTTGCTCTCCCTTGTGGATCGATATTTGAAGATCCTAGCCATTCCTTATTATTGACATTAAAGTCACCAAGAATAGTGACCTCGAAGGAAGGATATTCAGAAATCAGATAGTCGGTTTTTTTAGAAAGGTAGTCAAAGAGCTGGACAAAGTTGTTGTCAGAAGGTGACCGGCAAATGCAGCAGATGAATTTAGTTGCAGCCCTGAGAGTGAGTTTTATCCATAGTATGTCTTTTCTTCCAGCTTCTAAATTGGGGAGTCTGGTGCAGGGTAGATTGCTACGGACGTATGCGCACACGCCTCCATGCAATCTAAAGGAAGTAAGGAGCTCATACCCCGGGAAATTAAGGTGATTAGTGGCTGTTTTGGCACTGATTTGGGTTTCGGTGAGGAAGAGGAGTTGGGGCCTGTTAGCGTGGAGGAAATGGTGGACGGAATTCCGGTTAGAATTTAGGCCACATATATTCGAAAAGGATATGTTAAATCTTGATGTTGGCGCCCCCTGTACACCCCTCTCCCGGAGATCCGAATGGAGGGATATTTTACTTCCGGAATCTTTTGTACAAGGAAGAGCCATCATCATTTTTGCTTATAAGGGAAACCGACTCATACACCAGAACCGGAAACGTCCGTTGGGACTTCACCGGCCCCTTGATGTATGGGGTGGTATCTCCTCAGGCGTGAAAAAAATCCTTTGCTATTACGTAAAGGAAAATTCCACTACCACCTGCTGTGGATTGGATTGGATCAATGTCTACCCCTTTAAAAATAAGATTAATACAGGGACTATCAATTGTCCAATAGTTATGCTTTTCGACATAGTAGGAGGATACAAAACATTATCATTTTGCATCCATGCCTATTGTCCAGCATCCAGGAGTACAAAGGCAACAAGAATTAATGAAATGAAAAAATGTCTATGATTTCAGATAATGTTGATATTTGGATAATATGTAAAATTATTATTATTAAAAAGATGTCGACTGATATGCACCATATGCTATTGGTGATGTGGATTCAGCAGTTCATGATGCATTTTGTCAGGGTTCTGAAAAAAAATTTCTGGACTTTATAGTCGATAGATGCAAATTCAAAGTCGCGATCTATTCACAAGCCAGTTTTGTTTTACAAAAATTCGTTACATTCTTAACGATACCGGATTCTTTAATTAAAGCGCCACATACATTTATTTTCTATACCATACAATTACCTCTGTTCTGCGCAGAGCATCATTAATATGCAAATAGTGAGCCATTTACCTTGACCACATATGTAATAACGAAATATATTGCAACAGATGCAATAAGCTGAAAACCCTTTGGGAATTTAATTTCCTAGTTCTGCACTTGGTATATTCCCATGTGCAACTTTCAAGTAACATCAAATTCGTTTCCAATTCAATATCAATATTTACTGCGTAGGTATATGGACTCTGCTTTACAATATTTCAGTTGAAATTTCAGCCGAAATGTAAGTGTTAAACCAATACACGTCTGACTTAATTAAATCGCCTGTAAGCATATAATATATATATATATATATATATATATATATATATATATATATATATATATATATATATATATATATATATATATATATAAAGGTATATTTTAGTATGTAATGTACAAATGTTTTTGATACTTTAAGAAATAGTTTAATTCTATTAGATATAATAGGAGTATAATATACATAATTTATTATATCAAAATAACTCTTTTTTCAGGCATCTTATTGTACTTTTATAACAAACAAAAAAATGTTATTAGACTTCTATAAAAGTGAAATCAACTAGAAATTTTAAAGAAAATAATAATTTATAAATTTAAATTTTTGTAATTTATTTTGCATTTTCGTGCATACATTTTTTTTAATAACAAAAAATAGTTATCTTGGGGGACTGAACTCAAATTAGAAGATTTTATTGATTTTATTTAGGTTCTTTGGAATATTTTACATTGTTAATTATATACTATTGAACTACCGTTGTCGGGTTAATGTAGCACTTCCGATTTTGTAGAAAAAGGACGCGTGCACTGTATTCACTGGTAGGTTTCAAAAATACATTTTCAGCTTCTAACGCAATTACTTAAATACAACATAAATATATAAAGAAAAACAATAAAAGTTTATGTGCAAACTTAAGAAACAACGCCAGTTTTAAGTAATAATAAGTTCGAGGAAAAACTGTAACATCTGATCAAAACGTGGCACATATATTGCAGATTATTAATAATGATCGTCACACACCCCTAAAGTAATTACAAGTCCAGTCAAAAGTTTCCATCGCGTTTTGCAAATGAATTTTGTATAAAAATAAGTACTTTTCTTATTTAAGATCTGGCGGAGAGCAGCACCGGTTCTATTTCGTAGCTCAGTTATCAGTGCTTTATGAGGAGAATATTATTCAATAATATTTAATGGAGTGACGAAGGGACATTCAATAACAATGAAGTAATTATTTAGAATAACGGCCGATACCGGTCTGATAATAATACCTGATAGATGAGACAAAATAAAAATCAGTCAATTTTGTGTGTGAAGGTTTGGTGTAAAATTTAGATGGTCACATAATTGGTCCAGGCACCTTAACTGGGGAAAGTTATTTACATTTTGGAAAAAATGAACTTACAGCTTTCATGGATCATGTTTTCCTAAAATGCAGAAAAAGTTACTTTTGGCTTCAACAGGGTAGGGCACTGCTGAGATTTCCTAGAAAGTGGTTAGGTACTATAGTACTAATGGAGTTATCACGTGGCCACCACGGTCTCCTGACTTAGCCCCAATGTATTGTTTCTTTGGGGGTAATCTAAAAAACGGTATCTACGCAAATTTCGCAAAGGATTCGGCAAAACACTTCTATAAAATATATACAGTGCCGATCGAAATTCATCAAGATGTTTCATTAAAAGTTTGCAATAATGAGCTATCGAACAGAAAGACATTGTGTATTAACCCAAGGGGGCAGAATTTTCAAGATTTTATTTAATAAATTATTTTCGCTGGCTAGAGGTTTAGAGAATCTGTTTTTATTGTTTTTTATTATTTGCTTGAATTTTTTTTATAAGCAGTTGCATTAAAAGATACAAAGTTATAAATTTTTAAAACTTTTTATCCATTGAATGTATATCTACAAAAGTGAATATAATGCAAATGTCATTTCTCACAGCCTTCTAATAGTTTCTAATGTGAAATTTCCTTCCATCATACTTGCAGTATTTTGCTATTATTTGTCCACACTTTCAATTTTAGGCATATGATTGTATTTAACTTTTTTTAAATTTATTATCTTTTCGACTGTAAAATAAAATACAATCTGCCCTATCTGAATTTTGCAAATTTAGTAACTTCCCGTTTTGCCAGTACAGTACCTGACGACGGTGGTTCAATAATATTCATTTAATTATGTAAAATATATCAAAGAACCTAGTGTCCAGTAGTTGTATTAGGCAAGTTACAGAGGTTTTAGTGAACTTTTAAAAAAATTAACTAATGAAGAGATCCCGAGCTTTGAATTTTGAAAAAGTTTCCTTAAATGAGCGCTAATTAGGCCCCCTAAAATACATATCTCCGGTCAGTTTCAATTTATATATATATATATATATATATATATATATATATATATATATATATATATATATATATATATATATATATATATATATATATATATATATATATATATATATATATATATATATATATATATATATATATATATATATATATATATATATATATATATATATATATATACATATGTATGTATCACACCAATAACTCAAATAATAATAGGCCGATTATTTTAACCAAATTTGGTGAGCACCTTTCTTTTTTAAGTCGCTTGAACAAGTTCGTTAGCCAGGAAAATCGGCCCAGGTTTTCCGGGAAAATTTTGTGATTTCTTTCGGAAAAAATATATATGTCCAGAAATAACCAAATAAGTGCAACAAAATTTGGTACGCGTGTTTGTATTATAAAGAGTGAACCATGTACCAGAATTTAGGTATGTTTAATATATTAATCTATTAATATCAAACACATTACTATATGGTCGAACAGATGTATATTGATGCATTAGTACGTTCATACTGAATATCGAACACTTAAAAGTCTGTAGTCAAATTGTCGCACTAAGATTATAGAGGTATACTGCATGACAAAAGAACACTAATAATGTTCAAACTTAAAAATATAATGAATTGCGGTCGAATTACGACCAGTGCACAGGTCCACTAGTTTATACCTAATAACCAATCAGATTACGTGACTAGCTATTTAGCGATTTTTTTAATTGGACAAAGTGGAATTTTTTAATGGAGAAACGGTGCGGTGGGTTGGTCGACAAAAAATTTTAGAAATGACAGTATGAACCTTTCAGTTTTTCAGCTCCAATAAAAGTAACTACAAACTAATGAAGTAATTGAACGTTAAGTTCATGAAGGATTTTAGAGCATTTTCGTAGAAAAATCACACCGATAACTAAGAAAGTAACACCGATACCTCATAAAATACTAGGCCGACCTTGATCATATTTGGTGAGTACCTTCCATTTATAAGAGGCTTGGTTAAGTTTGTTAGTGAGGAAAGTCGGAAAGTTCTCCCGGAAAATGTTTATGCATCTGGAAATAACAAAGCTATGGAAACCAACGTTAGTTTTATATTATGGAATATGAATTACACGCGAAAATTTAGACACATTTCAGATATATACGTAATTTGAATATCATGATGTTTTAGCAAATTTTCGTGTAAAAATATTCTGTATAATTACTTTTGTGTTTTTTAAGAAATCATTTTTGAAAGATTGTTGTGAAGTGTTGGTAAGAATAAATGTATTAGTTATTGCAAAAAAAAATTCACATTGTCATGAAAAATAATTTTCGTAAAAAAACATAATTTTCGCGTAACGTTACGTTAACCAATTTTTGTAAAGAAAATGACCATTTTCGTTAAAAATTTTCATGCAAACATTTTTTTGGAATTTTTGTCAAAAGCTTTTTGTGAAGAATTATATCTTAGCAGGTGTGTAAATAGCTTGAAGAGGTTCGTTGCCCAGGAAAATCGGACCAGTTTTTTTGGGACTATTTTAAGTTTATTTTAGGAAAATTGTTGTACTTTTTTTAGCAATAAACTTGTTTTAACGAAAAAAAGCACATTGTTTTTATTATATGTGGGTTAAACCAAGTTCCATGCCTTCTATTTGAAAAATAGATATTTGCCATTAAGAACATTTTTATGAAAATTCACCACCATAACTCACTTACTGCGTTCAATTTTTTTATAGAATCAACCGTTTTTTGTTACACTTGAAGTTAAGTGTAGCATTGCTTACAAGATAAAAGCCTCTGTAACTTTCCTAATACAACTACTGGACACTAGGTTCTTTGAAATATTTTACATAATTAAATGAATACCATAGACCCACCGTCATCAGGTACAGTACAACTTCCGGTTTCGCCGGAAATTACCAGATTAACAAAATTCAGATAGGGCAGATTGTATTTTATTTTATAGTCGGAAAGATCATAAAATTAAAAAAAAATTTAAATACAACCATATATCTAAAATTGAGATTGTGTACAGATAATATGAAAATTTTATAATTTTGGATTTTTCGTTAAAAAATAAGGCTGATTCATCATTAGCGAATTTTCATTAAGGTAACGATATTGAGACTTTCGGAAATATTTTTCAAAACTAGGGCCCCTGAAACACATATCCAAAGTCCGTTTAAGATTTATATATATATATATATATATATATATATATATATATATATATATATATATATATATATATATATATATATATATATATATATATATATATATATATATATATATATATATATATATATATATATATATATATATATATATATATATATATATATATATATATATATATATATATATATATATATATATAGGGTGGAGCATTGAAAACGAAACAGACCGATTTGAGTCCAGAGAAATTTTTTTTAAGAAACGCTGAAACACGTCGATTTTAATATTGAGGGGGACATGTTTTGACATAAAACACAACTTTGTCACATCAACCCTTTAAAGGTGGTGGTAACAACCCTTATATTTTAAATAGGGAACATGGGTCGAGTGTTACATTATTTGAAAGCTCTTGCTTTTATGAATTCAGCACATCAATTTTTTTGGAAGTTTTATCAACTCGTTTAAAAGTTATTCACAGTTGAAGATGTAAAAACGCATTTCACTCATTCCGATAAGAAATGTGCTGATAGTCAATGTTTTGCTGCTTTGTAAACAAAAAATTGACCATCAGAACATTTCTTATCGGAATGAGAGAAATGCGGTTTATTATTTCAGTTTATCGGTCGGTTTGATACTTGATAGTACTACCGAAAATTAATTTCACAATGGTGTATTCTGTAGAAGAAAGAGTTGGAATAATTACTCTTTCTTTCAAAAACGATGACTGTGCCAACCGTACCGCAAATTTGTTCAATGAACGACATCCGAACAGACATGTTAACAGAAAATACATGTTGGAGTTAGTTGCAAAGTTTCGACAAAGTGGTTCAGTAGCCAACAAAAAACGGGATCCTGAACGTGAATTTCCGGTTAGAAATGAGACTACTGAGATTGAACTTTTAGGACAAATTGGTGCAGACCCAACTTTGAGCACGAGGAAATTGGCCACTGTTTCAAACATGAAAACGAGAACTATTCAGTGATTATTGAAGCATCATAAATTTTACCCGTATAAAATTAATCTCGTACAACAACTGAATGAAGATGATTTTGATCGACGGCTGGAGTTTTGTGAAGTTATGACTGCACGAATAGCTGATAACGGGAACTTTCTGTTCAATATCTGTTTTTCAGACGAGTGTACGTTTTTATTAAATCTTCATAATTGTCGTTATTGGGCAGATAACAATCCAAGAAATTTTCACGAAGTCCACACTCAAACTCCACAGAAATTGAATGTCTGGACTGGCATTTTTGGAGACCGTTTAATCGGACCAATTTTTATTGATGGCAATTTGAGTGGCAAAACGTATTTGGAATTACTAGTAGATATCGTTTACCCTCTACTAATTGGCATTGTCGAAAATTATGATCGCTATCAAGAAAATCAATTAGTGTTTCAAAAAGATGGAGCTCCTCCGCATTTTTCACAACGTGTTAAAGAGTTTTTGAATAGAGAGCTTCCAGAGCAATGGATTGGGCGTAGAGGTGCTATTGAGTGGCCCCCTATATCACCGGATTTAACATATTTAGACTTCTTTCTATGGGTCCATTTAAAGAGTAGAATTTTTGCAACAGAACCGGTGTCTAGAAGAATTACGACGATGCATTGTCAAAGAATGCCGTCTAATAACTCCACAAATGCTCCAGAATGTCAGAGCTCGTTTTGAACAAAATTTGTACTTTTGTAGGAAGCCGGTGCTGAACAATTTGATCACTTACCTAACTGAATAAACACTTTTGAACGTTCGGTTTTGTTTGGTTTTTTTTGTTTTTTTTAACGAAAAAATGAGTAATTAGTGCATTTCTTATCACAATGAATGAAATACGTTCTTGCAACTCCAACTGTGAATAATTTTTAAATGAGTTGACAAAACTTCTAAAAAATTTGTGGGCTGAATTCATAAAAGAAAGAGCTTTCAATAATGTAACACTCGACCCATGTTCCCTATTTAAAATATAAGGGCTGTTATCACCACCCTTAAGGGGTTGATATGACAAAGTTGAGTTTTATGTCAAAACATGTCCCCCTCAATATTAATATTGACATGTTTCAGCGTTTATTAAAAAAAGAAATTCTCTGGACGCAAATCGGTCTGTTTCGTTTTCCATGCGCCAGCCTGTATATGTAACCGAGCGATACCTCACAAAATACTCCACTGATTTTAACGAAACTTGGCACATATCATTGTGTTGAGACCGCGAACGAATTCGTGAATTAGCTTTAACGGACATTTTTCGCCAAAAGTGTACAAAAATATTTTGTAATGAGCTAAATTTTTGAAGATATTAGAGTAAGTGAAGAGTCACTTGAAATGTAGCTAGAAATTGTGTGAGTAAACCTCTCTTGTAAATTTTAAGTAATTTGGTTCACAAAATTTGGAGTTATTTCCAATAAAATCTGAAACACATGACTTGAAATTATTTAGGTGGTTAAAGTCCAATGCCTGACAGACAGAGTAGTTTGCTGCCATACGTAGATTGATTCATACTACAGGCATAACTCATACATAAACGATAACCAAACAATACAACGCGTAAAACATACTACCAGAAATAGCGAGAAATCTCGGCTACAAAAATCCGTTTACATCATTTGTCAGCAATTACGACGTTAGAATGACAGATGACATAAAATTAAAAAATTGCAAAGTGATTCTTTTTCTAGTGAGTGATTCAATAAATATTTAAAATACACAAATATATTTTTAACTTGATGAACGTAAAGCTTTGGACTAAATATATAGCAGATAGTGGAAAGATCAGAGTTTAAGGAAGGTGACAAAGAAATATTTAAGCAACTATATTTATACTTTGATAAAGAAAATACAACGTTTTTGCCAAACCATGATTTTGTAAGTTTTAAATTATTAGAACAAGAATATGCGAAGATAAGTACGAAAGAATGAAATAAATATTGTAAACAATATCGATTCACTTCTCCATAAAAAAGATTATATTAAAACAGTTTGTTCTTCAATCTATGAACTTAAACATAAGACGTCATCTGAGATCGAAACAATCGTCGTATGTGTTTGAAGTCACAGTTCAATTAATTCTGTAATTAGCTGTTACATTTACTTTCAATATAATATAACATTTCCCGAGGCAGTATGTTGCGGTGAAGTGTAACGTAAACAAACTTTTTGTTAACGCACTCTGGTTCGGTGGTAGAATGCTCGTCTCATAGGCAGACGGCCCGGGTTCAGTTCCTGCTCGGTGCATGCAATATTCGTTTTGTTTCACTATAATATTTCGTAAAAACAATATTGTACAGAATTCATACGTTTGAAATAAGATCTCATCTTTATTTAATTTATAAAGTCATTATCCGGCCTATAATAACATATGTTGTTCCTGTTTGGAGTAGCATTTCTGACACCAAGTACAAAAAACTCAGCGTTTTTGAGAATAAATGCCTAAGACTAGTAACAGGTGGCAACAGATATACTAGAGTGTCAGACATGCTGATGCAGATCTCATCTTTATTTAATTTATAAAGTCATTATCCGGCCTATAATAACATATGTTGTTCCTGTTTGGAGTAGCATTTCTGACACCAAGTACAAAAAACTCAGCGTTTTTGAGAATAAATGCCTAAGACTAGTAACATGTGGCAACAGATATACTAGAGTGTCAGACATGCTGATGCAGACAGGTATTTTACCGATAAAGGACCATGTACTAGCTCTATCAGAAAACTTTTATGATAAGCAAATTAATTACAGCAAACTGACTAACAACATAGCAAACACCAGACTGAATAACCCACAGATAGAATTTAAACATAAACTGCCATTTTACAGAACAAAATTTTGGAACATCTCATGACCCTCCACCCAACAATAATTATGAAAACACACTTGCCATTTACATACAAATGTATATACTTGTAAATATTAGAGTTAGGCTACAAATTATACATAAGTTAAGTAATTACTTTTAGATATATAACTTATCAAATTACTTCAAAGCAGGTTTTTAATTAGTTTTCCTGTTAAGTACAATATAGAATTATAGTTAATCTAGGAAGAACGTCTCTTCCATTACCAATTTAACTCAAGGATGCACGCCACTGTAAAATTTAGGGTGTATCTATGTGCAACTATAATTATGGATAAATACAAGTATAGGAGCCATACATTGTAAACCACATTATGTAAAAATAATATAGTTGAATATTCAGATTACTCTAATTTTACTTAGACTAAGACTGATGCTAAACTTGTATTATAAAATTATGTATTCCTAATATTGAATAAACGTTTTAAAAATGAAATTGCTCGTCTTATAGGCAGACGGCCCGGTTTCAGTTCCTGCTCGGTGCATGCAATATTCGTTTTGTTTCACTATAATATTTTGTAAAAACACTATTATACAGATTTCATACGTTTGAAATAAGATCTGATCTTTATTGAAAACGCCTGGAATACTTTGTCACATTCGAGTCTAAAATTCTAATTCTCAGCAGACATTTTGTTCGTTGTTTTATTAAGAAAATTCACTAATAGATAATTTCCTTTTAAAAAACTTTTTAGTTGTTGGAAAAACCGGTTCGATTAGGGTGACTAAAACGAAATCATCCAGGTAATTAACGAAAAATAACTGCCACGTTTACAGTTTGACAGATACTTTCCATTTCTAGATATGAATTGAGGTTTCTTCTGGAAAGCTTTTGTAACTTTAATGAAAGTACCTAGATGTCCCAAATTTTAATTTTCTAGCTTCATAGAAAATTGATTTTTGAGCATTTTTGCTAAAAGGAGCTAGAACACAAGATTTTTGATTATAGAGAGATATCGATGGTAAGACTTTCGAAAAAAAAAATCAAATAAGCGCGTAGGACCTCTAAAATCGATCTATAAGGTCTGTGCAAGTGTAAGTATTAATTTTAGTAATATGCCATACTAATAGTGTAAATTTTTTATGAGAATTCACTACTGTAACGCACTTGCTGCGACCCGATTTTTTTTACATATTTTCAAAATTATTTTGCATAAATTAAGAACTACACTATGATACTGTCAATTATAGTAGAAAATTACACAGTAGCCCTCAGTCTTGTTATACTATACTTTTGTGAGTCTTTGCCTCATACAAACAGTTACAAAACAAATATTTAAGAGCGTCTGTTTACCCTCAAACTAAAATGGCTCACGAGTCAAAACTTGCGAGCAAAACTAAATCACATACTTCATAAATAACGTTGTTTATATATGTCCGAACATTAGAAGCAAACACACTAGAAAACTTGTCCCTACATTAATATCTCAGTTTGCCTCCGGAGTTCTAATACTTCTGACCTAAATAGTCATTATTGAGACAAATTGATGTTCCAAATATTTGAATTAAACATTGATTGGACGCGCTGGCACAATGAAAATTCGTTATATTTGAAAGTTTGTGGAATGTTATGCAATATCTCTAAGGTTTTCGATTTTGTCCCACTCAACACTGTTGAAGAGGTTGGAATTTTATGGAGTTTCAGGAAGTCTTACTGGATTTTTTAGTCGTATTTTAGTCACAGACGGCAGGCTGTTCTGATGGCAAATGGAGAAAGTACAGAATTTAGGGTGGTTGGGCATGGTGTGTCCCAGGGTTCGGTTTTTTCACCACTTTTATTTATTATTTACATTAGTGATCTGTACTACTACATGATGCCTTTTAGAACTATCTGCTATGCCGACGTCACCACTTTTATTAGTTCGCACAAAAATATTATCGTTATGACTAACTCAACTGGAGAGGCGACTTGTTTGGCGGAGCTCTGATTCACTAGTAACCAGCTCAAACTTAGCTCTGATAAAACACAGCAGCTTATGGTTTCATCAAATCGTAACATAGCAGGTAATGAGCCTGTAAAATTGTTGGATCTGACTTTGTATGGTGACCTGAGCTGGGTGCCTCACGTTGAGCAATTAAGCAAAAAACTTTCTGCTACTTTATATTTATTGCGTAAATTGAAGCCTCTAGTGAGCCCGTCTGTTTGGCAGGAGGCATGTTTTTATTGTTTAACTCTAGCTTACGTCAGATTGTTATTTTATGGGGTAACTCTACCCACTCCATAACCATTTTTAGACTTCAGAAACAGACTATCCGGCTGTTGGGAAGTGTTGGCCACAGGGAGCATTGTCAGCCTTTACCCGTAAAACATGGAATAATGCCTGTTCCTTTGATGAATATCTACGCCACTCTTTTGAGGGTACACGAGGCAGCAGGAAATGATTTTTGCGCAGTGGTATTCACACAAATGGCACCCGTAGAACCAGACTATTATCGGTCCCCCATCGTCTTTATTCCCACGCTTTAATGGTCAGCCTTGTGCGTCTCAAAGTAACCATGATTGTGTGTCCTCTCTCCAATAGTTCCAATTTGTTTATAAATTCTTTAGATTTATGTGAACCCTAAAACTTATGTACACTATACAGGGTGGCGCATTGAAAACGAAACAGACCGATTTGCGTCCAGAAATTATTTTTTTAAGAAACGCTGAAACACGTCAATTTTAATATTGAGAGGTTTGACCTAAAACTCAACTTTGTCACATCGACCCCTTAAGGGTGGTGATAACAACTCTTATATTTTAAATAGGTAACATGGGTCGAGTGTTACATCATTTGAAACCTCTTTCTTTTCTGAATTCCGCACACTAATCATTTTGGAAGGAACTCGTTTAAAAATATTTCACAGTTGGAGTTGCAAGAACGTATTTCATTCATTGTGATAAGAAATGCAATAGTTAGTCAATTTTTCGTTAAAAAAACTAAAAAACCAAACCAAACGTTCAAAAATGTTTATTCAGTTAAGTAAATGTTCAAATTGTTCACCACCAGCTTCCATACAAAAGTACAAATTTTTATCAAAACAAGCTCTGACATTCTGGAGCATGTGTGGAGCTATTAGACGGCATTCTTCAACAATGCGTCGTCGTAATTCTTCCAGAGACTCCGGTTCTGTTGTGAAAATTCTACTCTTTAAATGACCCCATAGAAAGAGGTCTAAAGGAGTTAAATCCAGTGATCTAGGGGGGCACTCAATAGCACCTCTACGCCCAATCCATTGTCCTGAAAACTCTCTGTTCAAAAACTCCCTAACACGTTGTGAAAAATGCGGAGGAGCTACATCTTGTTGAAACACTAATTTATTTCCTTGATAATTTTCAACAATGTCAATTAGTAGAGGGTAAACGATATATTCTAGTAACTCCAAATACGTTTCGCCACTCAAATTGCCATCAAGAAAAATTGCTCCGATTAAACGGTGTCCAAAAATGCCAGTCCAGACATTCAGTTTCTGTGGAGTTTGAGTGTGGACTTCGTGAAAATTTCTTGAACTATTATCTGCCCAATAACGACAATTATGATGATTGTTTAATAAAAACGTACACTCGTCTGAAAAACAGATATTGAACAGAAAGTTCCCGTTATCAGCTATTCGTGCAGTCATAACTTCACAAAACTCCAGCCGCCGATCAAAATCATCTTCATTCAGTTGTTGTACAAGATGAATTTTATACGGGTGAAATTTATGATGCTTCAATATTCGCTGAATAGTTCTTCTTTTGATCTTTGAAACAGTGGCCAATTTTTTCGTGCTCAAAGTTGGGTCTGCTGTAATTTGTCCTAAAACTTCAATCTCAGTAGTCTCATTTCTAACCGGAAATTCACGTTCAGGATCCCGTTTTTTGTTGGCTACCGAACCACTTTGTCGGAACTTTGCAACTAACTCCAAAATGTATTTTATCTCAACATGTCTGTTCGGATGTCGTTCATTAAACAAATTTGCGGTACGGTTGGCACAGTCATCGTTTTTTAAAAAAAAGAGTAATTATTTCAACTCTTTTTTCTACAGAATGCACCATTGTGAAATTAATTTTCGATAGTACTATCAAGTATCAAACCGACCAATAAACTGAAATAATAAACTGCATTTCTCTCAATCCGATAAGAAATGTTCTGACATTCATCGATTCTTGTTGCCCTTACTTGGTGAAACTGGTCCATACTACATACAGACTTGGAGACTACTTCTCTGGCTTCACTGTTGGTTTTCTTTTTTATAGGTGAAGGACGTAGCCAGCGCGTAAGCTAACTGGAGCAAGTGGCCCTTATGATATCTGGATGTTCTAGGATGTTCTTCAACGTTTCTGTGACTAGTTTCGCTACTTGACAGCATTTTCAAAGCCAGAGAAGTAGTCTCCAAGTCTGTATGTAGAATGTTCTGATAGTGAATTTTTTTCTTTACAAACCAACAAAACATTGACTATCAGCACATTTCTTATCGGAATGAATGAAATGCGTTTTTGCATTTTCAGCTGTGAATAATTTTTAAACTAGCTGATAAAACTTTCAAATGATGTAACATTTGACCCATGTTCCCTATTTAAAATATAAGGGTGGTTATCACCACCCTTAAGGGGTTGATGTGACAAAGTTGAGTTTTATGTAAAATATGTCCCCCTTAATATTAAAATTGCCGTGTTTCAGCGTTTCTTAAAAAAAATTTATCTAGACGCAAATCGGTCTGTTTCGTTTTCAATGCGCCACCCTATATATATTCTTATCACACCAGGAGGTTAATTATGCACCTAATTTTTAACCTGCTTGTATTTATACTAAAACCTTTCACTTATCAGAGTATGACATATTTATAAATAATAAATATTGCTGGATAAAATTGCGTACCTGGAGAATGCTAGAATGAGCTCGTACTTAAAGCCAAATGTGAGAAAAATATTATAACTATTTACCTAACAAGTGCAAACATGAATGTATTCTTATTCTTGCGTTTCTTACAAAATATATGACTTTTAAAATATATCAGGCAATTTCTTTTAGTGGATATATAACTTGCATATTTAACTATGCTCTTCATAACAAACTTCGCCTGTTAACTATGTCTAACTAGTTTAACAATGCATAAAAAGAATCTACACCCATCCAGTATTACTAAAAGTTGCAAAAGTGTTACAAAACTATTGTGCAAGTGTTGCATATTGCATGCTGAGGCTTCTGTTTACAAGTGTTTTGGAGTGTAGATTATCGTTGGCTATGCGCATCTGGTTTATTTTGCCCACAGGGTTGCTCGTTCTAAGAACAGGTGGGAACAATGAGTACAGATCCAATATTCTAGATTGTCTCTGGCATGCAGTGTGCTTGTTAGGCAACGGGTGATTGCTAAGTATAAATATTTACTTGATGCAGAAAATGTGTCTATGATTAACCTCGGAACATATTGTAATCTCAAGAGATACTGTGGAGGTATCGTGTTGCAACCAAACTCTAGTTTTGTTAAAATAATGTATTTCTTCTTGATTATAAAACTTTCACCATTTTTATTAGTTCCATTTTCTAAGGTGAACAATATTCAAGAAACAGCTGTATATACAAAATAGTATCATAAGATATTATAGCAATTTAAAGGATGCAAATAAAAAAAAGTGGACGCAGCAGGTGTTTTATGGTAGTGAATTTTAATTAAAATGTTTTAATAGCAAATGTGTATTTTAAGTGAATTTTTATTTAAAAAAATCACTAATAGAGGGGTATCGATGGTGAGACTTTGCAAACACTTTTTCAAATGAGCGCGAACTAGAACCCCTAGAAGCCATAATATCCGGGGTCAGTTTAAATTTTTCTATGTATATATATATATATATATATATATATATATATATATATATATATATATATATATATATATATATATATATATAAGGAAAAGAGTTAAGGGTAAAGCCGCAAGGAGACAACCACATACACGTGTGGATGGGAACACTCTGGATGAAGATGCAAAAATGCACGGAGTCACAACAGGCAACCAGTGCACATTTGCAGCAACATTTGGAAATCCCTCAATCCGAGGGAAACAACCAAAATAGCCACGGAGGCAAAGAAATCACCTGCGTGAGCATCCGAAGCCCAGGAAGTTAAGTTATATTAACTATAACAGGATTTATAACACGGCATTTCTGCATATACAAGGAAAAGTGTCAAGGGCAAAGCCGCAAGGAGACAACCGCATACACGTGTTTCAAGTACGGTATAGCCAGGTGAAGATGGGAACACTCTGGAAGAAGATGCAAAAATACACGGAGTCACAACAAGCAACCATTGCATATTTGCAGCAATATTTGGAAGACCCTCAATCCGAGTGAAACAACCAAAATAGCCACGGATGCAAAGAAATCACCTGCGTGAGCATCCGAAGCCCAGGAAGTTATATTAACTATAACAGGATTTATAACACGGCATTTATGTACTTAACAAGGAAAAGGGTTGTCTCCTTGCGGCTTTTCCCTGGCTATACCGTACTGATGATGGCTAATAAGCTTAAAACACGTGTATGCGGTTGTCTCTTTGCGGCTTTGCCCTTAACCCTTTTCCTTGTATAGGACAGAAATGCCGTGTTATAAATCCTGTTATATATATATATATATATATATATATATATATATATATATATATATATATATATATATATATATATATATATATATATATATATATATGTATCCAACCGATAACTCAAAAGTAATTAACCGATTTGGATGAAACTCGGCAGGTAACTTTCTTTTATTAATGGCTTGGATCAGTTCGTTAGCCAAGAAAATCGGACAGGGTTTTCCGGAAAAATTTTGAGTTTTCTTTAAAAAAAAAAATTTTCTCCGAAAATTACTGATCTATTTTAATATAATTTGGTGAATATGTTGCCTTGGGAAAGACCTTATCATGAACCAAAACTTAACTTTCTAGGTTTAAAGAAAATTGAGTTATTTAAATTTGAAACATTCAATGAAAATTCACTACCATAACGCACATACTGCGTCCCTAACTTATTTTAATGGATTTAGGCGTTAAATTTAATTACCAGTATAACCTACATATGTAGTCGGAACGATGTACCATACTTCATCAAAATAACTTTATTGTTTGAAAAAAATTACAAAATTATTTCGAAGCCAAACTTCAAATGTTGCCGAAAAAATTGGTCCGACTTTTCTGGCCAACAAACCTCTTCAAGCTATTTACCCACCTGCCCAAATATAATTATTCACAAAAAGCTTTTCGAAGACGCTTTGAAAACAACATTTGCAGGAAAATTTGCGAACATTTTTTCGCAAAAATCCGCAAATTTGTTTTAGAATAAATTATCTAACAGTTATAACTAGCTACCAAAACTTCACAAAAAACGTGCAATCAATAATGTCTACGGAAACGCAAAACAATTCTATGACTACTGACTAATTATTTCTTACACAAAAATGTGCTAAAAGGATACGTAAAATTCAAATTATATACCTAATCTTTAATTAATATTGAAAAAAAGAACATGTAGGATTTTTTTTAAGTTTTCAATGAAATTTGAACAAGTCGAAGTGAAAAAAAGTGTAAGCGGAAAAATACTTACATTTTCATATCACAATCCGTCAGAAATAAGAACATTAATGCCCAGTTTCACAAATCACGATTAAATATTTAACGGACGGTTACTTATTCAAATCGGACTTTGAAAAGATGGATTTTTCACATTTTGCAGCAATACCTCCTTTAAACCCTACAAAACATCCATATTCGCCATTGGTCCTCTAACTTTAATGGGGGTTGCTTGCAAGAAATTTTTCTTGTGTTTTATACTTTGAAGGTAGTTGTATACATGTACAAGAAGAAGGAAAACCCCCCGTGTTTTTCGATGAGAGGAAAGAAACCCTCTTCGTCCTGCGGGTTCTTCATTCATACAATAACCCTCAATGCATGAACTACAGGAATTTTTTTATGTTCAGCTTTATAATGTATTTTTTGTTAAGTATATTTCCTGTTTACCAACTTCTTTGTTTGAGTTTTGTATCTAAATTACAACATAAATATTTATGTTAAAGATCATCTTTTGCTTGACCTTCTTTACCTTACTGTTTGCTGTCTCCAAGTAAAAAATATTTTTAATAGTAAAAATGTGTGTGTTGTTTTTGCAGAAAGCAGGCATCAAATTTGATTACCGATATAACATATATAGTAAAAACAAGGTGCCATGTTTCATCAAAATAACTTTATTATTTGAAAACGTACAAAAATTTCCGAAAGTAAACTTAAAGTGTAACCGAAGAAATCCGTTTCTTGGTCAACCTTATAGGTTAATAGAAAATTGAGCTTTTTAAATATGAAGCATTTAATCAAAATCCGCTACCATAACGCACTTGCTGCGTCCAGAATTTTTTTACTTACAAACATGCATTATATTTCGATGGAAAATGCAAAAAGATAAGGCGTTTTCGACTAAAAAAAAATTATTTGTATTACCAACGACTTATGGTCCAGCCTGTGATTGTAGAAATATTTTTTAAGATGTAGCTCAAGACACCCTATAATTAATGTATACATTTTTTTCATATCTTGTAGAATAACGCTTATATTGAGCTTTATTGAGTTTTTACGAAAATTCGACAAAAGTTATATACCATTAAACGATAAACTCTATAGCTAAGACTACTGCCAAGCATCAGAGAAAGGGTCTATTTGAAATTAATTTTATGGAAACATTTTAGTAAAATGAAGGACAATGACGGTTGAAACTAAGACTTTAGGGTTTGTAAGACTTTTTTCTTGAGACATTTTCTTTCCATAGCCCGTATTAGATTCAAGTTCTTTGCCTAAATGTTGCCAATTTTAACGTTTTAAATTGTCACTTTGGCGTTTTGAGGTAAACCCCAATTTATTTTTCTTTAAATGCCCATAACTTTTTTGTCTTTTGACCTATATCGCTAGATTTACCTATAGCGATATAAAACGATATACCAAATTCGGTTGCCCTTACTTTTTTATTTCCGGAGATATGATTTTTTTTTCTAAAGAAAACAAAATTTTCTGGGAAAACTGGGCCGATTTTCCTGGCTAACGAACTTAGCCAAGCCACTTGGAAGGAAGATATTGACCAAATTTATCGAAATCGGCCCAATATTTTTTGAGTTATCGGTGTGATACACACACACACACACACACACATATATATATATATATATATATATATATATATATATATATATATATATATATATATATATATATATATATATTGATATAGTAAGTTATTTGCTGCACAGACTTTCGAAGCCCTGTCGTTTAGTGCCAATTGTTATAGAATTTCAAAAAATGTAATAAGCTATGGATTTTAAATTTAATTTAATATATAGAATTGATATATATATATATTTAGTTTTTTAGTTATATTTTAGGTATCTTAGCTTTTAACTTTTATTTTCCTGTAAAGTTTAGTGAAATGTGTTGTAAATGTTGTTATTATGAAATATATGTATTTGTGTATGTAACTTACACCTGGATGTACTCAATGTATTTTTTTTTCCTGTTTAACACACAGAAAACAACCAATCACATATATGAACTGCCTCTCAACTCAGGGAGCTTAGTAAGCAAGTGGGTTCCAGTCCCCTTTGGTTTCTTTTTTTTTTATTTTTTTTTTTATTTCGAAATATTCTGCCCTATCTAATTTCAGTTCTTTCCTTCCAAATACTCATATATGTGTAAAAGAAAACAAAATAAGGCAAAGGTTTCAAATGATCACCAAACTTAATATTTATTACACTTAAATATATGACAAAAAACCTAAACCTTATGTATTACTTATACCTATTTGAATTTTACACTATAAAAGGGAACGAAAGAAAATAAAATAAATGTTAACGGTACCGACACCTATTGGTGTTTATATTAATTCCACTGTATTGTGGCACTTAGTCAATAGACACAGAGTTCCACGCTGACTATCAGTTAGTTATAGCCAAAAGATCCCCTGCCTCTATAAGTATCTTGAATGTCGTATAAAAATCAAAGCACAGTTTATGTACTTATTTTTTTAGCGAGTTTTATTACTCCTTTTAGTTTTACACTACTCACTCAGACTGCTGCTGCCTCTGCTGCCTCTCCTGTATTTGCTGAGTCGGACTATCGGATCAGCGACCCTCTAGATTTTTGTATCCTCTAGACTAAATTTTCTCCTCTTGCTACTATCCCTTTTCAAACCCCTTCTATCTAATTTCTCAAACTATATCCTTATTACCAAAAATTCCCATCTAATAATTTAATGACAATTTCAAACTTTTTTCATCTCAAAAATTTTAATCTGATACTTTTTATCAAAATTTTTCCATCTGTTTATTATTTTTCCTTGTAACCAGCGTAACTAATCAAAAAACTGCTTTATGCCTGCTTCAAATAAAATATCCTAACAAATTTTAACACAATAATCGTTTTTCATCATCTCCTCGGATACATACATACTTCTGATTGTTGTTAGTCAATGAGAGAATAATTAACCTAACTATAATTTTAGTGTCAGTTTGACGTCTGTCCTAAATAAAAAACAGCTGACTTAAACATAGGTTATGACATGACATTTCTTACAATTTAACACTCAAATTTTGACATCTTACTATTCTTAAAGCTAACAATATCCTTAATTCTAACAATAACATCTTAAATTACATAACAGCTATCAAACAATAATACCTTAAACTATCTAATTAAACTGGTCATACATTTACACCTGCCTTGCCTCCTTTCAACACATATATATCTGTAAAATTTAGTTTCTCCCTGCCTTACAGTGCAAAAACATTGCATACACCAAAGGTAAGTTGTTGTTTGTGTATATGTATGTGTATATATGTATATGTGGCCCCCTTTATTAACCATATCAAATCCCCAATAATAAATTTTTACTGCTTTAGAGGCTTGCCTTCTGAAGCTAGGAAAAAATTTTTTATTCACGCTTTTAGTTTATAGCAATATAATCTTTTCCTCCCTTAATACATTTTTTTAGCATTTCAGAAACAGTCACTGCCATTCCTGTAAGAAGTTATGCTGTGTAATCAGAACTATCATCTGAGAATCAAGTGATCTAGCTGCGAACATGAGAAGTTATTATATTTACGTGTCAGATGCACTTATGCATGAGAGACATTATTGTGCTTATAAGCATGTTTAAAAAGATACTAGCGTGCCTACAATTTAGAAGGAACACTAGCGTGCCTTTAATTGTTTTATGAGAACACCGCTGTGCCAATATTTTGTCAATTATGTTTTTGAAGACCACTGCTGTGCCCACAATTATTTTAAGAAAAATACTACTGTGCCTGCAAATTTCTGCTACTGATCCTGTTGTCATTATTGCTGCATGTTTGTTCCAGCTTCGCAAGTGTTCAGTTCTTCGAAGTGTTTATGGCCTTTATTTAAAATAGTGCTTCGTTAGTTTACGTGCTTTTAATAAAATATGTGTCATGTCAGTGCTTTGTTCGTCTAGGATTTCTTCAACTTATATTCCTTTTTTTTAATGTCACGTTTGCCCAAGCAACGTTCGACTTAGTTATTAAGTCTGCATGCTGCATGTTATATGAAATGCCATCAACATCAAATGAAAAATGTTGTTAATTGACTATGTCAAGGCTAAATTTAGTTTTAAGTATCCCCCCAAGTAAAGTAAGAAATTATCTCTTGCTTTTCAAATTCCTTGTTGTTTAACTTATCTCTTTATCATCATTATTTTTTTTTTTATTATTACCGAGTTTCCCTTTTCTCATTGCGTGTGTTCGTACACGTGATAATTAACCGATTTCTATAACGACATGTTCGTATATACCCCCATATTTGGACTATTTTTTCTATTGCTGCTGCCATTGTAAGTTTCTATATGTTTCTTTTTGATATTAGGTCCTTTCCTTTTTCAATTCGTTTTATTCTTCTGATACCCAACTTTCCTTTTTTATTATTAATCTGAAACTACTGTTTATCAGTCACTATATGTTCCTTTTACTTGACTTTTTCATCTCATTCCCCTATATCTTGCAACTACTGTGCATATAATCATCTATATCTATTTTCATTATCTCAATATGCCCTCTATGGGTTTACATATTCACTGGTTAGCTTCTCCATCTATTAAATTCATTTCACTGTTCGTACATATATATTTTTGACTTTTCCAATTATTCCTTGTTTCAGACGTCCTTATTTAGTTGTCTATCCTACTAAATGTTCCATAATTTTAACGAATTTTACATAATTGGCCTTGATATCTGTTTTCTTCATATATTTTTCTTTCTTTTTCCTCATTTGTTGGCAGCTCTGGTCCTCTTATCTTGGGTTTAAACTTGTCCCCACTACTTCGTTGGTTTCCGTTCGTATATGTCTTGTTTGACGTGCATTTCTACTGCTTGTTTGTCGTGAGATTCTTCCCCACGCTTAGCTGTTTATTAACGTTATCTACCTCGGTTTTGAATTTGCCTATACTCTTCTTTCATGCTTGACATTTGCTTTAAATTTTGAATTTTGGCGTGTTATTTGGTCGAACTAGCTTTGGTACAGTTGATAGACTTAATCCAGGTCTGCAATTTTGAATTTTGATTGTTATGTTATTTCAAAAATGTTGGTGAGTTTAAAGACTTCCCAGGTCATTCATCTCATTCTAGTTCATTAATTCTTCGTAGTCGTTTCATATTTTGTTGCTGCGTAGTCTCCATATCCGTTATGTGGTCTTCTCCACTGCTCATGATTGTTATCAGACTCTTCTGCCTGTCTTGCATCGTATTCCATGCTAGAATCGTCTTTGTAGGTATCCTCGTTTCTCTGGCATTTATACCTATTCGTGCCATCGTTGCCATCCTTGTTTTCACGTCTATACCTCTTATTTCCCATACGTTTCCGTTTAAATTTGTCACCCTTATTCCTTATTTCTTCTAGGCATTCTTGTTTCTTTTTGTTTCTTCTATTCCCCATTGCTCTTGTCCATTTTGGCCCAAAACATTCTTCTACTTCTTCTCTCAGACTTTTATTTCCCAATGTCAGCTTTACATCTGGCTCTTCTCTTAGATTCTCCAAATTTCCATTCGTTTCTCTTAATCTCTCTTCCATTTTGGTTTCATATCTGTTTCTTTTATGTTTGCGCATCTTTCTAGGCCCTCTCATTCGCTGATTTCTTTCATTCACTCTCTCTATGATTTTATCCATCGGTTCATCATCATTTGCTTTGATTTTCTCTATTATTATCTTGCGTACTACATCCATCTTTGTCTCTACTTTACTTTCAAACTTTCGTACTGCCTCGCTTATCTCTTCCATCTCCATTTCTACATCTTTTTTCACTTCTTGTACACTTTTTTCAACTTTCTCTGTGATATTTCTATCTATATTATCCAATCTCTCAATCATCTGCCTCATATTCTGCTCTTGTTCAACAAATTTCTCAGTCATACTTTCTTTTATCTTGTTTATATTATCCTCTTGTCTTTCGAACCTGTCATTCATATTTAGTTTCATGCTATACATATCCCCTTTCATTTCTTTCTTACTTTCATTTATGTCTTGTTTTAGGCCATTTATGCTTTCATTCATTTTCTCATTCATAATTTTATTGCTTTCATTTATATTATTAACATTTGCATTCATACTATTCGTGCTCTGCATTAATTTCATGAACATTTCATTGTTACTGTCAGGTTTTTCGTTTGTCGTATTTGTGTCGTCTACTTTGTCTCCGTCAGGTGTCTGTTCTTCTATTGGCGTTTCTTCTCCTGTTTGTACCATTCCTTCTGCTTGTTCTTCCACATTTTCACCAACTTCTTGATCATATCTTCTCTCTTGATCTATTTCCATACTTTCCTGCTGTTCATGTTCTCTTTCGTCTCTCCTGTCCTGTCTGTCCTTTGACGTGGTCATTTTTCTTCCCCTAGGCATTTTCTCGACTTCCTTATTATGTTTTGTTTATTTATTTATTTTTTTAATTTATTTTACTTGTGGACCTCGAAAGCTCCCACGTTTAGGCGACAATTGATATAGTAAGTTATTTGCTGCACAGACTTTCGAAGCCCTTTCGTTTAGTGCCAATTGTTATAGAATTTCAAAAAATGTAATAAGCTATGGATTTTAAATTTAATTTAATATATAGAATTGATATATATATATTTAGTTTTTTAGTTATATTTTAGGTATCTTAGCTTTTAACTTTTATTTTCCTGTAAAGTTTAGTGAAATGTGTTGTAAATGTTGTTATTATGAAATATATGTATTTGTGTATGTAACTTACACCTGGATGTACTCAATGTATTTTTTTTTCCTGTTTAACACACAGAAAACAACCAATCACATATATGAACTGCCTCTCAACTCAGGGAGCTTAGTAAGCAAGTGGGTTCCAGTCCCCTTTGGTTTCTTTTTTTTTTATTTTTTTTTATTTCGAAATATTCTGCCCTATCTAATTTCAGTTCTTTCCTTCCAAATACTCATATATGTGTAAAAGAAAACAAAATAAGGCAAAGGTTTCAAATGATCACCAAACTTAATATTTATTACACTTAAATATATGACAAAAAACCTAAACCTTATGTATTACTTATACCTATTTGAATTTTACACTATAAAAGGGAACGAAAGAAAATAAAATAAATGTTAACGGTACCGACACCTATTGGTGTTTATATTAATTCCACTGTATTGTGGCACTTAGTCAATAGACACAGAGTTCCACGCTGACTATCAGTTAGTTATAGCCAAAAGATCCCCTGCCTCTATAAGTATCTTGAATGTCGTATAAAAATCAAAGCACAGTTTATGTACTTATTTTTTTAGCGAGTTTTATTACTCCTTTTAGTTTTACACTACTCACTCAGACTGCTGCTGCCTCTGCTGCCTCTCCTGTATTTGCTGAGTCGGACTATCGGATCAGCGACCCTCTAGATTTTTGTATCCTCTAGACTAAATTTTCTCCTCTTGCTACTATCCCTTTTCAAACCCCTTCTATCTAATTTCTCAAACTATATCCTTATTACCAAAAATTCCCATCTAATAATTTAATGACAATTTCAAACTTTTTTCATCTCAAAAATTTTAATCTGATACTTTTTATCAAAATTTTTCCATCTGTTTATTATTTTTCCTTGTAACCAGCGTAACTAATCAAAAAACTGCTTTATGCCTGCTTCAAATAAAATATCCTAACAAATTTTAACACAATAATCGTTTTTCATCATCTCCTCGGATACATACATACTTCTGATTGTTGTTAGTCAATGAGAGAATAATTAACCTAACTATAATTTTAGTGTCAGTTTGACGTCTGTCCTAAATAAAAAACAGCTGACTTAAACATAGGTTATGACATGACATTTCTTACAATTTAACACTCAAATTTTGACATCTTACTATTCTTAAAGCTAACAATATCCTTAATTCTAACAATAACATCTTAAATTACATAACAGCTATCAAACAATAATACCTTAAACTATCTAATTAAACTGGTCATACATTTACACCTGCCTTGCCTCCTTTCAACACATATATATCTGTAAAATTTAGTTTCTCCCTGCCTTACAGTGCAAAAACATTGCATACACCAAAGGTAAGTTGTTGTTTGTGTATATGTATGTGTATATATGTATATGTGGCCCCCTTTATTAACCATATCAATATATATATATATATATATATATATATATATATATATATATATATATATATATATATATATATATATATATATATATATATATATATATATATATATATATATATATATATATATATATATATATAAATCGAAACTCACCGCGGATATGTGTTATAGGGGGCCTGATTAGCGCTCATTTGAAGAAATTTTTTCAAAATTCAAAAGTCGGGATCTCTTCATTAGTGATTTTTTAAAGAAAATTCACTAAGAAAGTAATTTTTATTTAACTTTCAATAGAAGGCTAAATCACTGATATATTAAAAAATATTCTTATGAAAATTCACTACCATAACGCACTTGCTGCGTCCTTAATTTTTTATATATAGGCGATTCTTCAGAGCAAGGAGTCAGTTCATCTTGGCTAGAGTTCAGTCTTCCAGTTTTCGTTGCAGTTAACTTTAGACTACTGTCAATTTACGTGAAATCTTGCTGCTCCCTCGAGACCGTACTCCTAGGTAAAGACGAGATTTATTACAATTATATATATGTATATATATATATATATATATATATATATATATATATATATATATATATATATGTATATATATATATATATATAATACAGGCTGTTCTATTTAAAATAACAAAGTTGACCGCTACTTTCGGTTAAACCGGAATTCATATCGACTCCAAATTATTTTATGTGGAAAGAGCGTCTATGAATCAAAATTTTTAGAATTCAAAAACGTTAATAACTAGAAAAAATTCTAACCAACACATTTCGTGGTATACCCTATATATATATATATATATATATATATATATATATATATATATATATATATATATATATATATATATATATATATATATGTATGTATGTAATAAGTACACTTGGAGAACACCCAAATCACCACAACACATATTTCAGAGACCTTACGATCGTTTCGTTGACCAAGTCAACATCTTCAGAGGAAGAAAAATTCTAACATAAAAAACTAGATCCCGTATATTTATATCTCGTCAAGAAAACGAACTAGTCCGAATGAAAGTTGTCGTCCAAGAACGATCGTTTGTTTATTGCGCAGTGAAACAGGTCGGAGACCTGCTTTAATCTTTTGGTCGACAAATTTATGACCCTTATCTAATATAGGTTTAAAAAGGACCGGCGTTCTTTAAAGAAACAGCACGTTTCCTTTCGATCTAGAACTTTACAATGTGGATATTGGTTTATGCCGATAAAGACATCTGCTGAGATAAACAACATAAACTCAAATCATATCTTTTAAAATTAGAAAAATAAAACCCAGATGTCTGTCTCACCGTGTTACCTTCAACAAAGGAAAAATAGTTCAACTAAAATACTACACAAAAACTAAATATTGATTTTAATTCTACGTGAAAATATTTATATTGACTACATAGATACAAAAACCGAAACCGAACAGGTATTTAAATCAAGACATAGTGATTAGTATATGTATAAACCGGTCGAGTTATTGACCATAATTTATTATTCTACCAGACTAATTATGAGTATTTAAGCGGTTAAATGCAAAGAGCAAACAATGAGCTGGAAATTACAGGTGGCGCACGGTTTAATGAAGTTTTGTTCTTAATAGACCTTAATATAAAAATACTTTCTAATGAATCAAGCATGTCCGGAATTTATGAGATTAGTTGCAAAGATTGTGATCTTAAATACGTGGGCCAAACTAGGAGAAACATAGCCACCAGATTTCGTGAACATCTCGCACAGTTACGATATGGTACGGTAGACAAATCTTGTGTGGCACAACATATGTGGGATAATAACCACCACATTGACAAAGAAAATCTGAAACTTGTCAAAAATGTCAGACATCAAACTATGCTTGATTCATTAGAAAGTATTTTTATATTAAGGTCTATTAAGAACAAAACTTCATTAAACCGTGCGCCACCTGTAATATCAAGCTCATTGTTTGCTCTTTGCATTTAACCGCTTAAATACTCATAATTAGTCTGGTAGAATAATAAATTATGGTCAATAACTCGACCGGTTTATACATATACTAATCACTATGTCTTGATTTAAATACCTGTTCGGTTTCGGTTTTTGTATCTATGTAGTCAATATAAATATTTTCACGTAGAATTAAAATCAATATTTAGTTTTTTTGTGTAGTATTTTAGTTGAACTATTTTTCCTTTGTTGAAGGTAACACGGTGAGACAGACATCTGGGTTTTATTTTTCTAATTTTAAAAGATATGATTTGAGTTTATGTTGTTTATCTCAGCAGATCTCTTTATCGGCATAAACCAATATCCACATTGTAAAGTTCTAGATCGAAAGGAAACGTGCTGTTTCTTTAAAGAACGCCGGTCCTTTTTAAACCTATATTAGATAAGGGTAATAAATTTGTCGACCAAAAGATTAAAGCAGGTCTCCGACCTGTTTCACTGCGCAATAAACAAACGATCGTTCTTGGACGACAACTTTACTTCGGACTAGTTCGTTTTCTTGACGAGATATAAATATACGGGATCTAGTTTTTTATGTTAGAATTTTTCTTCCTCTGAAGATGTTGACTTGGTCAACGAAACGATCGTAAGGTCTCTGAAATATGTGTTGTGGTGATTTGGGTGTTCTCCAAGTGTACTTATTAGTGCTCATCACAGGTTCCAGTTTTCACATAGTATATATATATATATATATATATATATATATATATATATATATATATATATATATATATATATATATATATATATATATCCGCTAGTTGTCGATCTTCTCGTTCAATTCTAAAAGTTTATTTTTTCTGTAAAGACAGTGAGAATGTTACATCCAGCTTAATTATACCTATTGGGTTGACTTCAGAATTCTAACTTCAATACAGTAAGAAGATATATTAGGGTAGCCCATATCTGCCAGAGGTATCCTGGACTCCGCGTGTCTTAAAATATTATATCGTATGTCAGTACTCAATGATTCTCTTGAGTTTGGCCAGAGTAGTGAGGCATAGGCTACTAGTATCGTTTTGATTTCCTTATAAGGGAATCTACATAGAGAAAATTTCGCTTATATGTTATATATATATATATATATATATATATATATATATATATATATATATATATATATATATATATATATATATATATATATATATATATATATATATATATATATATATATATATATATATATATATATATATATATATATGGCAATGATTTGGGTCTCCTATTATAATTCATTCAAATCCATAAGCAAATTTTAGTTCAGATACTGATAATAACCCCAGGATGGGCGAATTCTGAAAAGAAAAGTCTATTATAATCTGCGGAAGCTACGGGCTGTCCCGTTCAAATAAATAAAGTTGGGGGGTGAAATCGGAAGTATATTTACGACAAAAAACATTTCTTCACATCCATTATGGGCCATTATTGCCACACTTCTTTGCAAACTTTCATCAACGTCTTTGGTTTCGTTTTAAAGTTATTTGCTTAGCTCCATACTTTATCCCAACCCTGTATATTCCATAAAAATTGATTTTTTTTGTGTAATCACTTGAGAAACAGAACTTAACTGGTGGTTGTGTAAGAGATTAAGCGATAATTTGTAGTAGTTGTAGGAGAGCACACGAAGTTTGCAGTCACGCTTAACTCGCGACCGCAGAGCTTCTTGAAAGCGGATGCGTACAGTAGCAAGCAGCAGGACGGAGATAAGCGTCTGCAGAGGTACAACACACCCAGTGTGCCTGGCTCCAGATTATCCTTGGACATATGAGGGTCGGCCTTGTTATCCCGAGCGGCGCGATCCGTTCCCTTGGGACGCAAGATTGCCAAAGTTGGAAACCCCTTACACTTTTCGATATACACCACTAGAAACATACAACTTTCCCGATGTACACATCCACAGCATTTCGCAAGAAGAACATAAGAAAAGGTGATGACCGACTTCATAGTCAGGTATTCCGTAACTTCGCTTGTCTGGTGCTACTGGCTTTCATTTATTTATGTAAGTCAATAAACAGTAACTTTATAACTTCAGAGGTCAACTGAATTACTGAGGAGAAAACTTTCCTTTTCTTATTTCTAACACCTAAAAAGTTATTTATAGACTATGCAGGTTAGTTTTGTTCAAAATTGACAATTCGTGATCTCCTTCTTCAGAAAAGTTTGACAAATAATTTACATAAATGTATGACAAGTATAAAAGATACATTTTCATAAAAAAAAGTTTGCTTTTTTTTAATTTGGATATTTAATTGACATCACAGTCTTAGGGATTTTTGTCAATTTCTATACAGTAAATCTGGTAACAAGTTTACCGTTTTCACGTCGATTGGTTCGAGTTTCGCTCAAATTTTGTGCAGTGGCGTTTCCAAAATATGATAAATTTGATTTTCGTATCAAAGTTAGTCTCAGACTTCTCAAGCAATGTATCACCTTTCCTATTTTAAATAGGACACCTATAGATGTCACTTTCTCTGAAAGGAAATTTCAATATGAGTTTGAAGGTACAAACATTTCTATTTAAAATGGGACACCTATAGATGCCACCTACTCCGAAAGGAAATTTCAATATGAGTTTGAAGTTACAAACATTTCTATTTAAAATGGGACACCTATAGATGCCACCTACTCCGAAAGGTAAGAATAAGGTAGCATCTGAAATCCGGCAGCGGATCATTTTTCAAATCACTTCCGTCGTTGAGATCGAGCTTAAGGTGGAGAGTAGTTTAGTTTACATGAGCAAAAAGGGTCAGCATTGGCCTAATTGCCAGTAAGCATTTTACCTTACCACCATCTGAAATACATTTAGTTTTTGTGTAAAAGTTATGATAAAATTGTAGAGACGTTACAAGCTTTAGGTTTTCTTTTTTTAGACTAAATAAAAACATTGTCTAGGAATTATAGTAAGAATCGTATCTGCGAATCAGAGAAACTGTTTAATTAATTCTTTTTTACCATAATGCACTTGCTGCGTCAATATTATTTTATAGTGCGTATTAATAACTTATTTGTT
Source organism: Tillus elongatus (assembly GCA_964006375.1). Taxonomy (NCBI): domain Eukaryota; kingdom Metazoa; phylum Arthropoda; class Insecta; order Coleoptera; family Cleridae; genus Tillus; species Tillus elongatus. The sequence continues at coordinate 52,130,231 of OZ023267.1, read as the reverse complement.
ACCGTAATACACTAGCTGTGTCAGTATTTCTCTCGGAAGCTGACAAGGAATCTAATATTACTGAAACCATGAAGCAAATCAAAAGGTCCAATTATGTCATAATACATGGCCTAGAAGAATCACAAAGTAAAAGCGATCCGGAGCTTGCAGATAATGTTCTTTCTACATGTGGAAATCCATTGCCTTCGAAGATCGACGTCCAACGTTTCACGCGCAACAGATCTACTGGTAAACTAAACGTATTCTTGTGAAGACCAGCTGCCGTGAAGATGCACGCAGTATCTTAAGAAATAAAAAAAGATTAGTGGGTACCAATTTTAGTAATAATAAAATTTCTGATGATAAAACACCTTCCCAACTTGATTATTTACAGAAACTGAGAACAGAACTTGGACAACGACTAGAAAATAGTGAAAAGGATCTGACAATTCGGTATGTTAAGGAAACACTTTACATAAATAAAAAAATCTCTGGACGCAGCAAGTGCGTTATGGTAGCGAATTTTCCTTAAAATAATTTTTATAGCAAATGTCTTTCTTTGATGGAAGCAGGCATCAAACTTGGTTGCCTATATAGTAGAAACAATGTACCATATTTCATAGAAATAAATTTATTGTTTGAAAATATATAAACATTTTTTAAAAGTCTGGATGCAGCAAATGTGTTATGGAAGTGAATTTCCATAACAATGTTTTTAATAGCAAATGCGAGCAGGTATCAGTCTGATTATCGGTATAGCCTATGTAGGAGAAACAATGTACTATATTTTAACAAAATTACTTACGGTTTGAAAATATACAAAAACTGCTTGAAAGCTGTCTATTTGAAGCCATATCCCCATGAAACCCTGCCTACCCCGCACAACACCCCTATTTGCCCAAGGTCACGTTACTTCTTTGGGGGGTATGAACAAGAAGCTTTTCTTGTGGTTTATGCAGCGACGGTGGTTGCATGCACACGAGGGTGGGATTGCACACGAGGAAGCATACCCCCCTACCCCCCCCCCCCACCGGTTCGACTTGTGGCAGGAGTTGGAGGGTGGCTGCTTTGTCGTGGGGATTTTCCTTCCCCCTCGCATACAAACAACTCACTCTTGCTGCATAAACCACAAGAAAAATGTCTTGTTCCTAACCGCCAAGGAAGTTACGGCACCTGGGGGGATAGGGGTGCTGTGCGGGATAGGCAGGGTTTAAGGGGAATATGGCTTTAAGATGTGTAAAAAACAGCTTTCAAGCCCGTTTTATTCGAATTTTCTGCTCATATTCCTTTTTACTACCTACCCCGCCCAGCACCCCTACTCACTTCTGGTCCCGTAACTTCCTTGGGGGGCGTGAACAAGAAATTTTTCTAGGGGTTTGTGGATCGGGGGGGGGGGGGCATCTCGGCAGGTTTCTGAAAACAGTTTTTTAAAAAGCGTTCGGGAGCTAAACTGCAAATTTACCGAAACTTCGCTGCCAAAACGCACTTACTGCGTCCAGATTTTTTTCTTACAAACGCATCATATTTCGATAAAAAATTCAAAAATGCATTAACGAATTTGTTCTACGAAAATTAGCTAAAAAAATTATACACCCCTACTCACTCCTGGTCCCGTAACTTCCTTGGGGAGTGTAAACAAGAAATGTTTTGGGGAAATGGGGGTGCTGTGCGGGGTAGGCAGGGTTTAAGGGGGATATGGCTTCAAGATGTGAAAAAGACAACTTTCAAGCCCGTTTTATTCGCATTTTCTGCTCATATTTCCTTCTTACTACCCACCCCGCCCAGCACCCCTATTCACTCCTGGTCCCGTAACTTCCTTGGGGGGTATGAACAAGACATTTTTCTTGGGTTTGTGGATCCAGGGGGGGCCTAGGCAGGTTTCTGAAAACAGTTTTTTGAAAAGCGTTCAGGAGCTAATCTGCAAATTTACCGAAAATTCGCTACCAAAACGCACTTACTGCGTCCAGATTTTTTTCTTATAAACGCATCATATTTCGATAAAAAATGCAAAAATGCATTAACAAATTTGTTCTACGATAATTAGCTAAAAAATATAGACCGTTAAACCATAAACTTCACTAAACCTACAAATAAATATCCAAAAAGCCACCAAACTTAACTAAACTGACAGCCAAAGCATCAGAGAAATGTCTATTTGAAATCGATATTCTGTAAATATTTTAGTAAAATGAAGGGCAATGACGGTTGAATCTGAAACTTAAGGGTTTGCAGAACACTCTTCTTGCAACATTCTCTTTTCACAAACGTCATTTATTTCACATTCGTTACCTAAACATTGCCAATTTTGACGTTTAAAATTGCGAGCTGACGTTTTGAGGAAAATTCCAAAATTTGTTGCTTTAACTGCCCATAACTTCTTTGTCTTTAAAGCTATGGACCTAAATTTTGGTACAGAGTTTACTCGTTATAATACAAATTGATTGCCCTTACTTTGTTATTTCCGGAGATATAATTTGTTTATAAAGAAAACACAAAATTTTCCGGGAAAACCTAGTCCGATTTTCCTCGCTAACGAACTTATCCAAGCCACTTGCAAAAGGAAGGTACTCTGCAAATTTTATTAAGATCGGTCTATTATTTTTTTAGTTATCGGTCGGATATATATATATATATATATATATATATATATATATATATATATATATATATATATATATATATATATATATATATATATATATATAAACACAGATATCCCCATAAGCGTTTTTTTTTAAATTCGCTAAAAACGATTAGTGGGTACCAATTTTAGTAATATTAAAATTTCTGATGATAAAACACCTTCCCAACTTGCTTATTTACAGAAATTGAGAACAGAACTTGGACAACGACTAGAAAATAGTGAAAAGGATGTGACAATTCGGTATGTTAAGGAAACACCTTGCTAACTCGAAAATAAAAAACTAACAAGTAGTATTCTAAATTGCCTTTATACCCCTCTCCCGGCAAAATATGAAAACTTACTCCCAATCGTTGATATTATCTGACCCACATGCATAATGCTCACTGAAATATGGCTCACAGCGTTGATACCGGATTGATCAGTTCACAACGGGTTATTCGCTGATACGCTATGACCCGTTTAAATAGACGTTGCGGGGGGTCTGCATGTATCATAAAAAAACACATCCCTATAGAATACACTGTGACACGACTTGATGTTTCTGTTCCTGAAGTTGAATCTATATGGCTCAGGTTGGCTAGTACTGCTTTCACGTTTCACATTGCTGCCGTCTACAGACTTCCTACTCCAACCTTTGAAAAAGACATAAAGCTTGCCAGAATCATAGCAATCAACTCATCACTAAGTAACTTGGTTATATATGGGGATTTTAGTATGTGCGAGGTTGACTGGTTTGCATTCTGTCACCACAACAAATCTTCAGAACGCACTTCATCGATATACTCTTGGGACATAACTTTTTCAAGCTTGTCTTAGAACCTACTCGATTTAGAAGCAACCAAGACCACTCGCTGCTCGACTTTATTAACAACCGACGAAATCCCATTTTCATCTATTGAACATCATCCACCTATTGGGTCTCGGACCAATCCACTATTGTCTCAACAATTCAGATTTTGAAAGGACATCACAGCAGTAGTTTCAAACATACATACAGGATAGTTCATTATGATGCTCTTCGGAGTCTGCTTGCTAATCATGATTGAAACTACGTCAGCTTGAAAAATACAAATGAACAGTGGGACTATTTTTCATCTACATTCAAGTTTTATGTTGCCTCATGCACTGACACCTATATAAGACAAGAGAACTCTTCGAAGCCTTGGATCACAGATGAGATAATTACTCTGATACGGCATAAGCGACGATTGTGGAAAGGGTTTAAGCGCTCAGGCAGTGATGCAGATTACATCGCTCATCGTAATACTTCAGCAGATATTAAAAGAAAGATAAGGCATGCCCGAGCCTCATATAAAAACAATTTAATACCAAACCAAAAGCTCTCTTTGCCTATGTTCGCAAAAATATATGTCCTTCAGTTTATGTACCTCTCGTCAAAAACCTTGATGGTACCTTATCTGCTGACACAGAAACTCCGGCGAACGAATTGTCAAACCATTTTAGTAGTATGTACACCTGTGCGAGTCCCAGCATTGTATCCACCATTTAATTGCAACGGGACGTCAACACTCTGACGGAGGTTACATTATCAGTGATTGAGCCCTCTCCCAGGCCAGACGGCATCTCTGCTAGAACATTGAAAACATGTGCCTCGGAATTGTGTATTCCTCCGTCGATAATAGTTAACTCGTTATTGAATCATTGTATACTACCACAGGACTGTCTAAAGGCGATAGTGACAGCTATATTTAAAAAAGGGTACAAAATAGATCCAAATAATTACAGACCAATCAGCCTTACATGTATTGCATGAAGAGTATTGGGACGCATTGTGGTATAATATCTTCCTCCTCTTCTCATAGATAATGGCATATTACCAAACACATAGCATGGCTTCCTTCCTGTCATATCTGTGGTGACCAAGCTGCTCTCAACTGCTAACGAGTGGACTCGCTTGCTTGATCAAAAGTTACCTGTGGATGTCCTCTACCTAGATTTAAGCAAAGCTTTTGATAAGGTGGCGCATAGCCTATTGTTGCTGAAGCTAGAACACATTGGTATTAGGAAAAACTGTTGTTGTGGATCCAGAGCTTCCTGACTGGCAGAAGTTTCGGGTTCGTCGGTATACCATTCTCCAAATCAACTCCTGTTAGTAACGGTGTGCCCGAGGGATCTGTTCTTGGTCCTGTCCTTTTCCTGGTCTATACAGCAGATCTACCGTGTTGTTACACTTCGCACCGTAATGCTTATGCGGATGACTGCAAAATATATACATGCCCTGTATTGACTAATAACAGCCTTCAGACGGATTTAATCACGGTAGTGTCTTGGCGTTTGGTGTGGAATATACCACTTAACTATAATAACTGTACTGTTGTTCACATCGATCACAACAACGCCCGCCAAGTTTATTTTCTCGAAAATAAGCAGATTTCATCTGTAAAGAGTTAAGCTGACCTTAGAGTCATTGTAACACCAGATTTGTCCCGGTCAGCCCAAGCTGTGTCGGCGGCCAAGAAATCCAACAGGATAATGTATTTGTTGAAGAGAACCTTTCGAAGAGCTACTCCTGCTCTTGCCAGAAAACTGTATACCACATATATGCGACTACATTTGGAGTATGGAACCCCTGCGTGGTCACCTGTACTTGTCAAGGACTGCAAACTGTTGGAGAGAACCCAACGTGCAGCGTCTTGATGGCCTCTCCAGCTTTGGCACCAAACGTATGAAGAACGCCTTAAGTGCCTCAAACTTACAACCCTGCAGGAAAGGCTATCGCGGTGTGACCTGATTCATTTGTACAAAGTGACTCATGGTCTGTGTCCAGCTCCGTGTGAAACCTTGGTGCTTTTTAGTGATGACTCTAGACTGCGGAGACATTCTTTCAAGGTGAATAGGGAACCATTGAGCATCACAAACACACTCAATTTCTTTTCAAACCGTGCATTTGATATGTGGAACAGTTTGATGAAAGTATCGTCGCTTCCTCAAAGATCGGTATGTTAAAGATTGGATTGGATGCTCATCTCAACAATTGAATTTGCCATTTATTATACACGTTCTGGATATTTCATTTTAGTTTTTGAATGTTGCACTTTTTGTTTTACAATATAGGCTATACTCTTTGTATTATCCTAATAAATAAATTTAGTAAATAAAATATGTAGTGATATCTTCCCATAACACATCTTCTGCGTCAAAATTTATTCGATAGTAGGTATTGATATCGTATTCGTTACCGTAACACACTTTTTGCGTCCACAGTTTTAAATTTGGCTTTTTGATTAAGTCATGTTCATTACTATAACGCACTAGCTGCAAGTCGCGATCTGTTCGTTTGTAATTTTTTCTTCCAAAATCCCCTAAAAATACTACTTCCAGAGCATCAGGGAAAGAGTATATTTGGAACGAATTTTCTGCATATATTTTGATAAAATGAAGGAAAATGGCGGTTGAAGCAAAAACTGAAGGCTTTGTAAAACACACTTCTCGCCACATTTGCTTTACATAACCCTCATTCGCTCTAGGATCTTTGATTATAAATCGCCAATTTTTACGTTTTACATCGCGATTATAACATTTTCAAAATAATTTGTCTGCTACTTCTTGACCTTTTTGTCAGGGATGAAAGTAATTAATTAAAATGAGATATTATCTACTTTCTTGATAATTACGAACCATTCGTTGAAAGTTTTGCTACACCACGATTCAACCTAACCAAGTTAGAGACCCAGTATTTGTCTTTTCTCAATGTGCCACAGAAATGAATATTACATTTTGACAAATGTCGAGTAGAATTAATATTCACAATTATGACGGAGGTAGTCTGCAAACCAATTACATATTGTAGGTAATCTCTTTGTAATTGTTAGCGATGTGACAATGGCGCTAGCCAGGTCCCCATTCCGCAAAATGGCGCAGTCGACTTACACAATGCCGCTTCCAGATAGTAAACCTACTCCTCGGGTATTATTCACATATGAATGTCTCACTATAATACTGCACAAGTCAAATATATTCCTAAATTTCCCGGCGTGTGTATTCACGGAAGGACGGTAATTATTTCCTTCTCGGGTCGAAATGGAGCTGAAATTCATTATGAGAGTTATAAATAATTAAACACGTGTAATTAATTTGTTAAAGATATAATGAATTGCTCTTAATGAACTGCTAGAAATATTACATTATCAAATTCTAATATGGCAACACTTGAAAATTTAATATTATACCAGACTAATAATGGAAATGTGATGACGAGGGTTAAGACATTTACACTTAAATATGTTTTACTTCAATTTTCATAAAAACAGATATTTATAAATAAGAAAAGTCTGGACGCAGAAAGTGCGTTATGGCAGTGAATTTTTATTAAAATGCTTTGGATATCAAATATGTCTTTTTAATGCAAGCAGTCATCAATTTGGTTATCTGTATAACCTATATAGTAGAAACAATGTGCCAGATTTTATCAAAATAACTTATTGTTTGAAAATGTACAAAAATTTTCAGACAATAAACATTAAATGTTAGTTTCCTAGCCAACAAACCTGAGGTTAATAGCAAATTGAGTTTTTGAAATTTGAAGCATTTAATGAAAATTTGCTACTAAAACGCACTTACTGCGTCTTGATTTTTTTTCTTACAAACATATTTCGATAAAAAATGCAATAAAATAAAGCTGTTCGAAAAAAAAATTGTAGGGATCACCAACGACTTATGGGCCAGCCGGTGATTGTCAAAATAATTTCATAAGATGCAGTTCAAGACAGCCTATAATTAACTTATACAATTTTTTCTCGTTTCTTTTATAATAATAATTATATTGAGCTTTACCGTAGAAATGCGTCACCCTGTATATATGTAAACACATCAAAACTGAACGTAAACCCGGATATGGATTCCAGGGGGCCTAGTTTGTGCTCATTTGAAGAAATATATTTTAAATTCCAAAGTCTCGGTCTCCTCATTGACGAATTTTTTGTACAAAAATTAGCTAAAAATTATGGACCGTTAAACCATAAACTTAACTAAAACTACCGCCAAAGCATCAGAGAGAAAATAACTAACCTGTTGCGTATCAGTCCTTTTTGTAAAACTTCGATCCTTTATATGTGTTCATAAAACATAACAAACACTGTTTAGTCCACCCACTAACATCAATAAATGAATAATTTGCACTTGTATATAAAAATTTCCCAAGTAACACAAATAATTTGCCAACTCAAACAGATAAACATATAAACAATCTAATACCATACGATAAACGTCACTTACAGCGTGTAACATACCTGCGCAATAATATCAAATGTTACGTTGCCAGGCAACGACATACTAGATATCATATAAGCCAAGTTTGCCATTGTCAATGAAACAGAGTCATAATAAAAATAAATGTTTCAAATTTGAATAGCTGAATTTTCTGTAGACCTAGAAAGCTGAATTTTGGCACGTAGTTAGGTCTTTCCCAAGGAAATATGTGCACCAAATTTCACCTACATATCTTTGTAATGTTCGGAGAAAACAATTTTCCCTGAAAACCTTATCCGATATTCCTGGCTAACGAACTCATTAAAGCTATTAATAAAAGAAAGGCACTTGCCCAGTTTCATCAAAATCGGATAATTATTTTTTGAGTTATCGGTTGGATATATATATATATATATATATATATATATATATATATATATATATATATATATATATATATATATATATATCAAAAAATTGTGGGAAGGCCGTTAGTTGCAAAATAAACCCCTTTATGAGATGCCGAGCTTTCGGAAAAATTTATTCCATTCTCAAGGCTACAACATGGAAAGAAAAAAGTTTACAATTTACATAGGAAAAATATAAAAGTTTAATATACTTGCAAACGACGTGAGTTTTACTAAACTAATTATTCAATAACAAAAATGATATTTATAAATTTTATAAATTTGACTGAAGTCGAAAAGTGCCAAACTGACATATAAAGCTAACTATTGTCTAATTGAATTTGTTTTTTGTTTTTGTCTAGGAAATATAAATAGGGGTAGTGATTTCTAAAATTATTATCTTTCTTTAAGTTTATTAAATTGTCGTTAAAAGTAATTTCAAATTCTTCTAAACACATTATTTTATTACTTAAGGTTTCACAGTGTAAAATAGAAACATTACTAAAATTTATTTGTGGCCAGTGTCGAGATTATGTTCTGACAGAGCGCAAGTTCTTTTTTGTAAACGTATGTCACTTTTGTGCTGTGTTAATCTATCTTTAAGGACTCTGCTTGTTTGGCCAATGTATCTTAAACTACAATTATTACATGTAATACAATATACCACTCCAGGCACTTTGGAAATTTCGTCCTGACTTTTGAATTTACTGAAAATATTATTAATTAGCATTTGATCAAAATTTGCTACCATAACTCACTTGCTTGATCCATAATTTCTTTTCTTACAAATATGCATTATATTTCGATGGAAAATGCAAAAATGCAATAACATAATGCGTGTTTGATTTAAAAAAAAAATTGTATCACCAACGACTTATGGGCCAACCTGTGATTGTAGAAATATTTTTCTAAGATGTAGCTCACGACACCCTATAATTAATGTATAAAGATTTTTTTCATATCTTGTATAATAACGGAAATATTGATCATTATTGATTTTTTACGAAAATTCGACAAAAATTATATACCATTAAACGATAACTCTAAGCTAAGACTACTGCCAAGCATCATAGAAAGGGTCTATTTGAAATGAATTTTGTGGAAACATTTTAGTAAAATGAAGGACAATGACGGTTGAAACTAAGACTTCAGGGTTTGTAAAACACCCTTCTTGAGACATTTGATTTCCATAGCCCGTATTAGTTTCAAGTTATTTGGCTAAATATTGCCGATTTTGACGTTTTAAATCGCAACTTTGACGTTTTGAGGAAAACCCCAATTTATTTTTCTTTAAATGCCTATAACATTTTTGTCTTTTGATCTACATAGCTAAATTGGTACGTAACTTACATATAAGGATGTAAACATGCGTACCAAATTTGGTTGCCCTCACTTTGTTAATTTCGGAGATATAATTTTTTTTCGAAAGAAAACACAACATTTTCCGGGAAAACCAGGGCAGATTTTCCTGGCTAACGAACTTATCCAAGCCATTTGCAAAAGGAATTTATTCACCAAATTTAATCAAAATCGGCTCATTATTTTTTGAGTTATCGGTGTGATACATATATATATATATATATATATATATATATATATATATATATATATATATATATATATATATATATATATATATATATATATATATATATATATATATATATATTGAAACTGACCCCGGATATGTGTTCTGGGGGTCCTAATTAGCGCTCATTTGAAGAATTTTTTTCAAAATTCAAAAGTCGGGATCTCCTCATTAGTGAATTTAAAAAAAAAATTCACTAAAAATACGAAACACGTCGACTTTGCTTTCAAGAGGGACACATGATGGCGTAAGTTTTAATGCATTGGAACCTCCCCTTAGGCAGGGGCGTAAAGTATTATTAAATTCTAAGTGACACGCTATGTTGAGTGGCACTTCAATTTAAAGATTTCTCAATTCCGCCCACGGCAACATACGACTTTTTAAATTTTGGTTTGAATATGGCAATAAAATCATCAATCAAATAATAAGACAAAATGTAAATGAATCAAAGAGTGTTATGTAATTAAAAGTCCAAATTGTTTTTCCTCCACTTCCATACAATAGACAATTTGCATGTTTTTCTTCTTATAGACCTCCCACAAAGATGATTTTTAATATTTTTTGCATTTCACATAGTACAAAAATAACGAGGCAAAAAATATGTGAAAATGCGAATTTCATGATTGTTTTCAAACACCCCTATTTTTCCGACATGATCTGTGACGTCATTGGATGACAATGGCAACAATGACAATGAGCTTGCTTCTCTGTGTTTACATCCTGTGGTGCAAGCTATTGATTGAATATTGGCTTCTGCACATGATTTTATTTGATAATAATATGTGTACAAATACGACTATAAAAACTCAAGAGAAACTATTTTTGATTGTTCCAAAAGTCTATTAAATTAGAAAGCAATGGTGCAAAGTTATAAAGTGGGATGAAAGGAAAAGTCCACAGTTATCTGAGAAGTCGCCTTATATTGGTATGAAGACCATTTTGATGTAAGTACGCTCTCATTTCTACAATGACTATTCGTGATATAAGGTTACATTTCTTATTATACGTTTTTAAGTTAGGTTGGGATTTCCATGTGGTCACGATTGATCTATTATTTCAGTTATAACAAAATATGAACAATTTTTGCCGAAATAAACTGATGGACGAATGTGACACTGTAACGACATGTAGGCTTGCGCCAAGTTTCGTTCAAATCAGTTGAGTATTTTTTGAGTTATCGCTCGGATATATATATATATATATATATATATATATATATATATATATATATATATATATATATATATATATATATATATATATATATATATATATATATATATATATATATATATAACATATAAAAATTGAAACAGACCTTAGATGTGTATTCCAGGGGTCCTAATTCGCGCTCATTTAAAAAAAATCCGAAAGTCTCACCATCGTCACCACTCTATTACTGAATTTTCGTAAGTTTTTTTTTTGAGCTCAATAATGTAACATTAGACGTCCCTCAAGAATCTTTACTTAGCCCTATTCTTTTGGTAAATTTTCGTAGAAAAAATTCACTAATGGGGAGATCCAGACTTTTGAATTTTGAAAAAATTTCTGCAAATGAGCGCGAACTAGGACCCCTAGAACCCATATCCGGGGTCAGTTTGTTTATATATATATATATATATATATATATATATATATATATATATATATATATATATATATATATGTGTGTGTGTGTGTGTGTGTGTGTGTGTGTGTGTTATTATTATTATTATTATTATTATTATTATTATCTTTATTAAAACTATGAAATAATATACTTGTCAAATATACATTAAAAATAATTAACAACAATAAACTAAACAAAAAACTATTACATACACACATATACAGATAAAAAAATTACGCATGTAACATTTTATGTCCAAGAAAAGGAAAAGCACAAACCGTCCAATATTTTGGTCTTCTTCGTAGTACTATAAAACAGAAAACAGTACTTCTTGATTTTGAGTCACCACACAAAGCACTTCGTTGACGCACCAGATGGATTTGAATTGTTCGATTTGTTTCTTACCTAAGTACCATGAGAACTCTGTTGTCAGCCTGCATTTGATTCTATTCTGGAATACTGTTATGTAGGGAGGTGGCTCTTTTGCGTCTTTGAAAAGGTCGGTTATTACTCGGTAGATCGTTGACTTTGCGATGTTAATTATAAAATTGGCCAAGTTGTTCTTAACCGATTTTCCTGGATACCCACAATATAGATCTTTGGTTTGAATTTCTTGGCGTTCCAAAAGATTTTTTAACAGTATTTTAACTCTGCACCAAAGGTCTTTTGTTCTTTGACAAGACATGATTATATGCCATGCTGTTCCTATAATACCTGGGCAGAATGGACAGTTTTTCGAGTCCAGTACTCCGATCTTGCTGAGAAAAATTGGATCAGCTAGGCGATTTTTTGCTAACCTCCATGATACATCAGAATCATGTCCTAAAGTTAACGGGCTAAAGTAAGAAGACCATATAACTTGGTCATCCGTCCATGCGCCACACATTAGTTTCTCGATACCAAAGTAATTTGCTGTAAGTATGTGTTGAATCTGTTTCCTAGTTTCCTTGTTAAATGAAATGTGTTTATCCGAAGAAACCAGAAGGCTTAACTTTAGCTCGTAACTATAATTGTGTATGTTTTTGCGATAGGTCTCGAAAAATGCTTTGATTCGATTATAATGGGTTAGCAAATTGTTTTTAATAACATTTGAATTAGTATCCAACTTTTCTTTCAAGGAATCGTTTGAAATCCACCTATCGTCTTCCATAAAATCTGACACCGTTTTAAAACCAACGTCTTCCCAAATTTCACTAAACAGAGGTGGTATTGTTTTTTTTAACAATTTGGTGTCCCTAAGAGGCATAGTCTTTATATCTTGAAGTGACTGTGGAAAATTATTTACAGTGACTTTTGATTTTTGAACAACCCTGTGCAATCCGTTGATGAAATAAGTGTTTTTGTTCGTTGCACACTTAGAAAAGTTATTACAAAAAAACATTTGCCACGAAACGCCATACCCTGTGAATTCTTTTATAAAGTGCTCTATAACAATTTTCCATTTTTGTGATTCTGAAGTCGTTATCATTTTATTTGCAGTGTACAATCTAAATGCATCAATCTTTGACTGCAGATGCACAACACCTAAACCCCCATCGGAAACCGGCACACAAAGATCTTTTACGCCTGTCCAATGTTTTCTTGTCCATATAAAATTTGTAAACATTTTTTGAAAGGATTCAACCTGAGTCTGTGCGAATGAAAAGATGTGGAAAAAATGCCAAAGCTTAGGGGCTACAAATTGGTTTATGATTGTTTTTCTTCCAACAAGGGATATGGATGGAAGTTTTTGTCTCCACTTAAAGAGGCATTGTTCTATTTTTTCCATAATGGTCTTTGATGCATTCTCAGAATCTCTTGCTGGATCGTTGGAAAAGGTCAATCCAAGAACTTTTATGGTTTCTGCAGACCACTGAAAATTCAAAGCTTGATCGGTTCGTGTCTTCCAAGCACCGCACCAGAAACCTCTAGACTTTTCGGAGTTCAATTCAGACTTAGATTCTCTTGCATATGTTTGATACGCTTCCTGAAGTACTTGAAAGTCAGTGTTTTTACTTACAAATATTGACACATCGTCGGCGTATGCAGCGCATGTTAGATTAATGCCTTCCAAATAAGGTGCCCCAAATCCACTGAGTCGCCGTCTGCACAACTGTAGGAATGGCTCAATTGATATAGAATATAAGGGACCAGATAATGGACATCCTTGACGGATACCATTCTTGAAGTATATTTTGCCAGTAAGTAGTGATCCAACACGTACATGAAAGACTGCATTCTGGTATAATGTTTTTATGGCACCAATAAATTGATATCCGAAACCCAGGACTTCCATCAAATGAAAAAGGTATCTATGAGACACTTGATCAAAAGCAGCCTTTTGGTCTAAGTTAAGAATGGCCAAAGGATAGTTCTGTTGGTTTGCAAGTTGAATTGTGTCTCTATATAGGTGTAGTGTGTCATATATGGATCTGCCTGGAACAGCGTAGCTTTGGTCTGGATCTATAACGGTCTTCATTATGCTGGATAATCTAGTGGACAGGCATTTTGCAACAATTTTGTAGTCCGTTGTCAAAATAGATATGCCTCGCCAATTCTCTAACAGGTGCAGATCACCTTTTTTTGGCAGCAAATTTACAATAGCTTTACATCCAGATGAAGGTAGCGTTTGTCGTTGCAAGGATTCTTTTACGACCTCACAAAAAACTAAATTAAGGATGTGCCAGAAATGTCTGTAAAATGCTGTAGTCAGACCGTCAATACCTGGAGCACTTCGTGTGTTTAAAGAGAACAAGGCATTGGTCAGTTCAGATGGAGCAATAGGTTCATCTAGCATGAATTTTTCAGATAGTGACAACCTTTTCAAATCTTTGAACAGCTCAGAGTTGGTGTTTAAATCATTTGTGACCTCTTTGTGTTTCTCAGCATAGTGGCCTCTAATGTAGGAACATACTTTAGCTGGTTGATCGATAATTTGATTGTCACATATGAGCTTACTTATGGGCTTAAAAGTAGAAAATGCACTTTTATCAATGGATGGTCGGTCGGTATCTAATAAGCTATTGTGCTTAGAATTTAGTAAACATTTTTCTGTTTTGTTATGATACCACTCATTTATGTTTTTCAACAGTCGATAAGCTTGAGACAAATCATCTTCTGAAGTTTTTGTTAAGATATGTTTTACTCCTTCCTGAAGATGTCTTATTTCCATCAGTTCTGTGTTCCTTTTTTGTCGCATATATAAGACTATAACCTCTTTAAGATCTATCTTCAACGTATCCCACCATTTTAGCAGATCACAGTTTGTTGGTTTACTGGTAATTTGTTGAGTAAGAAAAGTTTCAATGCACTCTGTAAAACTAGAATCTTCCAGCAAGGTGTTGTCAAATCTCCAGTAAGGTGGTTTATGCTGTGTATTGCTGGCTATTACGAAAGTCGCCGAGACAGCCAAGTGATCAGAGAACGATCCCCTGACCACTGTTTCCCTCAGTCTCCCCAGGATCGCCTCAGAACAATATATTCTATCTAGTCGTGAACCAGAGTGTGGAGATTCAGGTGTAATAAATGTATAACCACCTTTCGTTTTATAAAAATGTCGCCAACAATCTTGGAGATGAAAATTTTTAATGATCGTTTTCAACTCTTTACACAGTTCAGTATATCTTTCACTAGCACCGTGACGATCCATGGTGGAGTCAAGTGTACAGTTAAAATCACCACCCAGTATAATATTACTATGTCTTGTCGTCTCAACATATAGGCTGTCAGCTAGCGTGCTAACTATTCTAATAGCTAAGGGTTGATTGTGGGGAATATATACGTTGTATATTATCCACAGGTGCTGATCGATTTTAAGAGTTGCCTTCTGTAAATAGGAGTTAAATAGAATTTCATTATCTACTTCCTGTATTCCTCTGGAACGTTTGAAAGCAATAAGGGTGCCTGAATAGTTTTGATTTGCTGGGTTGTTTAAAAATTGAAGGTTTTTGTTGCGTATAACAGACTCAGGCAGCTCTGTTATATTTGTTTCTTGGACAAGACAAATGTCTGAATTTTCACTTGACAGGAAGTCTTGCAGTTGTGTCCATTTATAACAGCTTTTTACGCTTTTAGAATTTATTGATAAAATCTTAATAGCCATTTTATAATATTTAAGTGAAACAACGAATTTATTTAGAGAACAGATGGGACTTACTTACTGTGTTGCTGTCTGAAATGTTTATTAAGTCCTCTGAGGATGACCTAGTTAGAGATGATACAGATGACGATCTTGATAATGGTGGTGACATGGTTAGGTTTCCTTCTGATACTAGTGCCTTTTTGAGACTGTTTATTAAGCGTTTACATCGTTCTTTACTTGCCCGTTGTGAAAAGAATGGTTGAACAAATTTCAGAAGGGAAACTAATTCTTCAATATTTTGTGTATATAGTCTAGCTATCTCTAACGGTTTGTCCTTGCCTTTTACCTGTCTAAGGAATTGAGTAAAATTCACAAAATCTAGACACTTTTGGTCGTCATCATGCCAGAGATGCTCTAATTCGTTGTATGCTTCTGTAATGTGGTCACTTGTTTCAACTTTTCTTTTCTTAGATGCTTGTTTTGAGGCTTGTGATGGTGATACTAAATCACTTGCCGGCTCTTCTGTATTATCTCTATACACTTGCGCAACTGTTATTACTGGTTCTTGTTCAGGTATATCAGTTGTGGAGCTTTGGGTTATAACAGAGTTTTGATCTTTTGTTTGGTTACCCTGACTTAAGTTTACATCTAGCGTGATTGTATCCGTATCTAATGAAGTAGCTGGCCGTTTATTTGATGTTTCTGAATTGAGGATCTCCATTACAGAGTTGGTACAGTTAGCTGCCACATGACCTTCCTCCTTGCATTTAAAACATTTTAATTTATCATCTGTCAAAAATATCCTGTACTCTTCATCCTCAAATTTGAGCTGCGTCGATGATGGTATTTCTGCTTGGTCTATACTGATAAACACTTGCCTTCTAAAACTACAGACATGACGAAGATCTTGGCGTCCCACGCCTGCCCCAATAAAGGAGATAGGTGACACTAGTTTAACACCTTTATTTTTTAAGTTTTCTTCGATAACACTGTGAGGGATACAGGGTGAGACATTCGACAGAATTATTCTTTTGGCGGGTAAGATTAGTTTTCTGGCAGGTACATACATATCATTTACTTCGATTCCACCATGGGTATCCACGAATTTGTTTGCAATATCTCTTGTAGAGAAATATATACATACCCGGTTGTTTGACATTCGTGATGCAAATAATATATCTTTAGGTGCTACTAATTCTGCGGTGGCGATTACATAATCTTTAACTTGAAGTGATTCAATAACTGGAAAAATTACTGCTTGGTCTTTCTTTGGAAATGCAGAAGCTTTAACCACATTAGAAAATGACATTCTTTTAGGTTCAACGGTGTTTGCAGAACTTGAATTGTTTTTAGGATCACCCCTGTAGTCAGGAGCAATCGATAATGATACACTCATTTTAAAGTCTCTAAATATCAAGTATTGAAAATGAAAACCATTATCATTTTGTTATCGCGAACGCGATTTATTTGTTTATAATTCCCAATTAAATTGAGAAATACAATAATACGAAAACTTATACCCTATTAATACTCGCGAAATATAATAAAAATCACGAAATAGTTTAGAAACTGTTGTAACAATATATTATACCCGTTCACCATACACTTATAGGGTGTAGTATTAAGTTTTTTAATTTTAAATGTTGTTTCTTACTAATGAAAACTTGAAAAATACACTCGACCACTTTTAACACGTCTGACGCGTTCAAGAACTCGTGTGTGTGTGTGTGTGTGTGTGTGTGTGTGTGTGTGTGTGTGTGTGTGTGTGTGTGTGTGTGTGTGTGTGTGTGTGTGTGTGTGTATCACACCGATAACTCAAAAAATAATGGGTCGATTTTGATACAATTTGGCGTGTACCTTCCTTTTGTAAATGGCTTCTACAAGTTCGTTAGTCAGGAAAATCGGACAAGGTTTTCCGAAAAAAATTTGAGTTTTCTTTCGAACAAAATTTTTAGCTCAAAAAATAATAAGCCAATTTTAATAGTTTGGCATGTACCTTCCTTTTTTATATGAATTAGATAAGTTTGTTAATCAGAAAAATCGGAAGAGGCATTCCGGGAAAATTTTGAGTTTTCTTTCGAAAAAAAATTTTATCTCAAAAAATGAAAAAGCTATGATAACCAAATTTAGTGAGTATGTTTACGATATAAAAAGTAAACTACACGGAAAAATTTAGATTTTTATGTTACAAGAAAAAAAAAGTTATAATAAAATATTTTGTGCCAGATCATTTCTATGAAAATTCACTACCATAACGCACTTGATGCGTCCAGGCTTTAAAAATTATACATTGTCTACTCTCTACTGTTATGCTGACAATACGCAGATGCATATTTTGCTCGATTTATCAAATAAAGAAACTCAGCTCCTTAAACTACATGCAGATCTATTGGGTGTATTTGGGAACAGAACAATGGTCTTAGCTTTAATCTTAGCGAATGGAACTTTTGGTTTGTTGGTAATCCATATAATGTTCAGTAAGGTTTAAACTCTCCATGGATATAAAGCTGGTAGCAAATAAGTTAATAATTATTCTTTTGAAAATGTCAAACTGACGATTCAAAACGTCAAAACTGATAAGTTTTAACAAATTTTCTGTGCATGACGCATGAAAAATATTTAATGATATGTCTTTAACAAAGCTCTGGATTTCAGCCTCAAATGTGGATTTGATAAAGTATTGGCAAAAACTCTATTTAAAATATAAATTATTTGCTACAGCATAACTTTACATTTACACATGAGCTTATAACACGTTCATTGCAACAAACCTGTCATGTGCTCCATAGCCGAGTTCGTTAGAGCACGCACATGATACTTAAACTCAGAGGTTAGCAGGGTTTAAATCCCGGTGTATAAACTTTCTTCTTTAATCTTATTTAATTTTTTATTCTTTTTTAACATTATATGATCAGCTTATGTAATTTCAATGAATTTTGAGCAAATTCTTATAAAAAAATTCATCAGTATGATGAGAACTCTCAACATTCTTAATTAAAGTTTGAATAGCAGATCAGGTTGTCTTTCTTGCTTTAACTTGGTTAAATCATTCCATACTTAATACAGCCTTGGAGACTTTTCCTGCGGCTTCACAAGTGCATGTTTTCCTCTCTGTAAACAGTTTCGCTTTTGAGGGCATCCTCAGATAAAAAAAATATATTTCTACACCTTTCATGGGAAAATTTGTTTAACAGATTTTTGTAAACAATTTTGTCAGCGGTTTTCTGTTTCTGGCTTTTTTTTAGTGATTTTTTTTTAAACAACTTCATTAATGAGGAAATCCCGACTTTTGAATTTTGGAACATTTTCTTAAAATGAGCGGTAATTAGGCCCCCTAGAACACATAGCCGGGGTCAGTTATATATATATATATATATATATATATATATATATATATATATATATATATATATATATATATATATATATATATATATATATATATATATATATATTATTATTATTATTATTATTATTTCATTGATAAAAATTATACAGTATGCCTATACAATAAGTCTGAGACTTGTGGTGTACATTTGCATAATTCAATAAGAATCGGTCCTGGTTTTCCCCGAAAATTATGGATTTTCTTTCGAAACAAATTTATATCTGCGAAAATAACAAAGTAAGGGCAACCAAATTTGGTGCACGGGTTTATGTCATTAAAAGTACGTCACGCACTAAAATTTAGTCCTCTAAATCAAAAGACAAAACAGTTGCATTTAAAGAAAAATAAATTGGGGTTTTCCTCAAAACGTCAAAGTGCCGATTTAAAACGTCAAAATTGGCAACATTTAGGCAGACAACCTGGAACTAATACGGGCTATGGAAAGAAAATGTCTCAAGAATGTTTTACAAACCCTGAAGTCTTAGCTTCAACGGTCATTGTCCTTCATTTTACTTATATATTTCCAGAAAATTCATTTCAAATAGGGTCTATCTATCTCTGATGCTTTGTCGGTAGTCTTCCCTATAGCGTTTATCGTTTAGTGGTATATATTTTTGTCGAATTTTCGTAAAAAATCAATAAAGCTTAATATATCTGTTATTATACAAGATACGAAAAAAAATTGTATACATTAATTATAGGGTGTCTTGAGCTACATCTTAAAAAATTATTTCTACAATCAGATGGTGGCCCATAAGTCGTTGGTGATACAAATTATCTTTTTAGCGATTTTTTTTTAATTCGCTAATGAGGAGATGTGTGTTTATATATATATATATATATATATATATATATATATATATATATATATATATATATATATATATATATATATATATATATATCCGACCAATAACCCAAAAAATAATAGACCAATCTTGATTAAATTTGGGGAGTACCTTCCTTATGCAAGTGGCTTGGATAGGTTCGTTAGCCAGGAAAATCGGATCGGGTTTTCCCAGAAAATGTTGTTCATATCTCCGGAAATAACAAAGCAACCAAATTTGGTACACGGGTTTGTATTATAAAGAGTGAACTCTGTACCAAAACTTAGGTCTCTAGCTTTAAAGACAAAGAAGTTATGGACAGTTAAAGAAACAAATTTTGGAGTTTTCCTCAAAACGTTAAACTCGCAATTTTAAACGTCAAAATTGGCAATGTTTAGGCAAAGAACGTGAAATAAATAGGGATTTTGAAAAGAGAATGTTGCAAGAATAGTGTTCTGAAATCCCTTAAGTTTCAGATTAAACCGTCATTGCTCTTCATTTTACTAAAATATTTACAGAAAATTCATTTCAAATAGACCCTTTCTCTGATGCTTTCGCTGTAGGTTTAGTGAAGCTTATGGTTTAACGGGCTATAATTTTTTTTTTAACAAATTTTTGTAGAACAAATTCGTTAATGCATTTTTTATCGAAATATGATGCGTTTGTAAGAAAAAAAAACTGGACGCAGTAAGTGCGTTTTGGTAGCGA
This sequence comes from Tillus elongatus, assembly GCA_964006375.1. Lineage (NCBI taxonomy): Eukaryota > Metazoa > Arthropoda > Insecta > Coleoptera > Cleridae > Tillus > Tillus elongatus. The sequence goes on along the minus strand of OZ023267.1, from coordinate 52,109,813 downwards.
ATTTTCGGTAAATTTGCAGTTTAGTTCCCGAACGCTTTTCAAAATACTGTTTTCAGAAACCTGCCTAAACATTTTTATGGAAATTCACTTCCATAACACACTTGCTGCATCCAAACTTTTCAAAAATGTTTATACATTTTCAAACAATAAAGTTATTGCGATTAAATATTGTACATTGTTTCTGCTATATAGGCAACCAAATTTGATGCCTGCTTTCATCAAAGAAAGACATTTGCTATTAAAAATATTTTAAAGAAAATTCGCCACCATAGCGCACTTGCTGCGTCCAGAGATTTTATCTTTTAATCGAACACGCCTTCTGTTATTGCATTCTTGCATTTTCTATCGAAATATAATGCATGTTTGTAAGAAAAGAAATTCGGGACGCAGCAAGTGCCTTATGGTAGCGAATTTTCATTAAATGCTACAAAATTGAATAGCTCAATTTGCTATTAACTTATAAGGTTAACCAATAAACTGTTTTTTTTTTCGGGAACACTTTAAGTTTACTTTCGAATATTTTTGTACATTTTAAAACAGTAAAGTTATTTTGATGAAGCATGGTACATTGTTACTACTATATAGGTTATACTGGTAACCAAATTTGATGCCTGCTTTCTTAAAAAAAAACACATATTTGGTATTAAAAACAGTTTTATGAAAATGTACTGCCATAACGCACTTACTGTGTCCAGCCTTTTCTTAAATTTTCGTTGCATTATACTATAATACAAAGTGTAGATGATTTCTGTGAAAATTCACCAACATAACGCACTTGCAACGTCCAGACTTTTTATTTTAACTAGGTTGACTGTCAGTTTGAAGAGCCTCTTCAACTACTTAGGTCATTATCGGGCTGAATGATTAAACTGTATGATATGGTACGATATTTTTCTGCACAAATTTTGTTCACTAATGTATTTTCATTTCTCAGTGAATTTTTATTTTAAAAAAATCACTAATAGAGAGGTATCGATGGTGAGACTTTGCAACCATTTTTTCAAGTGAGCGCGAACTAGGACCCCTAGAACCCATATCCGGGGTCAGTTTCAATTTTATATGTTTATATAAATATATATATATATATATATATATATATATATATATATATATATATATATATATATATATATATATATATATATATGTATGTATGTATGTATCCGTCTGATAACTCAAAAAATAATTAACCGATTTCAATGAAACTCGGCAAGTGCCTTTCTTTTATTAATGGCATGGATGAGTTCGTTAGCCAGGAAAATCAGACGAGGTTTTTCCGAAAAAAAATTGAGTTTTCTTTAAAAAAAAATCTCCGAAAATAACAAGGCTACTTTAATGAAATTTACTAAGTATATTGCCTTTGGAGGGGCCTTGCTAGGCACTAAAATTCAACTTTCTAAGTTAATAGAAAATTGAGTTATCCAAATTTTAAATTTTCTTTCGAAAAAAAATTTTTTCTCCGAAAACTACTAAGTTATTTTAATGAAATTTGGTGGATATCTTTCTCTAGGAAATGCCTCAATACATACCACAATTAAACTTTCTAAGTTAATAGAAAATTGAGTTATTCAAATTTGAATCATTTAATAAAAATTCACTACCATAACGCACTTGCTGCGTCCCGAGCTTTTTTCTTTACAACTTAACGAAGTCAAATATATTGACTTCACTTAGTGATCGATATTAGTATTATGTGACAAGATGGCGTCACCATGGTAAACTCCGGGGTCTATAAAATCAACATAAGTGATACTTGCTCAACCATATGTAAATGTCCACCGCTTCAGTAATGAGCACTTCGTTAGGCTGTTATAAAATTAATACCACTAATACTGTCAAGTGCTAGTATCGTATGGTGAACAGAGTTTCTGAGCTTTATAGGCGACGTGGAAATGCAATTTTCGTTATCGGAGACACATTAGAGGTTATATCTAGCGTAATGTTGATGAAAATGTGTCTAGTCTAACCGACTAAATGCCTCGACAGAAAGCTGGAGTTCGTGGAAGTTTTCTCTAGTAGATATTTAGCCTAATTTTAATGATACACTCGAACGGACATTAACCTAACAGTAGAGTAGCAATTACAGTACAATCCTGCCAAGGCTAATAAGTATTTGGAAAGGACATTGTGTTTAGGATTGTTTGTTAATCCCCAAGTCTCAGCAATGTAGAATAATACTCCGCGTTAATTGATCTGTTTGGAATATTTATGCTCGTAGTTAGGTAACAGAGATGGCTAGATATATATACTTTTATAGCTTATTATCATTATATATATATATATATATATATATATATATATATATATATATATATATATATATATATATATATATATATATATATATATATATATATATATATAGTATTAAATTTTTGTTTTTTGTGACGGTAATAGTGTTATTTATCAAAAAATTGTGGGAAAGCCGTCAGTTGTAGAATAAAACTCTTTATTATAGGCCAGCATAATTAGTTTAGTAGAACTAATGTTATATCCTTGAGAAAGGAATAAATGTTTCCGAAAGCTCGGCCTATAATAAAGAGTTTTATTCTACAACTGACGGCTTTCCCACAATTTTTTGATATATATATATATATATATATATATATATATATATATATATATATATATATATATATATATAGGGTGGCGCATTGAAAACGAAACAGACCGATTTGCGTCCAGAGAATTTTTTTTCAGAAACGCTGAAACACATCAATTTCAATATTGAGGGGGACATGTTTTGACATAAAACTCAACTTTGTCACATCAACCCCAACATGGGTCGAGTGTTACATCATTTGAAATCTCTTCCTTTTCTTAATTCAGCACACTAACTTTTTGGAAGTTTTACCAACTCGTTTATTCACATTATTCACAGTTGAAGATGCAAAAACGCATTTCACTCATTTCGATAAGAAATGTGCTGATAGTCAATGTTTTGTTGGTTTGTAAACAAAAAATTGACTACCAGAACATTTATTATCGGAATGAGAGAAGTGCGGTTTATTATTTCAGTTTATCGGTCGGTTTGATACTTGATAGTACTACCGAAAATTAATTTCACAATGGTGTATTCTGTAGAAGAAAGAGTTGAAATAATTACTCTTTTTTTCAAAAACGATGACTGTGCCAACCGTACCGCAAATTTGTTTAATGAACGACATCCGAATAGACATGCTAGCAGAAAATACATTTTGGAGTTAGTTGCAAAGTTTCGACAAAGTGGTTCAGTAGACAACAAAAAACGGGATCCTGAACGTGAATTCCCGGTTAGAAATGAGACTACTGAGATTGAAGTTTTTAAACAAATTGCTGCAGACCCAACTTTGAGCACGAGAAAATTGGCCACTGTTTCAAACATGAAAAGAAGAACTATTCAGCGAATATTGAAGCATCACAAATTTCACCTGTATAAAATTCATCTTGTACAACAACTGAATGAAGATGATTTTTATCGGCGGCTGGAGTTTTGTAAAGTTATGACTGCACGAATAGCTGATAACGGGAACTTTGTGTTCAATGTCTGTTTTTCAGACGAGTGTACGCTTTTGTTAAACTCTACAGTCAATAGTCATAATTGTCGTTATTGGGCAGATAATAATCCAAGAAATTTTCACGAAGCCCACACTCAAACTCCACAGAAACTGAATGCCTGGACTGGCATTTTTGGAGACCGTTTAATCGGACCAATTTTTCTTGATGGCAATTTGAGTGGCGAAACGTATTTGGAGTTACTAGAAGATATCGTTTAACCTCTACTAATTGACATTGTTAAAAATGATGATCGCTATCAAGAAAATCAAATAGTGTTTCAACAAGATGGAGCTCCTCCGCATTTTTCACAACGTGTTAGGGAGTTTTTGAACAGACAGTTTAAAGAGCAATGGATTGGGCGTAGATGTGCTATTGAGTGGCCCACTAGATCACCTGATTTAACTCCTTTAGACTTCTTTCTATGGGACCATTGAAAGAGAATTTTCGAAACAGTCTCTGGAAGAATTACGACGACGCATTGTTGAAGAATGCCGTCTAACAACTCCACAAATGCTCCAGAATGTCAGAGCTCGTTTTGGACAAAATTTGTACTTTTGTATGGAAGCTGGTGGTCAACATTTTGGACACTTACTTAACTGAATAAACATTTCTGAACGTTTGGTTTTGTTTTTTATTTTTATTTTAACGAAAAATTGACTAATTAGTGCATTTCTTATTACAATGAATGAAATACTTTCTTGCAATTCCAACTGTGAATAATTTTTAAACGAGTTAATAACACTTCCAAAAAAATTTGTGTTCTGAATTCAGAAAAGAAAGAGCTTTCATATGATGTAACACTCGACTCATGTTCCTTATTTAAAATATAAGGGTTGTTATTACCACCCTTAAGGGGTTGATGTGACAAAGTTGGGTTTTATGTCAAAACATGTCCCCCGCAATATTAAAATTGACGTGATTCAGCGTTTCTCAAAAAAAACATTTCTCTGGACACAAATGGGTCTGTTTCCTTTTCAATGCACCACCCTATATATATATATATATATATATATATATATATATATATATATATATATATATATATATATATATATATATAGAGAGAGAGAGAGAGAGAGAGAGAGAGAGAGAGAGAAGAGAGAGAGAGAGAGTGAGCGGCAAAAATATGGAATACATTCCTAAAAATTTTGAACGATTTTTGTTTTGACAAACGTCACGGACACTGACAACCCCCATCTTTAGTGAAATAGAGAGGTATCGATGGTGAGACTTTCGCAAAATTTCTTCAAATGAGCGCGAATTAGGGCCTCTGGAACCCATTTTCATGGTCAGTTAAAATGTTTATATATATATATATATATATATATATATATATATATATATATATATATATATATATATATATATATAAATTGTGGTAAAACATTTTCGTAAAAATATTTCAAATCCGATAGCCCAATAAATTTTCCATTATCCAGAATCTTTAATCTTGAACCTTTGTAACACCTACGTAAACGCACGTGGGTATTAAATTAAAGAAAAATAACATAATGAGCTCCGCGGATAACTGCAAATTTGTTTTTAAAACCTTTTTTGTTGTTTATTGTTTGCAAAAACTGGATGTGTTGACATAAACAAAACCATCCAAGCAATTAATGTGGAAAAATACCTGTTATATTTATAATTTGACAGCCAGATAACGCTTTCTAAATAATAAAAAATTTTCTGAGAAACTTTTGTAACACAATTTTTTTTTAAATTCACTTGCAGTACTTCCATATTATATCAAGACAAATTTTTTTTATTTTTTTAGCTCTATATAAAATATAAATTGGATTCGAGTTTAAGGCTTTGTCGTGTAAACATCGTTCATCTCGGATCGTAGTTTTCGCGATATTACGAGTTATTTAAGCTCATTTCTTGGCAGTTTTTTTGTGCAAATTAATTCCATAGTGTCAGATAGTGACTATAGTAAATAACCTTATATTAAAAGTGCACTCTTGAACAATTAAGTGACAGATTACAAATTAACGGTAATATAAATCAAGTAAATATTTGCATATTTTTATCACTACACAGAGATAGTATTATCGCAAATATATTCTCATACATAAACTCCGTTCTTAAAAATAATAATTGGCAACCAGTTATACACTGATGGAGTGCGACTTGTGGCCTGCATATTAAGGCTACAAAATAAGCCTACAAAACGAGGCTGCCTCTATGTATAGGAGCAGCCAAACACCCAACAATGAAGAAATAGTTAACCAACCTACTGTATCCACAAATATAATGACCACTAGATCAGAAAACCCAAACGCCTCAACACTCAGATCCTATGCTCAGGCTATTGCATCACGTCCAGTTCAAGTAATACCCAAGAAAGAACAAGCTATTATCATTAATGCAGTTGACGGCCCAAAACTTATTGAGTATGTAAAAGCAGTTAGCAAAATTACTAGTGCGAGAAATATTTTATTTGCTTCTAGAATGTCACACAATCGTGTGTGCATCTATTTATCCACAACCACCTTAGTCGATTTAGTAATAAACGAGCATAGCACGATAAAAATAGGTGAACATGATACTAGTGTCAGACGTTTAGTTACACCAGCTAAACGAATTATAATTTCAAACGCAAGCCCATATATACCACCCGAAATTATTGCTGACGCACTTAGAGAGTGTGGGTTAAATTTAGTTAGCCAGCCATCTTTCTTGAGAGCGGGAATGGTCGGGGACGAGTTCGCGCACATCTTAAGCTTTAGAAGACAGGTTTATATAACACCGCTTCCAGCAGATCAAACCTTACCATCGACATTATGCATTGTTTTTGAGGGCATAGAGCACAGAATTTTTATAAATTCGGACGATATGGCCTGCTTTCTATGTAAACAGACAGACCATATTGCTGCTAATTGTAAAAACAGCGAGAAATTAAACACAAATCTGCCAACTCGTTTAGGAAACGACGGTATAGAAACTCGCGGTGCAAATGACAAAGCTATTCTTGAAAGCATATCACCTCCACTAGAAAACACAATCAGTTCCCAAGATCTTATGAGCGATGCTGATGCTCAAGAGGCACAACCTCTTGCATGTCCGGAAAATCAAATACAATCTGTTAAAAGACCAGCACCATCTAGTAGCACTGGTTCACTTATTGATCTTGCAGCATCTGTTGACTATCAGCCAGCAACTAAAGTAGTTGATACCGAATTTGTGATACCTAAGCAACCGGAAACTCAACCAAAGAAGAAAAAGAAGAAATCTAACATCGATCTGGACACTGCACTAAGCAACGTTAGAGAGATAATCGCATCCAACCAACCACAATACATTTTAAACTTTGCTCAGCTGAAAAGTTTCCTGGAAAATACCTTCGGTTCTTGTGATCCCATAGAAGAGGCCCTTAGATTTGTAAGCAGATCTAATATACCTGCGCTACTACAAATGATGTACGAAATTTACCCAAACATAACAAACAAGGCGATCAAGAATCGAATATCTAGATTAAACACAAAGTTTCGTAAGCACCTTGAGCAAAACGCCGAAACAGAGAGTATCTCATCTATGGAAGTAGACGACTCTGACTCAAATAATTAATTTTACAGAATTCATAGATCAAATTAATATACTTCAATGGAACTGCTCTGGGTACTTTAAACGTCTTCCATTCTTACAAACACTGATTGCATACTCAAAACCACATATCATTTGCCTACAAGAGACCAATCTAAAAGACGAACAGTCAGTGAATTTGAAAAACTACAATTCCTTTCTATTTAATCGAAAATCGTCTCTTAGAGCCAGTGGAGGAACTGCTATATTTACCTCCACAGAGATTATGGTTAAAAGCATAGCTTTGAACACCCACCTCGAAGCAGTTGCAGTAGAGGTATTGACTCCCACGAAGTTCTCTATATGCAGTATATATTGTCCAGATAGCCAACCACTAAATGAGCGTGACATTTATGAGCTTATAAAACAACTACCTTCGCCGTTTTACCTTTTAGGCGATTTTAACTCTAGAAGCAGTGCGTGGGGCAACATCAAAACGGATCAAAGAGGTAGAGAAATTGAGAAACTCCTACAATCCTCATATCTAATACTTCTAAACACAGGCGAACCTACACATTTTTGTGCAAGATCTGGAAGTTTAACTCGCATTGACCTCAGTTTTTGCAGTCCTAGCTTGTCAATGTCCACAGAATGGAAACCCCACGATGACCTATATGACAGTGACCACTTTCCTATTTGCATTAAAAAGTCTGTTGCTGGTACCCAACCAACATTTCTCATCAGTAAATGGAATATTTTTTCAGCAAACTGGGTATGTTACAGAGAAGAAATAGTTGAAAAGATGGAAGAATTCAACATCGATACGAATGCAGAGGCGTGTTTAAACCATTTCAACAACATAATCATTAGATCAGCAACCAATCACATAGGAAAGCGTACTACTAACAGCAGACGACCGCAAGTACCTTGGTGGAACAACAGTTGCAAAATTGCTGTCCAAGAAGCAAAACGAGCACTCAATAAGTTTAGAAAACACAGAACACAACACCATTTTCTGGACCTGAAGAGACTTAAGGCATTGGCTCGGAAAATAATTAGAGAAAGCAAACAAAAATCATGGGAAGAATATGTGGGAACTCTATCTATAAACAGCCGTTCCTCTGCAGTATGGAACAAAATTAATAGGATTAAAGGAAAGCAAAATTTTCACCATATACCGGGTTTATATGATAGTCAAGACAACCTGGTCACTTAAAACGTCGATATGGCAAATCTAATGGCAAAAAGTTTTTACGACATCTCTGCCAATGAAAACTACTCTTCAGATTTTCTCAAAATAAAACAGGAAACTGAATCAAACATTCGTACAGATCCTGGTGAAGATAACGCAGCTCCAATCAATTCACCCATTAGAATGGAAGAGCTTAGTGGAGTACTCGCCAACGCAAATAGCTCGGCAGCAGGTCCAGACGATATTCCTATGGTATTTTTAAAAGAATTACCTTTAATTGCGTTAAGTAAACTACTTGATATTTACAACCTGATTTGGGCGAGTCATCAATTTCCCTCCATCTGGCAAGAAGCTGATGTGCTACCGCTCCACAAAATAGGCAAGCCAAAAGATAGAACCTCTGGATATATATCAATATCTCTCACATGCACTTCCTGCAAGGTTTTAGAAAAAATAATTAATAACAGATTAATTTGGACTCTCGGGAGCAAAAGTATGTTAAGCCAACATCAAAATGGATTTAGACCAAACAGGTCTACCATGGATAGCTTGATAACACTAAACTTCGAAATAACAGAAGCATTTGCATGCAAACAAGAAGTACTTGCAGTATTCTTAGATATAAACAGAGCGTTCGATACAACGTGGAGACACAAGGTTGTTTGTGATCTACACGATAATTATATAAAGGGAAACATTCTTCACTTTATACAACACTTCCTAGAAAATAGGCGATTTAGAGTCAAATTGAACGGAGCCATCTCATCCCAGTATGAACTAGAGAATGGAGTTCCTCAAGGTTCTGTATTGAGTACCACTCTTTTCCTAATAGCCATAAACAGTGTCACTAAATACATAGCACAACCAGTTAAGATATCACTTTTTGCCGACGACATAGTACTTTTTTATAGAGGAAATAATGCAGATTCAACCAGAATACTACTACAAGATTCCATACTCTCAATTCAGAAATGCTCAGAAGAACTTGGTTTTACCTTTTCCGTAGAGAAATCAGAAGTGATGCTCTTCTCTCAAAGAAGGCACGTCAGCACCATCACTCCTCTACAACTATACAACAGTGATTTAGCCATGAAAGATGAACATAGATTCCTTGGGATGATATTAGATACCAAAGTAACATGGAAATCTCATATTAATTATATTAAAATGGAATGTCTTAAGAAAATTAATATCCTAAAAGTACTGGCAAATCAAAATTGGGGAGCTAGCGAAACTGTGCTCCTTACAATATACCGATGCCTTATTAGATCAAGACTTGACTATGGTTCTATTTTATATTCATCAGCTAGTAAGTCAACTCTTAAGCAACTAAATGTTATCCAAAATACAGCATTAAGACTAGCAACAGGAGCTTTTAGGACCAGTCCTACTTTAAGTATACTAAGGGAAACTGGAGAGATACCTTTGTGGCTACGGAGGAAACATTTATCGCTGTCATATGCTGCGAAGATTACATCGGATACATGCAACCCTGCACACTCGATTGTTATGAACAGGGTATTTCAAAACTATTCACGCCTTGCTAACATATATTTAGATATACACAATAATTTAAGCTCAAGAGATATCCACTACGTCAGAAAGAATGTTGTCCAAGATCCTCCATGGTTGGAAAACCACCTCATTATCAACACAACCTTGAGTATTTACAACAAACGAACAACACCTGCCCCCTCTCTAAGAGCAGATTTCTATGGGGTTCTCAGCCAGTACCCATATGATGCAATATATTACACTGATGCATCTAGATGCGGCTTCACCACTGGTTGCTCCGTTTTCGGAGCGGATATAAAACTGAGTCTACGACTCTCGGATGTTTGCAGTGTGTATACAGCAGAGCTCACAGCCGTACACTTGTGTCTAGAAACTTTCCTTAAATCTTCCCATACCAGATCGATTATTTGCTGCGACTCATTATCAGCTGTCAATGCCATAGGAACACTTTACAACAAACATCCTATTGTTGCAGACATACATAAAACGGCAAGGGAAATATCCCAGTGTGGAAAATCGACACTAATAATATGGGTGCCATCTCACTCTGGTATAGGAGGCAACATTCAGGCAGACAACTTAGCTAGGAAGGCTTGTGGAAAAATTAATCCAGATCATGAGTTTATTATACATACAGACCTTCAAACTCACTTAAAACACACTGTTCACGAGGAATGGCAACATTTATGGTTTAGTGCTCAAACTAAACTCAGAAACATAGAATCCACCACTCAGACAACAAAAATAACAAACCTAAACAGACGAGAACTTATCATTATCAGAAGGTTAAGGATTGGTCATACTATGCTTACACACAAACACCTACTAGAAAAAAGTGAACCTCCTTTATGCGAGCATTGTAGTACTCAACTCACAGTAAACCACATTTTGACTGAGTGCCCGGGATATAGTGAACAACGGTCGTATCTGGATCTTAAGGAAAACATCAGTGATATCCTCAGTTTCTCCGGAACCAATGATCTATCGCGACTAATTTATTTCTTGAAAACTACTAATGTTTACAACACATTGTAACTTAAGATTCCACATTTATGTTATACTAAGTTAGACTAGTGTTTATGTTTATAACTTCTGTTTCAGATTTATTTTTGTTTTTTGTCTGTGCCAATGGCTTTTATTGTCGAGGCACCTATTAATAATAAAAAAAAAATATAAATTCTTTCAAATAATCACTAACTGGGACTCTAAAACCGATCTCCAAGGTCCATTTAAATTTAAAGATTTAGTTTTAGTATATATTACTAATAGTGTACAATTCTTATGAAAATTCACTACTATAACGCACTTGCTGCGTCCAAAACTTTTTTAATTTTGATAGATCATTGAATTGTCTACACGGTACCACAAAAATTTTGATTCCTCACATTGTTAAACTTTCGAAGAAACACAAATTCTATTCATTCAGCAATCAAGAGATAAAGACTCATATTGTTTCCTTTAAATGTAATGTTCGAAATGCCGACTTCTTGACAATAAACAAAACTATGGACACATTTCTCTTGTACATTGCGAATGACGTCAGACGTCCACTCATTTCATACCTAAGTCGATTTTACAAATCTTCTAGGTTATTTGGTATGTTATAGGTTTTTGATTTTAAATGCCCGAATGAATTGTCTAGACGGTACCACAAAATGTTAATACCTCACATTGTTAAATTTTCGAAGAAACACAAATTCTATTCGTAAAAGCAATCAAGAGATAAAGGCTCTTATTCAACAAATTCAAATATTGTTTAATTTAAATGTAATGTTCGAAATGCCGACTTCTTGACAATAAGCAAAACTGTGAACACATTCCTCTTGTACATTGCGAATGACGTCAGATGTCGACTCATTTCATATCTAAGTCGATTTTACCAAATATTATAGGTTATTTGGTTTGTTATAGAATTTTGATTTTAAATACCCCCAAAAAATATCTAGTGGCCTAATATCTGACGAGATGGGGGTCACTTTATTGTGACAGCCACTTTCCAGGAAAGCAGTAATTTAAAAACTCGTAGGAGGTGCAAAGTGCGGAGATGCACTTTCTAGCTGAAACCAGATATCACAACTTGGTAAATCAAGATCATCTTCATTTGAAAAACTGGCCGCAAGACCGCTCAATAGGCTTAGAAAATTATGATATCGCTGCCCAGTGAGAGTTTCATTGAAGAAGAAAGAACCTATAATTCTATCGCAGACCATTCCCACGATGAACTTCAGAAAGGTGTTGTGTATGTGCTTAAGCCATCCGGTGAGAATTTTGTCTACTTAAATACCTGTAATTTTGTCTATTCACTGTTTCGTTAGCTAAAATGATGCTTCGTCCTAATAGAGAATTTGGCAAATAAAGTTTGGATTCTGGTTGCATAAATCTTGCCTTATCTCACAAAAATGCAGGGTCATCTTCATTAAGTTCGTGCAGCAGCTCAATTTTGTCATGATCGTAATATTCTAACTTTATTCAACGTAGGGAAATTTCATAGTCTACTGCATTTGAACAGGCGCAACATGAGGATTCTCACCGACACTTAATAAAATATCAAGTTTTACGTCATCTTGGGACTTTCTTAGGACGACCGGCACTTTGCATGTATTTAGCATGTCCAGTTTCTCTACGTTTCTTCTAATTTTACTCACGTTGGATTGGCTGATACGTCTCTCTGAGTATTTCGCATTATAAACTGCACACTTCTTGCTGTGTTGTGGTTTTATCACTGCATCCCACAAGACTTTAAATTTCTATACGCTGGATTTGACTTAAATGTGTGACTTTTGTATTGACGGCAGACATCAGATTTGATTACCACTATAACTTATCTACTAGAAATAATGTACCAGGTTGCATATTTCACCAAAATAACTTAATTGTTTGAAAAAGTGCAAAAACTTTCATGGGACTCCGCGATCTATTGATAAAAACGCCGTATCATAATTTTGATAAATGTCCAAAATGTAAAAAGCTGCGAGCAATTAAAACTCGAAAACGATAAACCCTATATTTTTTGTTCCTTACAAACATGCACTCACCAAAGTCAATTAAGAAGAGCCCATTATTTTTTGAGTTGTTGGTGTGAATTTTTTCTACGACAAATCACTAAAATTCTACGTCTATATGAAAGGGTTTTACCAAGTTAGGGGAACAACCTGCAATCTGATCTGCTATTAAAATTATAGATGAATTTTTTCTACAAAAATGCGTTTCAAATTTATTGTAATTACATGAATTAATCAAATAAAATTAACATGGATAAATATATAAAAATATAGTTACCACCAAGAAGCGTTCGAGGATTATTTGCTGATATTCTAGTCTGTTTGCCGCTCTGAGACGGATAATATGCGAACGGGAGAATAATGCCAGGTATATTTCTCGACAATAATCACATAAGGTCGGATCTACATTTTTTACGATCTCAGGATATTTGTAACAAGTGGATTCTATTTTTACAAATATTTTAATTAGCTAAAGGAGAGTGGCAGTTCGAACCTAAATCTAGGACCTTGCTAAAGATATTTCGTACAATGTTTGCCACTCATGATACCATCAGTTCCAGAATATTGGTTTAAAAACACCAATTTTGACATTGAAGTCATAACTTTGACATATTTCGAAAAAAAAGGAAAACTTTGAAACTCATTTTTGTTGTACTTCTCGTATCTGTCCATAGAGATATTTCATTAAAATTGAACTTGCTGTTTGGTTTTTAACCTTTTTCAGATCATCTGCATCTTTTCGTTTGCATACATTCTTTTTTCTCTTAAACTGCTTTAAATATTCTACATATACTTTGATTAAATCATAGTTTTAACCAGAAGTATCCTTTTCAGCTTGTTCATTTCTTCGTCAATACGCCACTGCTGGTATAGTTGAATTCTGTTTTAATCAGATAAAGACACATGTAGGAAAATTATGTATCGCTGCCAAGATAATCAAATCTGGATGTGGTGTAGTTTTAAGCCTTTAATTAGTTCTATTATGTTAGGCTATAGTTCTTAGGTAATCGCTGTTGGCACGGGTACAATGTGTAATGAGGAAGGAAATAATTTGATTGAGTTCGTTCACTTCGCTACAACCTCTGGAAAGCTCTCTTAGCAATACAACTAGAAACAAACACTAGAATGAATTATTTCAGGAAACACGTTCGAGGAATCTCCTGAGTCTCATGTACAATCAACAATGTCAGAGTTTGTTTCTCTCATTTGGATATTTTACTATAAGAGTAATTAAGTTGAAGAAATCTACAAACATTAACGCTTTGTAGACACAATAACATTATTGTTGTTTTGCAGACTCTATAAAACAGTATTAATTTTTCAAGGTTTCGTTAATGGCAGCTCGTTATATTCATATATAGAAAAATGAGCTCATACTGAATTTTGATAGTATAAGTGAGTGGTTTGAATCAGAAGCGACATGTGCCTGTACATATTAGGGATTAAGTTTTCACCACAGTCCTGCTACAAAGTGGTAACCATACACACTGTGTAGGAGAAACAACGATTTTTAAATCATTCGCCGAAGTAATACTTGTCCCTTGCCAAAGACAGGAAATGTGAAAGTTTTGTTAGGTTCATGTTGACCATCATAAGCGACACATTGGTTTCGCTCTTATTAAAGCCCATCAGTTGCATGCTTGCGACTGACCCTTTTCTGCTTACTGGTATACTACACGTACGACAAATTTAACCATTTTTATCGATGCTGCTTTGCGGTATATTTCACGTACAGCCTACTTGATACGTACTTTGACATGCGCAATGTGCCGTGCAGCGAAAAAAAATCCATTCGTGGCTGAAGATGCCTTCATCTCCGCCTGCGTAATGTGTTGGTGTGGACTGACGTTACAAATTATTAGTTACAAGTTTGAGTGAACTAAAACAAAAACTAATGGCAAGTAAGTACCTACATATGATTATTATAATATGTTAGTAGTCGATTAGACCGTAATTATAAATATTTACATAAAAAGGTTGCTTTTGATCGTCAGTTATATGTGGTGTTTCCAATATACCACAACGCGATCATTAAAATTTTGTGATTTTTTTTAGAGAAAACGTTCCGATTTGTGACTTGGAAAAGTTAAATCCCGAAGAGCTTGATGCTTTCATGGCAGAAACACCTTCTGATGGAGAATCTGCGAACGAATTTGATGGAGTGAAGAAGTGAAAAGTACTGTTTCTTTCATGGTTACAGAGGAAATTGCTGTTGCAGATACTCCTACACAAAATTTATCCTATTCAGAGGATGATAAAGACCCAGGAGACGATCTTCCACTGTCACATCTTGTTTCAAATGACAAATTTATTAGGAAAAAGCGCCAAACAGTCACCAAAACAAGTCATCACGCGGATACTTTTTAAGAGAAAGTTATGCTCGCTAACATACCTGACGACATTGAGTTGCCAGTTGATATTTTTGGGTATTTTGTAAGTCAACAAATTATAGAAAATTTATTTTTTCAAACTAATCTTTACGCTATCCAGCGGAGGAAAACCTTTGTTCCTACAACTGTGAGAGAAATAAAAATATTTTTGCCCATAAATATTTTAATGTTTGTGAAAAGGCTTCCCAGCTACCGGGATTACTGGTCGGCGCAACCGGAGATGAGGGATTCTTATATTTTAAGTCTTATGAAGCGCACTCGATTCGATTTTTTCGTCTAAATGATGACGCTGTACAGCCAAAGCGCGGGGATCCTGATTTCGATAAACTTTATAAGTTGCGTCCATTTTTGAACTAATTGTTACATAACTTCAGGTTTCACTATAGAGTGCACGAAACAGTGTATATAGACGAATCCATGATCGTTTTTAAAGGGCTTTCGTCAATCCGTTAATATATGCCTATTAACCCAATAAAGTGGGGAGACAAAGTTTGGACCAAAGCGGATGTAAGTGGGTACATTGACGACTTTCAAATATATACTGGAGAGGTGAATGATATTGGAGAGAAACAATTAGGACCTCGATTCGTTACGGAAATGACTATAGCTCGGATTGGAAAACATTATTTTGTTTATTTCGATAACTATTTCAGATCCATGTCACTACTAAGGCAGTTGCAGACAGAATGTATATATGCGACGGGAACTATTAGAACAGGCAGAAAAGGAATTCCGGGCGTTTTCAAAGCTTTATAAAGAGTTGAAGCGTAGTGATTTTGACTGGCGAGTGACCGATGACGGAATATCCTGCGTGAAATGAATGGGTAAAATAATAGTTCTTCCAGGCTCCAAATGTGAAAATCATTCTGAAACTGTACATGTAATAAGGAAGAAGAAGAATGGTGAAACAAAAACGGTATCGTGCTCAAAAATTTTCAAAGATTACAACCGAAATATGAGTTTTGTCGACAAAGCAGAAATGCTCAAGAAAACAGACGAAATTGACAGAAAGAGTAGGAAATGGTTGCCACGCATCTTCTGAAATTTCATTGATGCCAGTATAGTAAGCGCGTTCATCATTTTTCAGCAGCTCTGTGGAGACAGCAGTGGCATGAATATGAAGGCGTTGTATTTAGTTGCAGTAGCAAGACCCGTAGGTGCAGGGAGTAAAGCTTTAAAGAAATGAAGACCAAGTGTAGAGCAGAAAAATGTGAATAATTATAAACCAGTCGTACCACTTAAGAAGAGTTGGGACCAGTCTCTACATATGCCAGTTTACAGAAATTCTCGGCGATGTGGTCTGTGTGGTACCAGAGACCATGAAAGGAGATCCAGATGGGGTTGTGATACTTGTGGTGTCGCATTATGTCTTTCTTTTAAAAGGTCTTGTTTCCCAAATTATCATAAAAAAATAATTCCGTAGCTTAGTGATATGTCTGATATACCACCTTTTTGAAAACGAAATGGTTAAATAAATATTTTGAAAAAAATACAATAAAATACTCGTTGCCTAACCATATACGAGAAAGGATTATTTCTAAATACTGCCTGCAAAGGGTTAATACAGTCAGACATTTCCCTCTATGTATAAGGAACTAGGTTCTCACCACAGTCATGAGAACCTACGTCGTTTGAGTGGATCTTATAGAAACAAAATATTAACAAGGTGCATAGGTAGAGGTACACATTAACTTAAACGCTTTATGTACAAACATACATTTGAGGTACGTGGTGCATTTTGGCCATCATAAGCGACACATATCGGTTTCACTCTTATTAATGCCCATCAGTGCGCTATACTTATGATGATCAAAACGCATCTAAAACAGATTGACTGAATATAGTCAGACTTCAGAGTACTCATTAAAGTCAATTATAAGCGACATCTCTTCGTATGTATTAGAAACTTGGTTCACACCAAAGTCGTAAAGATCTACATAGTTTGGTTGGATCACAAATCACAAACAAAATATTTACAAAATGCATAGATATAGATTCTTTTGCCCACTTTATGTACAAATATACATTTGTACGTTTGGGTATTAAATAAGACCAATTTGATAAAAACTTCACATATTAGGTACAAATAAGGATAAAAACAAAATCTATAGACATGTAACAAAGTGCAATGTCAAAACCCTGAAAAACAGGCCAAGGTAGACCTAAGTGAACTTGTATATGTACATACAAATATTACCAAACACATAGAAAAACAGGATTTATATATATATATATATATATATATATATATATATATATATATATATATATATATATATATATATATATATATATATATATATATATGTTCAGAAAGATTTCCGCGGTCTTTAATGTGAGACATGCTTGGTTCTCGGGTTAAACCGCGTCCAGAATTTATGGAAACTCGACGTTTCGGCTCCTGTTTTGGAGCCATTTTCAAGAGGTAAGGGAAATATGTAAGGACACTCTAAGGCCTCAATCTGCCTACTCCTTAGAGTGATGGACAAAGGTGGGTAAAGGAAATATGTAAGGACACTCTAAGACCTCAATCTGCCTACTCCTTAGAGTGGTGGACAAAGGTGGGTAAAGGAAATATGTAAGGACACTCTAAGGCCTCAATCTGCCTACTCCTTAGAGTGATGGACAAAGGTGGGTAAAGGAAATATGTAAGGACACTCTAAGGCCTCAATCTGCCTACTCCTTAGAGTGGTGGACAAAGGTAGGTAAAGGAAATATGTAAGGAAACTCTAAGGCCTCAATCTGCCTACCCCTTAGAGCGGTGGATAAAGGTAGGTTGGGTTGTTGTAGCTCGATTACGGGGCCTCAATCTGCCTACTCCCCAAATCTCGCCGAGATCGTCTGTGAGGTCTCAGTGTGTTCAACCCTAGGCCTCAGAGAGATCTGGCAGTTCGTTGCAAGTCTTGTCTTATATATGTCGTTCCGTCTACCTGTTGCGTCATCAGTGAAAGTAGTGGGGTCACCGTCAATTAAGTGGGGGGCTTTGGTCACGGTATCTAGAGGAAGATTAAGAGGGTCACCGGCATTTGTTACGGCAGATAATGATGCAATAAAATTGTCTGTGGAATTTATTTCCTTTTTGTGTGTTTGTAAAGAAGATATAATAGGTTTCCAAGTAGTCGGAAGGCGAAGACCATCATCTCTCTTATTTAAACAATCGGGACGTTTTTCAATCTCGATTGCTTCGCGGATAATTCTCGTTTTGAAATTGTAAACCGGTGCTATTGTTTTGGCATTATCGAAGTCGATTTTGTGCCCTGTATGAATATGATGCATGGCCAGCGCTGATGAGGGGTCGGATTTTCTAACTGCGAGGGTGTGTTCGTATATTCTATTGTGGATGCGTCTGTTTGTTTGTCCTACGTAAGTTCTGGAACAGTCGGAACAAGGATTTTCGTAAACTCCGTGGGATTCGTTTGGAATCGTATCCTTGGGAGTTTTTATAAGATTTGATAGTTTTTGGTCTGTTGTGAATACGGTTTTGATATTATGGGTTCGGAAAATTCGGCTGATTTTGTCGGTGACACCTTTAATGTATGGTAAAAACGCTGTGTGTTGTTGTGTGGAAGCTGTTTGTTCTTGTTGTGGTGTAGTGGTTTGTTGTTGTGCGTTTCTAATGTTTCGTAGTATGTGATTGTTGTCGTATCCGTTTTCTAGCAATGTATGTCTTAAAAAGTTTAATTCTGTCTGTTTGTTGTTGTTGTCCGTTAGTCTAAGGGATCGTGTTACTAATGTTCGAACCACGGAATTTAGTTGCAATGGGTGATGGTGAGATTGGGCGTTAAGATACCGATTAGTGTGGGTTGGTTTTCGGTAGACAGTGTAAGAAAATCCTCTGACTGGGTTTTTAGTGATGCGTACATCTAAGAAAGGCAAAGAAAAATTATTTCCTATTTCCATGGTGAACTGGATTTGGGGGTTGATGTTATTTAGGTAAGAAAGGAATTCGTCTAGAGATTCTTTGCCGTGTGGCCAGATAGCGAAAATGTCGTCAACGTATCTTATTTCCTTTTTCAAAACAAATTTTACAAACAAGTTCGAGGTGCTCCAATGGGTTCACCCCTCTCTCCTGCATTGGCCAACATTTTCATGGAAAACTTCGAGACACAAGCCCTCAATTCATCCCAACTTAAACCAACGTGTTGGTTAAGATAGATACCGTGACCAAAGCCCCCCACTTAATTGACGGTGACCCCACTACTTTCACTGATGACGCAACAGGTAGACGGAACGACATATATAAGACAAGACTTGCAACGAACTGCCAGATCTCTCTGAGGCCTAGGGTTGAACACACTGAGACCTCACAGACGATCTCCGGCGAGATTTGGGGAGTAGGCAGATTGAAGTCGCGTAATCGAGCTACAACAACCCAACCTACCTTTGTCCACCACTCTAAGGAGTAGGCAGATTGAGGCCTTAGAGTGTCCTTACATATTTCCCTTACCTCTTGAAAATGGCTCCAAAACAGGAGCCGAAACGTCGAGTTATATATATATATACATAAATATAAACTAGGAGAAGTAACGGTCGTACTGTTATTTACCAAAGTGGGCAAGGAAATTATGCAAGTTCTTTGCTAAAACATGCTCTGTATTTTGCATCTACTTTGGTGAATCATCAGGAGCCCTGAAAAAATAGAACTTATGGTATAAAATACATAAAGACCTTAAAATGTTTTACCGAAAGCCGAAGTATGGAAAACCTATGGTTGGGAACACGAACGAGAATCCGTGGCATCTCACAAGCTTCGAAAGCCGTGACTACATGTTCAAACTATTTAAAAAGGGGGGGGGGTTGTTTATTGTATATATCGTTGACAAAAATTTCAAATTTTTTTTGGCTAAAACGGCGTGAAAAGTCTTAAAACATATAGAAAACTTAATTCTGGAACGAAAATTTTCTTGTCTGACGGTCTGTGGGTCGGTCGATCTGTCGGTCTGTCGGCATGTACGTCTATCTGTTAATAATCGCAATAACTTTCGAACGAATTGAGATATCATCTTCAAATTTGGTATCCAGTTAGTACCCGACAAAGGAACGTTTCGAATTATTTTTAAGTAAAATTGTTCTGGGGGTAGGGGTTTAATAAGGGGTGATTTGGTGAAAATTTACATTTTTTCGATAAAACTCGAGTATTATAACGTTTCAAAAGGTTATGGGTACAGCAATACACATATATTTTCTTTGTTACCCTAAATTCATTCTATGAGAATGTCTTTCTCAAGAGAATAAATTATCACAGCTATGTGGAAGTTATGATTAAATTTGCAGCACTATTTTTTTAATCGTGGATATAAACTGCAATGGTTTTGAAATTTTCTCACTGAATATCATCTAAATATCTGGTTGGTATAGTATGTATTAAAAAATAGGTTTCGTATACAGAGTGTATTCAAAACCGCTTTTGTGTTCCGATAAATTTCAATTATGGTAACCCGCTTATTTCAAATATAAGACTCGTTATATTATGTATTTAGTAGATGCAGTTTTCTGGGCTAATGGATAATTATCCGCAGCTAAAAAATCGCGAACAACAACAGATGATGCAGTTTAAACAGTATTCGAATTTTCTATACCTAAAATTTATTATTTTTCGAAGTGCCTGTGATTTTTAGAGTACACACGTAATTATGACATATTTAAATGACACCTGGTACATTTTATATACATATCTGATATATTTTTAAATTCAGCTCTTTGTAAATTCACGAAAGTACCCAAGGTTTTTATATCCCTATCAAGTTTGTGTAATATTGTTGTGCAGAGTTACTTATGTGGCATTTCGGTATACAGTTGAAGGACATAGTATTGGAAAAAATCAAAAGGTTAACCAAGAGGAAAACATGCTGGAGACAGAGAGTAATGGTTGCGAGGACAAGGCGTCATCGCTATTAGATTGCGATAATGATGATGAGCAGTTAGACATATGTTTCAAAACAACAATATAAAAATTTCTGGGGGCAGCAAATGCGTTATGGCAGTGAATTTTCATACAAATGTTTTTATTAACTACATAATATGTCCTTTCTTTTAATGTTACCAGTATAACCTATATAGTAGAAACAACGTACCATATTTCACCAACATAACTTAAAATGTTCCCGAAGAAAACTGGTCCGATTTTTCTTCCTAACTAACTTCTTCAAGCTGTGTACCCACCTACCAATATATAATTATTCACAAAAAGCTTTTTAAAAAAAAATATTCCATGAAAATTTGCTAACATTTTTTTCACGAGAATCCGCCAACATTTACAATGCCTTATTAAACATGTATTATAAATTAATTATATTTCACAAAAATTTGACAAACAATGATTTTTACGGAAACCCAAAAAAATGGTATAGGTACGCCACCTCAATTTTTCCGCGAATAATATAAATAAAAACCTCTCTGAATGCGTCATTTTCATGGGGCTCTGCTATATATTGGTAAAAACGCCGAATCGTAATTCCTAATATGTACCAAAAATGTGAAGAAATTGAAATTACTCGAAGACGATGAACGCTATTAGAAATTTTTTACAAGCCTGCATTATAATTCGATGGAAAATTAAAAAATGGATTAATATAAGAGGTGCTCAATTAAAAAAAAAAGAAAATGTATCACCAATAATTCATGCGCCAGCCTGTGATTGTCGAAATAATTTTATAAGATGTCGCTCAAGACCGTATAATTAACATATACAATTTTTTACAGCATCTTGTATAATAACGGCAATATTGAGCTGGACCGGAAAGATGAGCCACCCTTGATATATGTAAACAGACAAAAACTGAAACGAAGACCGCCTATAAGTTCTAAGGGTCCGAATTCGCCCTAATTTGAAGACATCTTTTCAAAATTCAAAAGTATCGGTCTCCTCAAAAGCGAATTTTTTCTACAAAAATTCTCTAAAATTATAGAGTATTAAACCATAAACTCTCTAACCAAAACTGCTGCCAAAGAGAAAGGTTCTATTTGAAATGAATTTTCTGGAAATATTTTAGTAAAATGAATCACAATGACGGTTGAAGCTGAAACCTAAGGGTTTGTAAAAACTTATTGTTACATTTTCTCTAAAAAGCTAAAAAGCTTTCAGAGTAATTTTTCTGGCACTTCTTGACTTTTTTACGCCAAGAAAACTTATTCTTTGTCTACAATATACAATAGATTTTGTTATCCACATATAATTTTTTTGTGCGTTTCTCTGGTCATCCATGGCATCCAAAACTTGTTTCTTTAACTGCCTATGACTTTTTTTTTCATACAAACCTAAATGGTATATAGTTAACTTTTTATGATGTAAACCCGCACACTAAATTTGACGCCATAACTTTGTCATTTCCGGAAATGTAAACATTTTCCGAAAGGAAACATAAGATTTTCCGCGAAAAACGGGTCCGATTTTCCTGCCTAACGAACTTATCGAAGCCATTTGCACAGGGAAGGTACTCGCCAAACTTGATCGAAATCAGCTCATTATTTTTTGAGTTATCGGTGTGTGGAGGGTAGCGATCTTTAACGTGCCCAACATCGCATGGTCACGGGACCGACGGTTTTACGCCCCCTCTGAAGGGCGGAAAGTGCAGACATTCAACTTTCTCAAATACAATGCCACAACCACCGTTGATGTTAGTTGTACAGTATGTACGGAGAAAGTGAATGGAGTACCCTGGGATCGAACCCAGTACACTTCGGTTCAGAGGCACACGTTCTTACCACTGAACCACCGAGGCTTTCGGATGTGGTTTCTAGGGGTCCTAGTTTGCGCTCATTTGAAGAATCTTTTTCAAAGTTCAAATGTCGTGATCTCATTAGCGAATTTTTTTACGAAAATTCACTAATAGTGGTTTAACAAAAAAAAGACACACCTGTCCTAGTTTAGTGTTGATTATTCAGTGATTATGCTCAATTTTTTTTAATTAACAAAGATATTAGCTACGTTAAGCAACTTTAGGCATCCAGTTTCTATTGTTTTTCTTACATAACCAACAGAAAATCAATGCTGTAATAAAAAGTGTATCCGTCTGGATCCTTCTATTGCGCCACATAATTTATCTATTCATGCAGTAGACTCTCATCATATAAAGCGATTTTCATTCATAACTGTTTACGTATATTATCAACCCATGGGCTTATTTGCTTGCATTACCTAGTTTGAAACTTCCCAAATTCTAAAGACTGCCGTAAGCGGTTGATTAGTCTCTTTGAATGAAGGCACGCCACTGGCAGAGCAGTGATAAACGCCGTTTCTAAGATGGATTCATGTAAGTCGGTTACGAACCAGTTATTAATCTCCCTCCAAAACATATCCTCGCGGCCATAGCAATTTCACAAACTTTCCTAATAAAGATTAGTTTCCTATCCTACTGTTTTCGTCTTGATCAACTTGAACCTTCCGGAAGAATGTTTCACCACAAACAACGGTTCTAAAGCCTTTTAATATAATAAAACACTTTGCTCTTTCGTAGTCAAATTACTTTAAGAGATCTTGTTCGCAGAGAAAACGGGAATTCAATTTTGTACAGACAAAGAACTGCTGCTTTGCATGCGGTGTTAAAGGAAATATTGCGAAACTAATGAAAATTTGCTGTTAAAATGTAACCGGAGCGCTGACTTATAAAGTTGAATATTTTTTCTGTCTCAAAGTTTTCTCTAAAGCATTCTTTATGACTCGTAAGCCTGTACAAACTAGGTTTTGCGAAATAACTCCTCAAAACAAAAATATATTTGTTGGGTTTCGTTTTTCAAATTAAATAAAGAAAAATTTTATATTGCATCCACTAGAAAATAAAAAATTTGAGCAAGTGTCACTCATGTTGATTTTATAGACCCCGGAGTTTACCATGGTGACGCCATCTTGTCACACAATACTAACATCGATCACTAAGTGAAGTCAATATATTTGACTTCGTTAAGTCGTAAAGAAATAAATGAAAACACATTAGTGAACAATTAATTTGTACAGAAAAATATCGTACCATGTCATACAGTTTAATCATTCAGCCCGCTAATGACCTAAGTAGTTGAAGAGGCTCTTCAAACTGACAGTCAACCCAGTTAAAATAAAAAGTCTGGACGTAGCAAGTGCGTTATGTTGGTGAATTTTCACAGAAATCATCTACACTTTTTATTATAGTATAATGCAACGAAAATTTAAGAAAAGGCTGGACGCAGCAAGTGCATTATGGTAGTGAATTTTCATTAAAATGTTTTTAATAGCAAATATGTCTTTTTTTTAAGAAAGCAGGCATCAAATTTGGTTAACAGTATAACCTATATAGTAAAAACAATGTGCCATGTTTCATCAAAATAACTTTATTGTTTCAAAATGTGCTAAAATTTCCGCAAGTAAACTTAAGGTGTTCCCGAAAAAACTGGTTTCTTGTTCAACATTATAGGTTAATAGCAAATTGAGCTATTCAAATATGAAGCATTTGATTAAAAGTCGCTACCATAACGCAATTGCGGCGTCCAGAATATCTTTTCTTACAAACATGCATTATATTTCGATGGAAATTGTAAAAATGCAATAACATAAGGCGTGTTTGATTAAAAAGAAAAAAGAAAATTTGTATCACCATTTATGGGCCACCCTGTAATTGTAGAAATATTTTTGTAAGATGTAGCTCAAGACACCCTATAATTAATGTATACAATTTTTTTCGTATCTTGCATAATAACGGATATATTGAGCTTTAAAGATTTTTTACGAAAATTTGAAAAAAATGATATACCATTAACCGATAAACACTAAGCACCAGAGAAAGGGTCTATTTGAAATAAAATTTTTGGGAATATTTTAGTAAAATGAAGGACAATGACGATTGAAACTAAGACTACAGGCTTTATAAAACATTCTTCTTGAGACATTTTCCTTCCATAGCTCATATTAGTTTCAGGTTCATTGCCTAAATATTACCCATTTTGACGTTTTAAATCGCGACTTTGACGTTTTGAGGAAAACCCAAATATATATTTTTTAAATGCATGTAACTTTTTTGTCCTTTAACCTACAGAGCTAAGTTTTTGTAGGTGACTTACATATAATGATGTAAACGCGCGTGCCAAATTTGGTTGCTTTTACTTTATTAATTCCGGAGATATAATTTTTTTTCGAAAGAAAACCCAAAATTTTCCGAGAAAACCTCAGCGGATTTTCCTGGCTAACGAACTTGTCCAAGTCACTTGCAAAAGGAAGGCACTCACCAAGTTTGATCAAAATCGGTCCATTATGTTTTTAGTTATACACATAAATATATATATATATATATATATATATATATATATATATATATATATATATATATATATATATATGTATGTATATATATATATATATATATATATATATATATATATATATATATATATATATATATATATAAAGTCTGAAACCGACCTCGGATTTGGGTTCCATGGGTCCTAAATAGCGTTCATTCAAAGAATTTTTTTCAAAATTTAAAAGTCGGGATCTCCTCATTGGTGAATTTTTTTTTTTTAATTAACTAAAAATTGACTTTTATAACTAATAACTTAGTAGGCGAAAAAAAGTACAAAACGAATTCCAGCCAAATGGCATAAATTCAGTCTGTCAATTATCGTAATATTTATGGAAAATCCCGGAACACGTCAATTTTATGTTAAAAAAGTTCGGGACGCAGCAAATTCTTCAAATTCGAATAACTCAAGTTTTGTGTGAACTTAGACAGTTGGATTTTGGCATGTGGCAAAGTCTTTCCCAAAGCAACATATCCGCCAAATTTCATTAAAATATCTTTGTAATTTTTAGAGAAAAAATTTTTTTTCCAAGAAAACTCAAAATTCAAATAACTCAATTTTCTATAAACTTAGAAAGTTGAGTTTCGGTATATAGTAAGGTCTTTCCCGAGGCTATATATGCGCCAAATTTCATTACAATAAATTTGTAATTTTCGGAGAAAAATTTTTTTTTCGAAAGAAAACTCAACATTTTTTTGGGAAAACCTTGTTCGATTTTTTTAACGAACTCATCCAAGCCATTAATAAAATAAAGGCACCTGCCAAGTTTCATCGAAATCGGTTAGTTATTTTTTGAGTTAGCGGTTGGACACACACACACACACATATATATATATATATATATATATATATATATATATATATATATATATATATATATATATATATAAACATATAAAAATTGAAACTGACCCCGGATATGGTTTCTAGGGGTCCTAGTTCGCGCTCATTTGAAAAAATGTTTGCAAAGTCTCACCAGCGATACCTTTCTATAAGTGAATTTTTTTCAATAAAAATTCACTAAATTGTAATCCTGCAAAACTTCACCCCTACATTCAATCCCCTTCAACTGACCCAAAATTTTAAAATAAAGTAAGAACTTGTGATACCTCGTTTTAAATATCTCTTTATTCTCTATTCAAAAATGTTATGACTTTGAAATTCATTGCAAAAATTAACAGTAAAAAGAAATAAATTAATCTGATTGAAGAACTTTGCTTCAACACACTAAAAAAATTAATAACTAATCGCGTTTAATTCTTGATGATGAGAAAGCAAGAAAAATAATTTCAGTGTCCTTTTGAACATTATAAATTAAAATAAAGACATAAAAAGTTATTCTTCATGGTTGGTAATGTTAGTTTTGTTTAAAATGCCTCAGCAACCCGCTGTGTGATTATAACCGCATGACAGTTATTGTCAGTGGTTACTGCAATTCAGAAACATGTTTTATTAACAATAAGGCATAAGATAAATATTCTACAGATGATAAAGATAAAACACGATCACAGATCGAAGTTGCTCGCCTATTTCAAGAAACATTTGACGCCTATATCTCAAGAGTCAGTTAGTAACATTCAAAAGCAATTTCGCCAGCTTTTGCACGTTACATACCAAAAAAAAACCTTCTGATTCATAAGTTCTCTTGGAGAACCCAACAGAAATGAATAAAATAAAAATTCTGCAGATAACTGATTACGGAGAGAAAATGCTCACAGTTCAACTCGTTCGCCTCTTTCAAGAAAAACGTCTCGATTTGTCATATATGTCCCAATGGACAACTAGTAAAATTGAAAAGCAATTTCGCAATCTTGGACATGGAAGGCAGATACAAAAGAACCTTCTAATGATACCAAATTCGACGTAATGCTTGAGTTTGAGGAAAACCCACATATTTCGGGTCGACAAGCAGTCATAACATTATGTTAGCCATTCATCTATTATTCAAGTATTAAAGAAAATGCATCCCCATAAATTGAGACAAACTCAGGAGCTCACGGAAGTCGATTTTGAGAGAACGACTTTTTCGTGAATATATGGTGGAAATGTTAGATAACAAAAATTAGCATATTTTGTTTTCTGATGAGTGCAGTTTTACACTTCGTGGCCATGCTAATCGTCAAAATTGTGCTACTGTTCTTAGGAAAATTTACATTGGATGAGAGAAGACCATACGCAATACCCTGAAAAGGTGTATGTTTGGGCAGGAATAGTAGGAAACTATATATATATATATATATATATATATATATATATATATATATATATATATATATATATATATATATATATATATATATATATATATATATACTCGTTTCATAACCACATCAAAAACAAAGTCCTCTTAAGCTCCAGCGGCAGCAAACCCTTTTGAACTCTTGCTAAATCTATTGGGAATAATTTTTCGAAGAGCACGTTCCCACCTCTTGTCTCAGGGGATGAAATTGTTTCTACCGCCCTGGGCAAGGCTGAACTTTTTGCCTCGTTGTTCGCCGGCAATTCTACTCTTAACCCACCTCCAAATGTTCAACCACCAACAGTCCCCAATGTCGCGCATAAAATGACGGACATCATTTTTAAAACTAAAAAGGTACGAAAGATGCTCTCTTCTCTTAATACCAGGAAAGCCTTTAGCCTTGACGAAATTCCAGCAATTGTTCTCAAAAAATGCGCACCAGAACTTGCTCCTGTCCTGACTCGTCTGTTTCAGACATCTTACAATAGAGGCATATTCCCTAGTAACTGGAAAACTGCTCGAGTACAACCCATTCCCAAGAAAGGATCCAAAGCACTTCCTAGCAACTACAGGCCTATTTATCTCCTTTCAGTCGTCTCTAAAGTAATGGAAAAGTATATAAACACCGAATTACTAAAATTTCTTGAAAAACAGTCTAATCCACGATAAGCAGTATGAATTCCGTCAGCGCAGATAACCTGCCGACCTCCTTTCCCTTGTCACCTATTCTTGGAACAAGTCCATGGAACTACACGGTGAATCCCAGATTGTCGCTCTAGACATATTCAAAGCATTCGACCAGGTCTGGCACGCAGCGCTGCTTAATAAACTACCGGCCTATGGCCTGCCACCAAAACTCTGTACGTGGACAGCAAATTTCCTCTCCAACCGGAGCATTTCTCTTTCCATGGATGGCCATTCCTCTAAACTGTATCCAATTAATGCAGGAGTTCTTCAAGGTTCAGCTTTAGCCCCTACTTTGTTTCTTCTCCACATCAATGACCTCCTCTCTAGCACATCCAACCCAGTTTACAGTTACGCGGACGACGGCACCCTCCACTCAACTATACAATATTCGAAGCCTGTCTCTTTAGCCCAATTAGATGAGGATCGCAGACTCATGGAGGGTTCTATCTCCGTGGATCTCCAAAAAATATTAGACTGGGGAAGTAGAAATCTTGTACAATTCAACCCCACCAAATCACAGTCTTGCTTTCTTTCTCATAAGAGATACACTAGCCCTAGGCTCATCACAATAAACAACCTAGTTATTCAAAGTAATGAGTCCTTTTCACTTTTTGGCATTTCTGTGGATCGAAATCTCAATTGGCACCAATATGTCACATCAATTACAGAAGCGGCTGCTAGGAAATTAGGTTTCCTCTTCCGGGCTCGTAAATACTTTTCACCAGCTATTCTCTATACCTCATATACTTCACAAATAAGACCAAACTTCGAATACTGCTCCCAAATCTGGGGTGCTGCTGCCGCTTCTACACTCGCTATCCTGGACTCCATTCAGAAGAGAGCTATACGTCTCACCGGTGCCCTACCTTCACCCAAAGGTTGCCATCCCTTGCCCACCGACGTGCCGTTGGTGCTCTCCCTCTTTTTTATAGATATCTGCACGGGCACTGCTCAGAGGAGATTTCTTCCATAGTTCCTCCACCTGCTGCCCCCAACAGATCTACCAGGGGAACAGAGCGAATGCACCCTTTTACTGTCCAGGTCACCAGACATAGAACATCTTGTTATGTCCGTCTATGTCAGGCCTTAATCCCTTAAGTGGTTTAAACACATGTCTTCCAGATTTCATTTTTAACTTGCCAAAAGCTCCAAATCTTGTGAGAACCAAAGAGATCGTGGAGGCCATTAATTTACAAAATGTCTGCTTATAACTGATCGGTAGATATGCGGAGGTGCTCCATCCTGCATAAAAATTATATTTTCAATTTCCTTCGTGCTCGTTTTGTATCCGTGGAATGGCATAATCTCGTAAGATTTGCAGATATAATTCACTAATAACAGTTACATACACGGCCTGTATGGTTGAATGATAAAAGAAGCTGTGAAAACGCACCAAACGGTAACTTTCTTGTAATGAAGGCCTTCCTGAACGATTTCTTGTGGATTATCTGTTGACCATATTCAACAGTTTTGAATATTGACTCCCCGATTTAGAGCGAAATGGGCCTCATTGTCCATAAAATACGGGATAACTTTTCTGGTTATATTTCCATCTGAGTCAATATTCGTAAAGAAAACTCATACCTAATATGAAAATCTGCATCCCTTAATTCAAACAGCAGTTTCAGTTTATAGGGATACATTTCAAGGATTTTTCAAACCGTGGTATATCGCATGAGCAATCGTTTTGATATCGAATTCACACTACTAATTGTTAGCGGATTAGTGTTGGCTATGTTTTGCAACCTGAGCGCCACACATTCTTGGTCTTCCTGATATTGGCAGGTCAGTAACATACCCTGTTTTATTCAATTTGCTCATCAAGTTGCGGTACGGTTTCATTTGCGGGGGTCTGCTTTCAAACCAATTTACGAACGAAATGTTTGTAATCCAGCCGCATAATTTCTACCACATGCGTAATAACATTGTTCTAAACCATTTTTTGTTCATAGATTCATGTTATTAAAGTGTTAATCATAGAAAAGCGAATTGTTTGGGACATGTGTGTGTGTTTCGTTTCTTTAACATCGGCCTATTTCCACGACTATGGCCAATCACCACCGCCAGGATGCAGTTTCACCTCACTGTCTTGAAAATTTTGCAGAACCCTTGCCTTTCCGTGAGAAGGATAGGGATCTTTAACGAGCCCAACATTGCATAGACACGGCACCGACGGCTTTACGCCCCCTCCGAAGGGCGTAACGTGCAGACATTCTACTGTCTCAAATACAATGCCACAACCTAGGTTGAGTTAATGTTACAGTTTGCACTAAAACGTGAAAGGAGAACCCTGGAATCGAACCCAGTACCCTTCGGTTCAGAGGCGCACGTTCTTACCAGTGAACCACCGAGGCCCTTCTGGGACATGTATTGTGTAATTTATTTTACTATCTTCTATCAAAAAAATCTTGTATTGCACTGTGAGATTTTTTGGTGAGCAGCATTAAAACTACAAAACAATATAAAATTTTCCAACTAGTAGAAAAAGCGATTCTAATAAGTAACTGAGAAGGAGGTCAGAAGTTAAATAAAATTTCATATTGATTGGAACTCTATAGGTACAAAAAAGTGTCTAGTAGAAATGTAAACGATTATTGCTCAGAAAAACAACATTTTTTGTTGTAAGTCTGGTAGCATATCGAGAAATAAATAAGTAAATATGTCGGTGCTCTATTTGTAATGTATTAACCTTATCATTTATTTAAAACCTAGACAAAAATACTGCTAGAAATATGCTTTGCTGAGTATTTATTTTTAAAGTTTCACAATCCCTTTGTTAATACTACAACTTTGATTATGTAGCCAAAACTTCTTCAAGACATGCCGATACCCACTCACGTCTCCATTTTTTTGGGTTCTATATACAGTCCGCCTCTAAAGTATAGAATAAATGAAGTCAAACGAAATAAAATAGTTGGCAAATACATGGAGAATTTTTTTTTTAATTTGGTGTATTGCTTCGACAACTATGGTCATTAGCGGAATGGATAATGAGACGGTATGGCATATTCAGGCTAATCCTGCACATTTCTTCTGTAACGCAACTTAAGTTTACGGTTAAGACGTTTCGATTATTTAAGCAATTATTTATTGATGGATCACACAAATACTACTTAATAATTAAAACAAACAACAATAAAATATCAACATAAGTGTGATAATACAATACAGCACTCAATATGCAGAGTAATACGTAAGAACAGGAATATACAGTCAACGTGAACTTTGCATCTTCCGATGATGCACCTGCAGACTTGCTGATTCAGCTTCTCGTTGTTTATTCATCTTCACTGCGCAATTTCTCAGGACGACTTCTATTATGCTGACTCTTACGTCTGCGTTCTCGATTTGATGCATTGTTGCATAATGGGATATTGTAGTCGGTCTATTTATTTGGCACTTCTTCAGGTAGCTAAATTTTGTGATCTGTTGACGTAGGCCCTGGATTTTTAATAACCTCATAAAAATAACTCAATGCTGTAATATCAGGTGATATGAAGAATCACTTCGTAGGAAAGCAATTAGCCAAAAACTCTGGAACAGGGCGCGCATTGTGCGGAGAAGAGCCGTCTTGCTGAAACCGTATGGTATTCTCTGGAAAGTCATGATCATTGTCGCTTGGGAAAATCGCTTCAAGAGCTGAAACAAGGCCATTTTGCAAAAACTCTAAATAGATTTTTTGCAGTAAGGGTTCCTTCAAAGAAGAAAGGTCATAGCATTCTTAAATCAACCATTTCAGCCCACACATTTAGTTTCTGCGGGTATTGAGTATGTGCCTGCACTATTCAATGATGATCTACTCGATTTCAGCAGCTGAAATTTTGATGGTTTATTGTGCCGTAGAATCAAAACGTGACCTCATCCAAAAAAGTATTTGTCGGTGCAAATGCTGATTTGCTTGCCACAAATCCATCATTCTTTCACAACAAGATTGTAGTCGTCGGTTGTTGTTGTCATCGTTGAATCTCTTTACGAGTTGAGTCTTTTATGGATAATGTTTGACTTTCTCATGACAGTGAGGCTTCCTTCAAAGAAGAAAGGTCCCAACATTATTTAACCAGCCATTCCAGCCCACACATTTAATGTCTGCGGGTGTTGTGTTTGTGCCTGCAGTATCCAATGAGGATCTACTCAACTTCAATAGCTGCAATTTTGATGAATGACCGTGCCGTAGAGTCAAAACGTGGCGTCATACGAAAAAGTATTTATCAGTGCGAACGTAGATTTGCTTGTTACAAATTCATCATTGTTTCACAAGATTGTAATCGCCGATCGGGTTTCTCATCGTTGAATCCCTTTACGAGTTGAGTTTTGTAGGGATAATGTTTTTGTAATGCAACCAATCGAAACGTATTATGAGGAGTGATTGTTTCTGACAAACCGGGGTGCTCCGGTAACCATTCTCAAAATCCTATTCTGGATGATTTAAAGGATCTAGATGTGTGTGTTGGCCAGGGTAGCCCCTGCAGGGTATGCATAGGTCAAGGCTGGCCGGATGATGACTTTGTACATGCGCAGTTTATTGTTCATGGATAATTTGGAATTTCTGTTAAGAAGTGGAAAGAACTTCGAGATGAACATCAAAGCTTTCCGACGGGCATGTTGTACATGGAAGCGGCAGGTTAAGCGTGTCTAGGAACACCCCAAAGTTTGTGGTGAAGTCTTGCCAGGGAATTTGACGGTTGTCTACTGATGCGTGGTCGTAAGTATCTTATCTTGGAAAATAGGACCGCTGAACATTTATCAGATTTTATGACTATACATGATTTCCTGTACTAAGTCTTGCAGTTCGCTTACGGGGGTTTGTACACATTGGGTTATTATCCTCGGCTGCGTGGAGTTGTTGATGATGGTAGTATCGTCTGCATACCAGTGCATATATCACATTTAGGGGCGGTGTCGGTAAGGCTGCGAAAAATATATTGTACAGCAGAGGAGAGAGAGCAGAATGCTGCGGGAGGCCAGGCGCTGCTGAGTAGATTATAGAGATCTGGTTCTCAGATGTTTGACCTGGAACTTCCTCTGTTTCAGGTATGACTTGGTGAGCAATATCAGAGGGAGAATAAGGTTTTATAATTCTTTTACTTTTATACCTTAACCTCTTAAAACATGGCTCTAAAGCAGGAGCTGAAACGTCGAGTCTTTACAAAACCTGGACGCAGTTCAACCCGAGAACTAAGTATTTCTCATACTTGTGGCCGCGAAAACCTATATATATATATATATATATATATATATATATATATATATATATATATATATATATATATATATATATATATATATATATATATATATATGTGCAAAAAAAATTATGTCGAAGTTCTATAAAAAATGTAGTTTTCTCGAATAGCCTCACGAATTTAGTTCAACCTCTTCTCGATGTACTTCACATCGAGAGCGTGCAATATTTTTCGAAGAACCATTATTTTTTAACTTACATAGAGAAATGCCTACTGTCGTTAAGCATTGACACATCGATTAAGTTAAACCAGGCCACCTTTTCTTTGTAGAAGTGGCTAAGGACGCTTTCATGATAAGTTGTAAATTGTTTGATGGTGTTGGTGGTATGAATAGAGGATGATATCTTTCTGGATGTTAAGATCCTTAACCCCAGATTAGTAACACTGTCCCTTCATTATAACTGTTTCTGTGCTTGTAGAGCAAAAAAAAAAATAGAAAATTAGGTTTAAGAAGTAGAATCTGTTGCATTATGATTTTATAGGTTTTATGTTTTCTAATTCCTAAAGTATACAGCAATATACAACTTGTTGAAAACTATGCAGGAGCACAGAAAATTGCATAATATATGCGCTATGTGCAAAATATGGATGTGTATGAATTTTGCATGCATTTCTTGTAATAAGTTTAGCGAAGAGAATGATTGGCTTCTGCGTACCAAATTTCGTTATCTAGCCTGGTTATTTTCGGAGATACAACAATTTTCTCTAGGAAACTCAAATTTTTTTGGAAAAACTAGTCCCATTTTCCTGGCTAACGAACTTATCCAAGCTACTTACAAAAGGAAGGTACATGTCAAATTTGATCAAAATCAGCCTTGTATATTTTGTGTTATCTGTGTGACACACACACACACACACACACATATATATATATATATATATATATATATATATATATATATATATATATATATATATATATATATATATATATATATATATATATATATATATATATATATATATATATATATATTGTAGAAAAAATTCGCTATTGAGACCGCCACTTTTGAATTTAAAATACCGGGTTAGTTTCAGCTTTTATCTGTTTTCATATATGCAGGGTCACGCTTTTCTATGGTAAAGCCCAATATATCGAAAAAATTGTATACGTTAATTTAGGGTGTCTTGAGCTGCATCTTATAAAATTATTTTTACAATCACAGGTGGCCCATAAGTCGTTGGTTGAAAATTTTTGTGTTTTAATCTAACACGGCTTACATTACCGCATTTTCCATCAGAATATAATGCGTGCTTGTAAGAAAAGAAATTCGTGACGTAGCAAGTGCGTTATGGTAACGATTTTTCTTTAAATGTCTCAAATTTCATTTTGCTATTAACCTAGGGTTCGTTGGCCAGGAAACTATTTTGTTCGGGAACATTTTAAGTAGTCGGAGATGACTTTCACCGAATTTCAGTATATATCTATATATACCGGGTGAGTCTTAAGTCATGGTACATAGAGCAATGGCCGATTCTTGATAAAAAATTATGCGACTCAGCTACATTTATGTTATTCCAAAAGTTTATAATAACCAAGATACAGGGTGTCAAACTTAAAAAATTAAATGCCTTTTTGTTTAATATCTCTGAAACATTTCGAGATAAATCCACGAATTTTTGTATTCGGAGTTTTTTTTTGGGATGAGAAATTCAAATTCGTCAATTATTCGGATGTATTTTGTAGAGGGTGCCACATGCGGCTATCAGGACACATCTGATCCGTTCCAACTTTTTTTGGCCACACTGTTTGTCTTTATGGAGCCAAAAAGTCGTTGCCCCTATCTTTTTTATATAAAAAAGATATACGTTATTAAAGTGACTAGGAGTAACGGTTTCCGAAAAAAATACATTTAAAGCTGATGTTGGACGTAAAAGAAACATTTTGAATAATTGGTTACGTTTTTTATTCCTAGATCAATAACAATAATATCTAAAACAATTATAAATGAAACATATTTTCCTGTGACAACAAATGTTCAATATGACCACCATTTTCTTCGATACATTTTGCAATCCTCTTAGAGAAAGACCACTTCATTTTAAACAGCAATTGTTTATTCCGAAATAATGCGTGTTGAATGTTGTTAAGTAATGTTTCAGGTGTATTTATCGTATTTTGGTAAACTGTCGATTTCATATAACCCCATACACAAAAGTCCATAGGATATTGGCAATCCACGTCCTATGCAACGTTCTTCAAAGCATGTATTTAAGAAATCTCTTAGTGGATGAGAGAAATGCGCAGGTGCCCCATCTTGCATAAAAAACATTACTTGCCTTAAACTCAGAGGCACATCATCCAGAATGTTCCCTACTTCATTTTGGAGGAACTGTAAGTACAGAGGACCATTCAATTTTGGTGGTAATACATAAGGTCCTAAGAATTAATTGTCAATAACTCCACACCAAATATTAATTTTAAATTCGTGTTGAAAATGGCGGTCTGTAGTTAGGTGAGGGTTTTCTGTATCCCACACATGTTTGTTTAGAAAATTGAGCATTCCTCGACGAGTAAAAGTAGCCTTATCCGTAAACAGAAGCCTATTAATAAAACGTAAATCTTCATACTGGCGCATGCGAACGAAGTTACAAAATTGAACACGTGCTTGAAGGTCAACTTCAAGTAGGTGTTGCACTGGCGTAAAATGATAAGGGTGTAGTTTTTCTTCATGAAAAATTCGCCATACTGAGTATTTACTTATTCCTGCACGAGCCGCCATAAGTCTTGTACTTATTTCTGGAGTATCGGCAACGGCTACCACAATTTCTTTTTCTTGCTCTGGTATGATAATTTTCGGATGTTCTAAGACTTTTTTCTTATGCTCAAACAAGCCAGTCTCACCCAATCGATCGTAAATTCACTTAAAAGTGTTGAAATGTGGTTGATGTCGATTGGGGTACATTTCTAAATACCGTTGACAGGCTTGACGCCTATTGTAATTTTCCTGGGCGTATAAACACACCATGTCTCTTATTTCTACAGTGGAATAAATATTATGTCTCTGCATTTTGATAAAATTGTAAATTTATTTGCAAAAGGATCACAATGAAAACGCACTTGTCATAAACAGAATTTTAGTTTGACAGTTTATTTCTTTTCATAAGATTGTTGTGAGAATGCATCATCTAGCCTTACATATTTTGTCCCTATACTAGGGTGGAAATAGGCCAGGCCTGACAATTTATTAAATTGTTAGTTGGTTGTGTACAGTCGCTATTTTTTAACACTTTGTGTTATTTAGAGCTGGCGTGACAACATATTACTTGGTTCCCCAACTAGGTGGCGACACGCTCACCACTCACTTAGTGTCACATCGTTCATTAGTTACTGTTCCATAAGCTACCACGGTGAGTAACGTCCCAGAATTATTACACCACAGAGAGAAGAAAATTATATTATTTTTTCGTGCATCGTCAGCTTTAAATGCATTTCTCTCGGAAACCATTGCTCCTAGCAACTTTAATAACTTATATCTTTTTTATGTAAAGAATATAGGGGCAAAGATTTTTTGGCTTCACAATGACATACAGTGTGGCTAAAAAAAGTTGGAATGAATCAGATGTGTCCTGATAGCCGCCTGTGGTGCCTTCTACAAAATACATCCAAATCATTGATGAATTTGAATTTATTATCCCAAAGAAAACACCTAATACACAAGATCGTAGATTTATGGCGAAGTGTTTCAGAGATATGAAATAAAATGGGATTTAATTTTTCAACTTTGACACCCTGTATATATATATATATATATATATATATATATATATATATATATATATATATATATATATATATATATATATATGTGTGTGTGTGTGTGTGTGTGTGTGTGTGTGTGTGCAAATGTCGTTTGACACATTGAAGTTAGGACATTACAACGTCTGTATATATATATATATATATATATATATATATATATATATATATATATATATATATATATATATATATATATATATATATATATACTAGCTGACCCGACAGACGTTGTCGTGTCCTAACTTCAATATGTCAAACGACATTTGCGCACGTAGCGAAATAAATCGACAATTCCAGTTTTCTGAGTTTTTCAATTTTCCGAGCTACTTTCCAATTTTTCTTTTCTTAAAAAACTCATTCTGACTATTACGAACAACCTTAAAATCAAATAAATCAAGTCGGTACAGCTGTTCTCAAGTGATTAAAAAAAAAGTTCTGGACACAGCAAGTGCGTTATGGTAGTGATTTTTTTATTAAATGTTTCAAACTTGAATAATTCGATTTTCTATAAACTTATAAAGTATCATTTTGGCATGTGGTAAGGTCTGTCCTAACGCAAGATATCCACCAAATTTCTTAAAATAATCTTTGTAATATTCGGACAAAAAAAAAATTTTTGAAAGAAAATTTGAAATTTGAATAACTTAATTTTCTATTAACTTAGAAAGTTGAATTTTGGCACGTAGTAAGGCCTCTCCCAATAGAACATTCTTAGTAAATTTCATTAAAACAGCCTTGTAATTTTCGGAGAATAAAATTTTTTTCAAAATTTTTCCGGAAAACCCTATCCGATTTTCCTGGATAACGAACTTATTCAAGCGATTAATAAAAGAAAGGCACTTGCCGTTTTTCATCGAAATCGGTTAATTATTTTTCGAGTTATCGGATGGATACCTACTTTTTTTATAAAAATTCACTAATTAGCAAAATCGGTCTAGCTGTTTTCAAGTGATGCGCTTACCAACGAATAGCATCTAATTTTTATTTGTTTATATGGATAGATACAGGGTGGCGCATTGAAAACGAAACAGACCGATTTGCGTCCAGACAATTTTTTTTTTAAGAAACGCTGAAACACATCAATTTCAATATTGAGGGGGGCATGAAACTCAACTTTGTCACATCAACCCTTGAAGGGTGGTAATAACAACCCTTATATTTTAAATAGGGAACATAGTCGAGTGTTACATCATTTGAAAGCTCTTTCTTTTCTGAATTCAGCGCACTATTTTTTTGGAAGTTTTATTAATTCGTTTAAAAATTATTCACAGTTGTAATTGCAAGAACGTATTTCATTCATTGTGATAAGAAATGCACTAATTAGTCAATTTTTCGTTAAAATAAAACTAAAAAACAAAACCAAGCGTTAAAAAATGTTTATTCAGTTGAGTAAGTGTACAAATTATTGACCACCAGCTTCCATACAAAAGTACAAATTTTGTTCAAAACGAGCTCTGACATTCTGCAGCATTTGTGGAGTTATTAGATGGCACTCTTCAACAATGCGTCGTGGTAATTCTTCCAGAGACTCCGGTTCTGTTGCGAAAATTCTACTCTTTAAATCGCCCTATAGAAATAAGTCTAAAGGAGTTAAATTCGGTGATCTAGTGGGCCACTCAATAGCACATCTACGCCCAATCCATTGCTCTGGAAACTCTCTGTTCAAAAAATCCCTAACACGTTGTGAAAAATGCGGAGGAGCTCTATCTTGTTGAAACACTAATTGATTTTCTTGATAGCGATAATCATTTTCAACAATGTCAATTAGTATAGGGTAAACGATATCTTCTAGTAACGCCAGTTTCGCCAGTCAAACTTTCATCAAGAAAAATTGGTTCGATTAAACGGTCTCCAAAAATGCCAGTCCAGACATTCAATTTCTGTGGAGTTTGAGTGTGGACTTCGTGAAAATTTCTTGTATTATTATCTGCTCAATAACGACAATTGTGACGATTGACTGTAGAGTTTAATAAAAACGTACACTGGTCTGAAAACAGATATTGAACAGAAAGTTCTCGTTATCAGCTATTCATGCAGTCATAACTTCACAAAACTCCAGCCGCCGATCAAAATCATCTTCAATCAGTTGTTGTACAAGATAAATTTCATACTGGTGAAATTTATGATGCTTCAATATTCGCTGAATAGTTCTTCTTTTGATGTTTGAAACAGTGGCCAATTTTCTGGTTCTCAAAGTTGGGTCTGCAGCAATTTGTCCTAAAACTTTAATCTCAGTAGTCTCATTTCTAACCGGAAATTCACGTTCAGGATCCCGTTTTTTGTTGGCTACTGAACCACTTTGTCGAAACTTTGCAACTAACTCCAAAATGTATTTTCTGTTAACATGTCTGTTCGGATGTCGTTCGTTGAACGAATTTGCGGTACTGTTAGCACAGTCATCGTTTTTGAAAAAAGAGTAATTATTTCAACTCTTTCTTCTACAGAATACACCATTGTGAAATTAATTTTCGGTAGTACTATCATGTATCAAACCTACCGATAAACTGAAATAATAAACCGCATTTCTCTCATTTCGATAAAAAATGTTCTGATAGACAATTTTTTGTTTACAAACCAACACAACATTGACTATCAGCTCATTTCTTATCCGAATGAGTGAAATGCGTTTTTGCATCTTCAACTGTGAATAATTCTTAAACGAGTTAATAAAACTTCAAAAAAAATTTGTGTGCTGAATTCAGAAAAGAAAGAGCTTTCAAATGATGTAACACTCAACCCATATTCCCTATTAAAATATAAGGGTTGTTATCACCACCCTCAAGGGGTTGATGTGACAAAGTTGAGTTTTATGTCAAAACATGTCCCTCTCAATATTAAAATTGACATGTTTCAGAGTTTCTTAAAAAAAATTCTCGGGACGCAAATCGGTCTGTTTCGTTTTCACTGCGCCACCCTATATATATATATATATATATATATATATATATATATATATATATATATATATATATATATATATATATATATATATATATATATATATATATATATATTGAAACTGACCCCGGATATGGGTTCTAGGGGTCCTAGTGGGCGCTCATTTGAAAAAAATTTTGCAAAGTCTCACCATCGATACCTCTCTATTAGTAAATTTTTTTAATAAAAATTCACTAATTAGTCAAATCGGTCCAGCTGTTCTCAAGTGATGCGCTTACCAACGAATAGCATCTAATTTTTATTTATTTATATCGATAGATATATGTATATATAAATATAATATAATTTAATCTGACTCCGGATATGTATTGTAGGGGGCCTAGTTCGCGTTTAATTAAAGACTTTTTTTTAATTCAAAAGTCGCGATATCCTCTTTAGTGAATTTTGTCTGGGAAAATTCACTAAAAACGCGCAATAAGACACTGACTTTTGTATGACCCTAGCATGTCAGGCATAGCAGACATCACTCTATTCCGAACAGCTAATTAACAGATACATAACAAGCAAATAATTCACATGTTCATACGTTGGATGCCAACAGCTGTGATATTTGCGAAATTCCAATTACTTAGCGGCGTCAGTGATGGATGTCAGTCCATACATTCTGCAGCATCTCCCGTCCACAAGGCGTGAGAAACACCCCCTCCCGTCTACCTTCTTGGGTCGGCTGCCTCCCAGGGGGTTAGTTCGGCCGCACACAGTAGCACGTGGGTCCAGAACATCTCATTTTGGTGCACAGTTACTCGCGCTGCTCCTCAGCCTTTACAATCACAATGCCTCCTTCTTGGCTTGTATTGACCCATGTTCAGCTTCACCACTGACCTTTATATTTTTTTCGTTTCTGTACACTAATCATTATAGCCGTTTGTTACTAGGCAATAATTCTCTGTCTTTGACCACATATTTTGTTCCAGCCAAATAATAATGATTCAATATTACGTGGGCTAGTCGTATAATAATTCATATTATTGACATAAATGTGTTTGTCTCAATCAACTTTTATCGGTCCTCACTTTTCTTTTAAAAGATCGCAAATCATATTAAAGCGACTTCTTTTATTGGGAACTTTACATGATCTGATGAATATTTTGCATTCATTTACCGTAATCCGCGAACTTTTCGTAAAACCAAAAATTCACTAATGAGGAGATCTGTGTTTATATATATATATATATATATATATATATATATATATATATATATATATATATATATATATATATATATATATATATATATATATATATATATATATATATATATATATATATATATATATATATATATATATATATATATATATATATATATATATATATATATATATATATATACGTCGTACTGATAACTGAAAAAATAATGGTCCGATTTTGATAAAATTTGGCGCGTACCTTCCTTTTGCAAGTGGCTTGGATAAGTTCGTTAGCCAGGAAAATCCGACGAGTTTTTCCGAGAAAATTTTGGTTTTTCTTTCTGAAAATTTTCGTATCTCCGCAAATAACAGATCTTTGACAACCAAATTTGGTACATATGTTTCTACTGTCCAGCTTACCCTACATGCCAAAATTTAGATCTCTAAGTTGAAAGAAAAAAGTTATAGGCATTTTAAGAAAAACATGTTGGGTGCCACTGGTGATCAGAGGAAAGCACAAGAACAAAATATGTCGTGAGATTAAGAAAACCAATTGAATATTACATCCAACGGTTAAGTTTGCTTGACGCAAAAACGTTAAGAATAAGCAGACAAAATATTTTGAAAATTTGATAATTTGTCTTCTTCAAACGTCAAAGTCGCGATTTGAAACGGCAAAATTTTCAATTTTCAGACAACGAATTTGGTACAAATACGGATAATGTAGAAGATATGTCGTAATAAGTGTGTTTTACAAAGCCTTAAGATTCCGCTTCAACCATCATTGTCCTTCATTTTACTAAAATATTTTCAGAAAATCCATTTCAAGTAGACCCTCTTTCTGATGCTTCGGCAGTAGTTTCAGCTATAGAGTTTCTGGTTTAATAGTATATATTTTAGCAAATTTTCGTAGAAAAGAATCGTTATTGAGAAGACCGTGACTTATGAATTTTAAAAAGATTTCTTCAAATGAGCGCGAACAAGAAACCCCAAAAACCCATATACGGGGTCAGTTTCAGATTTTGTCTATTTACACATATACAGGCTGGCGCTTTTTTAGGGCAAACATCAATACATCCGTTACTATACAAGATATGACAAAAAAGTATTTACGTGAATTATAGGGTATGAGCTGCACCTTGTAAACTTATTTTGACAATCACAGGATGGCCCATAAGTCGTTGGTGATACACACTTTCTTTTTTTAATAGAACACCCCCTTATTTTATTGCATTTTTGTGTTTTCCAGCGAATTATAATGCATGTTTGTAAGAAAAAAAATATATCTTTCATCGTTTTTAAGTTATTTCAATTATTTT
This sequence comes from Tillus elongatus, assembly GCA_964006375.1. NCBI lineage: Eukaryota > Metazoa > Arthropoda > Insecta > Coleoptera > Cleridae > Tillus > Tillus elongatus. The sequence continues at coordinate 52,067,048 of OZ023267.1, read as the reverse complement.
GCAACTTTTCACGTTTTTGGCACGTACTTCAAACACATATCGCAAATTGTGAAAGGGCGTTTTTATAAATAGATAACGAAGCCCCATGAAAATGACGCATTCAGAGAGCTTTTTGTTTGTATTACTCGTCGAAAAAATCGAGCGGCCCTATACGGACACGCTTAAATGGTGGCTGCATTTTAAAAGTTTTCGTACAAATGTTTTTAGTGTTTCTGTGGAACTTATTATTACTGAAGGCAATTTCTGTATAAAAAATGGTGATTTTCTGTAAAAGAAATTTGTGCAAATTTTCATATATATATATATATATATATATATATATATATATATATATATATATATATATATATATATATATATATATATATATATACAATTTTGGTCCTAAAGCTGTTCGTGATTAATTATTTCCTGGCAGGTGTGTAAACGGCTTAAAGGGGTTCGTTGGCCAGGAAAATCGGACCAATTCTTTTCTGGAACTATTAAAGTATATTGTCGGAAAATATTTGCAGTTTTTGAAACAACAAAGCTATTTTAATGAAATACGGTAGATATTTTCCATTAAAAGCATTTTTACAAAAATTCGCTACCATAACGCCCTTGCTGCGTCCAGACTTTTTCTTTTCTATTATCCACTTGGAAGACAGTTATTGCAGCTTCAGTGACCAAGTGGTAAATACGTATGCCCTTGAATTGGATTTGATGTCCAGCAAAAGCTTTATTTCACTTTGTGAATAGCTACTGTCAAATAAACATCAATCGGGGCTGTGACATGTTTGGGCAAGTTAAATGTCAGCAGTTCCGCCCGTCGAAGGGGGCGTAGAACAGGTCCCGTCTACCATGTGATGCTGGGCACGTTAATGATATCACAAACATCTACGGTTTCGGCAAAGTTTCCGGGATGGTGAGGTGAAAATGCGCCCTGGCGTCGATGAATTGTCATCGTTGTGAAAACAGACAGACCTTAAATAAAATACAATACAATACTATATAATAGAAAGAAATAATTGTTAATATGAGTGGTGTAAAAAACTATCAACCGGTAGAGATTGGGTTTTGGAACATATATGTGCATCTGTCTATAATAGCTATTTCTTAGCGAATTTTCGTAAAAAAGATATTGTCGTGATTACGACATTGTGACTTAGGACCACTAGAACCCATATTTAGGGTCAGTTTCGATTAATATATATATATATATATATATATATATATATATATATATATATATATATATATATATATATATATATATATATATATATATATATATATATATATATATATATTGTGTCCCAAACTGGATGGGAATGTATTGCTATCTCCGTTATTATTAGAGATAGGGAGACAGTTGAGCTAGCAATGTTTTGTAGAATTTCATGCTCGTTCCAAATATGACTTGTATTTTGCCCTGCCTCTTTTCTTTTTCGAGTTATTTTGAAGAAAAAAAAACAAAGTTTGTCGATTTATTTTTTCTTCAATATCTAAGTAGGCGTTGATTTGACATGTCTAAGACTTGGACGTAAGGCTAGATGCATTCTCACCACAATTAGAACCGTAGACCGGTTTCGCTATAATTAGAGCTCGTCAGTACGGCATACCAATTGTAGCCAAAATACACCTATAAAGTAATACGGCTATGGTAGCCAGCCTTCCAACACTAAGTGGGTGGTAAGACACGAAGCAACGTGCCGCCACCTATTGCGGAACCAAGTAGTAAGTTGTCACGCCAGCTTTAATAACACAAGCATCTAGCCTTACCTACTTTGTCCCTATATTTGGGTAGAAATTGACCAGAGCTGACAATTTACTAAATTGTTAATTGGTTGTATACAGTCTCTATTTTTTAACACTTTCTGTTATTTGTGTTATCGTCTCCAAGGTCACATTGTGTTCAACCCTAGACATGATATCGATCTGTTGAAAGAAAATCCATCTGATTGACGAACTTCTCTACAACACGCTAAAAAATTGCTAATCGTATTTCATTCTTGATAATGAGAAAGCAAGCAAAAACAATTTTATGTTATCTTTTGAATGGTATTAATTAAAAAGAAGACATAAAAATTTATCAACATTTTTTATAATTCGCAATGTTAGTTTTGTTTAAAACGCCTTAGCAACTTGCTGTGTGATTTTAACCACATAACAGTAGCTATCAGTTGTGAACTGCAATTTAGAATCATGGCTTATTTAACAGAAATTAGTATAAAAAAAAATTTACAGATAATTGATTACGAAAATCAAACGCGATCACAGATCGAAGTTGCTACCCTTTCACAAGAAAAATGTTCTGATGTGTCGCGTAGATTCCAATGAACAACTAGTAAAATTGAAAAGCAATTTGGCAAACTTGGACATGTAAGACAGATGCAAAAAAAGCGTTCTAATACATTGAGTAATGATACCAAATTGAATGTAATGCTCGAGTTTAAGCAAAACCCACATAATTCGAGTCGACAAGCAGCCACAACATGTATGTTAGCCATTCATCGATTATTCGAATATTTTAAGAGAACAAAGTACATCCATATAAATTGATACAAACTCAGTAGCTCATGTACGACGATTTTGATAGAAGAGTGTCTTTTTGTGAATAACTGATGAAAATGTTAGATAACAATGTTATCATGTTTTGCTTTCTGATGAGTATGGTTTTACACTTCGCGGCCAAATCGTTAAAATTTGTGTATAGAAAATCCACGCTGTATGAAGGAAAAACATACGCAGTACTTTTAAGCGGTTCACTAAGTGAAGAGTGAAACCTCTGATGAGCACTGATAAGTACACTTGAAGAAACCCAAATCACCACAACACATCTTTTTAAAGATCTAAGGTTGTTAGCAAAACGATCGTTATGTCTTTAAACTGATGCATTGTGGTGATTTGGGTTTCTCCAAGTGTACTTATCTTAAGAGGTTAATGTTGTCGCGGCAATAATTGGAAGCCATGTCATTGGTCCTTTTTTATGTAATAGCAATTTGAATGGAGATAATTATTTAGCACTGATTGAAATAATGTGGCGCCAACTTTGACAATCTCATATCCTGATAGAGCAAGCCCACAAGTTTCAGCGAATGTGATATGGTGGCACCAAGATGGAGCACCAACGCATTACCAAAATCAATGCTAGCAGCACCTCGACTTAATATTTACAAACCATTGGATAGGGAGGCAAGGATCGTTTGAATTGCCAGCACGATCACCCGATCTTACGCTGTTAGACTTCTTCTTATGATAATATTCAAAAGTATGGTATACCAAAATAAACCAAGAGATTTTACTTCTTTTCTACTGTTAATTTTTGCAATAAATTTACAAACTATAGCATTTTAGAATACAGAAAGAGGAGACTTTTGAAATGAGCTATCACAAGCCCCTATTTCCTATTTAAAAATTTGGGGTCTGAAACTGCTAACTACAAAGGGGGTTAAATATGGGGGTGAAGTATTCAGGTTGCAGGAGGTCATTTTATAATCTAAAATTAAAATACTTCAGGATTTTTTATAAATATGCACAATAATTGGGATACTGAATTTATTCCACTTGGCTGTTCCACCCTGTATATATTAATGTACAATATTTTAGAAAGCTGAAATGAAAAGTGTAAAATGTTCTCGTGAATAAGTAATTTTTGACTAATTCAACAGATTGCGTACCTTTAATAATTGACGAGATGCCGCTGCTGCCCCGGTTATCAGTTGTTATCCTGTATAAATAAATATCTCTTTGTATCGCTGTTATTTTCGTAGAAAAAATCCACTAATGGGGAGATCCACACTTTTGAATTTTGAAAAAATATCTTTAAGTAGCGAAGTAGGACCACTGGGACCTATATCCCATATATATATATATATATATATATATATATATATATATATATATATATATATATATATATATATATAAGCTGGCGCATTGAGAACGAAACAGACCGATTTGCGTCCAGAGAAATTTTGTTTTTTAAGAAACGCTGAAACACGTCAATTTTAATATTGAGGGGGACATGTTTTGACAACTCAACTTTGTCATATCAACCCCTTAAGGGTGGTGATAACAACCCATATATTTTAAATAGGAAACATGGGTCGAGTGTTACATCATTTGAAAGCTCTCTCTTTTCTGAATTGAACACACTAATCTTTTTGGAAGTTTTATCAACTCGTTTAAAAATTATTCACAGTTGGAGTTGCAAGAACGTATTTTATTCATTGTGATAAGAAATGCACTAATTAGTCAATTTTTCGTTAAAAAAAATGAAAACCAAAACCAAACGTTCAAAAATGTTAATTCAGTTAAATAAGTGTTCAAATTCTTGACCACCAGCTTCCTTACAAAAGTACAAATTTTTGTTCAAAACGAGCTCTGACGTTCTGGAGCATTTGTGGAGTTATTAGACGGCATTTTTCAACAATGCGTCGTCGTAATTCTTCCAGAGGCTCCGGTTCTATTGCGAAAATTTTACTCTTTAAATGGCCCCATAGAAAGAAGTCTAAAGGAGTTAAATCCGGTGATCTAGGGGGCTACTCAATAGCACCTCTACGCCCAATCCATTGCTCTGGAAACTCTCTATTGAAAAACTCCATAATACGTTGTGAAAAATGCGGAGGAGCTCCATCTTGTTGAAACACTAATTGATTTTCTTGATAACGATCATCATTTTCAGCAACGTCAATTAGCAGAGGGTAAACGATATCTTCTAGTAACTCCAAATACGTTTAGCCACTCAACTTGCCATCAAGAAAAATTGGTCCGATTAAACGGTCTCCAAAAATGCCAGTCCAGACATTCAATTTCTGTGGAGTTTCAGTGTGGACTTCGTGAAAATGTCTTGGATTATTATCTGCTCAATAACGACAATTATGACGATTGAGTGTAGAGTTTAATAAAAACGTACCCTCGTCTTAAAAACATACATTGAACAGAAAGTTCCAGTTATCAGCTATTTGTGCAGTCATAACTTCACAAAACTCCAGCCGCCAATCAAAATCATCTGCATTCAGTTGTTGTACAAGATGAATTTTATACGGGTGAAATTTATGATGCTTCAATATTCGCTGAATAGTTCTTCTTTTAATGTTTGAAACAGTGGCCAATTTTCTCGTTTTCAAAGTTGGGTCTGCAGCAATTTGTCCTAAAACTTCAATCTCAGTAGTCTCATTTCTAACCGGAAATTCACGTTCATGATCTCGTCTTTTTGTTGGCTACTGAACCACTTTGTCGAAATTTTGCAACTAACTTCAAAATGTATTTTCTGTTAACATGTCTGTTCGGATATCGTTCATTAAATAAATTTGCGGTACGGTTGCAACAGTCATCGTTTTTGAAAAAAAAGAGTAATTATTTCAAATCTTTCTTCTACCGAAGACACCATAGGGAAATTAATTTCTTATCGGAATGAGTGAAATGCGTTTTTGGATCTTCAACTGTGAATAATTTTTAAACGAGTTGATAAAACTTCCAAAAAAATTTGTGTGCTGAATTCAGAAAAGAAAGAGCTTTCAAGTGGTGTAACGCTCGAGCCATGTTCCCTATTTGAAATATAAGGGTTGCTATCACTACCCTTAAGGGGTTGATGTGACAAAGTTGAGTTTTATGTCAATATTAAAATTGACGTGTTTAAGCGTTTCTTTAAAAAAAAAGTATCTGGACGCAAATTGGTCTGTGTCTTTTTCAATGCGCCACCATATATATATATATATATATATATATATTTGTGTGTGTATGTATCACAACGATAACTCAAAAAATAATGAACCGATTTTGATAAAATGTGGCATGTACCTTCTTTTTGTTAATGGCTTGGATAAGTTCGTTAGCCAGCACAATGAAACTAGGTTTTCTGGGAAAAATTTGGGTTTTGATTTAGAAAAAATATTATTCACGAAAATAAAAACCCTATGGTAACCAAATTTGGTAAGTAGGTAAACGTTATAAAAGGTAAACCATACACCAAAACCTAGATATCTAGGTGAAAAGAAAAAAAGGTTCCAGGCATTTTATGAAATAATGTTTTGTGCCTGATCATTTCTATAAAAATTCACTCCCATAACGCACTTGGTGCGTCCAGACTTTTTGGTTATTTCAAGTGTTGCTTCTCAAAGAAACCATGTTGTGATTAGATAAAGCCGAAGTGAGCACCAAAGTCGACATTTCCACATTGTAGCGATATAGTCCAGCATATTGTCAAAGTCCATATAACATGTTCCATCAATATTAAAATTAACATAAATTTGGAGTTCTGCATTTATTATTTACCTAAATTATAACAAAATATAAATTTGTTGTAGAATCTATGTTACGAATCAATGATTTATATAAAAAGGTTTGCTACATTTTACAAATTTAATAATATGCGGAGTTTAATTTATGCCGTATCATGATGCTGCTCATTGAACCAATGATATTGAGTACCTTATGTAAATGCAATAATCAAACCAATTGATATGTGTATGCAATGATCGTGAAATATGTAAAATTAAATTAACTCTAGCTTCAATGGCTACCTATTCCATAATGGAAATCAAAAAAACAGATGTTTATTTTACACAGAAATAAAAGCGGCAAATTAAAACAGGATGGACAGGATTAATTATTACTAAAACTATATGGTGGCAATATAAACGTTGTGTTAAATGAATAGCGTGCTCGGTACACTTAAGAATCACAAGTTTTATTATTGTAAATACATATCTTGGCTTAACAAGTGTTGGTTTTCTTCGCTGAAACCGGTTTGCTGCTTGACAGCATAATCACACAGGAAAAAACTACATTTATTTATCTCATGGTGTTTTTATCCAAAAATTCTTTAGAAGAAAATATAGGGGAGAACCGGGATGTCTGGGCCAGAGTTATGTGTGGGTCACAAGTGAAAAAACACCTTTAAACCGCTTTATATGCAACCAATTATGTATTATACCGTTGAACTGGTTGCCTGCTCTAGTCAAACGGGTTTTGGCGACAGTTCGACGTCGACTTGTGTTCACGTGGTGGTCAAAAGTTTCTTGTTGCTTGCAGTAAAAAGTTAAAAAAATAGTAAGTGTATTATTTTGTTTTTAACGAAAAATTACCAAAGTTACGGATTGTGTTTATATCAGGTAAGATTGTCTAATATATTGAACATGTATTGCTTGTAGGTACATTCCTCTAAACATAACCAAAGTTTTTTTATGATGGATTATCTCACCTAGGTAATAGCAGGGATGTTTGGGTCAGTGCAGAAGAGGTATGGTTGGGCCAATGTCCCAAACATACCTCTATCTCCAGTTAATATAATTTACCTGAGTACCCATCATAATTAATCATGCAAAATACATCCAGTCAAGTTATATTTAGGTAGGTACCTATATATTATTCTAGATTCATCATGCCAACAGTATACAAAAAGAAAAACGTGGAAAATTTAAAACGAAAACCTAGAGAAAATTTGCCATTAGAAGTTACCCAAGCAGCTTACAATGAAGTGGTTCAAAGCCAAGAGAGTGGAACAGACGTTCCACTCTCTTATAGACATAAGGGCCAATGCAACAAAATACAATATACCCAAAACAACATTATCAAGATATATAAAAATCAAAAAAATTCCTGTTAGTAACAGTTTTTCTTCTGTTTTTGTCAGCAGACAGATATTTACGCAAAAAGAGGAATCATCGTTGTGTGATTATTTATTAAAAGCTGGCAGCATGCATTATGGGCTGAACATGAAGCAAACCAGAGAGTTAGCCTACCAATATGCTGTTGCAAACAGGAAAACTATTTCAGATACTTGGAAGAATAACTGTTGTGCTAGCAAAGACTGGCTTGTTGGATTTCTGAATAGAAATAAAAAACTTACGTTAAGAAAGCCGAAGGCCACTAGCCTCTCCCGGTCAACCAGTTTTAATAAAAAGAATGTTGGCGATTTTTTTAGTAACCTTAGAGATTTATATGAGAGATACCAATTTTCTCCATCATCTGTATATAATATTGATGAAACGGGTGTTACCACCGTGCAAGTTCCGAGGAAAATTTTGGCAGAGAAGGGTAAAAATCAAATTGGTAAGATAACTTGAGGTGAAAGGGAAGTCCTGGTAACCTTATGTTGTGCCATTAATGCGATTGGAAATTCTCTGCCCCCTTTTTTGTGTTTCCACGCAAAAATTTCAAAGATTTCATGTTGATAAATGCTCCAACTGGTTCATATGGTGCAGCAAATATATCAGGTTGGATGGATGCTGAAATATTTTTGGACCATATTGAGCATTTTGCCAAATATGCTAAACCGTCTTTGGAATCTCCAGTTTTATTGATTTTTGACAACCATAAGAGCCATATCTCAATTGAAGTAATTAAATTTGCAAAGGAGAATGGAATAGTCCTTTTGACACTGCCGCCACACTGCAGCAACAAGCTACAGCCACTCGATGTTGCAGTGTATTCTCCATTTAAGCGATATTATAATGCGGCAGTAGACAACTGGCTGGTTAATCACCCTGGAATACCAATTACAATATATCAAATTTCACAACTAGTGTCAGAAGCTTATTCACCTGCATTTAGTAAGTCCCACATTGAAAGTACTTTTGCAAAAACTCGAATATTTCCATTTAAGCCTGATATTTTCGAAGAGTTAGATTTTCTATGTTCTGCTGTTACTGACAGAGATGATCCGAACGACAATAGAATCTTGATAGAAGAGTCTTTAGAAACTGCCACTGAGAAGCCAGACGAACCTAGGCCATCATCGAATATTCAACCTTTCGTTCCCCACAGTGTGTTTGACCCTACCCAAAAGCTTTGCCCCGTAAAAGAAAACAAGTTGGTCGTAACCCTGGCAGAACACGGATATTAACCGACACTCCGGAAAAAACAGAAATTGAAGAGGCATGGAAAAATAAGATCGACAAACAAAAAAAGGTTCAAATTACAAGAAATCTGACAAATATTAGCATCCCTACTTCGAGTAAGAAAAAGAAAATAATTGAAGAATCCGAGTCAAAATCCGAAATCAGCATGAGTTTTATCTGCGAGGAAAGTGATGATTCCCCATTTACAGAAGAAGAGAAAGAAGAGGACCCCAAGGATCGGGATTTTAATAAAAATGATTATGTTCTTGTGAGATTTGTTACAGAAACCAGCGCCACTGTTTGTTACATAGGACTTGTAATTGAGAAGTCTTCTCCAATTTATACGGTGAAATTTTTCAGAAGACATTGAATTTCGAATAAATTTACTTTTCCGTTAATCGACGACATTCAGGACGTTTCTGCAGATGATATTAAAAAAAAAAAGTTAACTCGCCAATAGAATTTTGTGGAACAAAACGTGCTGGTAATGGGTACACTTTTAATATTTCTGGTGTAGATGCTTATCATTTGCGTTAATAAGCTCTAATAGATATCTATGTTTTCCTTTTCCGAAAATTTATTGTAAAATATATTCATTTCTTACTATCTCTGTTGTTTTAATTTCATTGTAAACAAAGTTTACTTTGTGGTCCAAACATACCTATTCAGTGGTATAAACATGGCTCCTAGTAGGAGGCTTGGGCCATTTTGCACAATCTTAAAAAAATGCTTTTTTCATATGATTTCATTGCAATAAAAAATGATTATATGTAGACATAGTTAGCTAATAAACTACTTATCAGGCCTATATCGATTTTTTCCTAAAAATGTTAGTCGTTTTATTTTAAAAAAATGAAACAAAAAAAGGGCTAAACATCCCGGTCCTCCCATACAGGGTGTGCCAATTAAAATTTGTCACCTGAAAAATATTGGAATTAAAAAAGGAAAGAAAAATAAAACCCGAGACACGTCGACTTTGTTATCAAGGGGGATACATGATGGCGTTAGTTTTAGTGCCTTGGAACCTCCCCTTAGGCAGGAGCGTTAAATACCCTTAAATTTTAAATGGCACCCAATTCTGCTCATGACAACATACGACTTTTTTAATTTTGGTTTGGAGATGGCAATAAAATCATGAATTAAAAAATAAGACAAAATATTAATGAACGAAAAAATGTTGTTTATTTAAACGTTTGTTTTCCATCCACTTCCATACAATTTACAAAATGTTTGCTTCACTTCCGAACGAATATTTTATAGCATTTCAGGCGTTATCTGGCGACTTTTTTAAATAATTTCTCAATACAAATATTTTCTTTTGTGACTTTTTGTTTATCTCTTAATAAACTTTATCAATTCAACTTTCTTGCCTGTTGTACTTTAAGCGAGACAAGTAAATATCCCGTAAAATCATCACAATGTCGACTGAATTTTAATTTGTGAAAATGATTTATACAATTGCTGAAAAAGTCGAAATAATCAGTTTGTTCTACAAAAATATATGTGCGCGACACGCTGCACATATTTTTAATGATCGTCATCGTCAGAAAAACACTTCGCATCGGTACGTCCTGGATTTAATGTATAAATTTTGGGAAACTGGATCGTAGTACAGGCAATAGAGGAGCCCGTTACTCTCGTCGATAATGCATTAAACTACAGAAATTATTTTTTTTTAATAGATAGGTTCAGAATGACGCACTGAATGTAAAAACACAAAATCCTTACAAATTAAGAGGGCGGAAGTGCCGCCATTTTGAGAAAAACCGTTTCGGCCTATATCTCCGCAACCGTGCACAGGTCAAAAATGATAATGACCTTTATTGTAGATAATTGCATTTCTCATCTTTTTTGTTACATAATTTTTTTGTATCACTCACCGTTTACAACTTATACGACTATTAGCATTCATTTATTGACTTTTTTACCTATATCATGGTTAATAATTGTTTAAGAAATAAAATGCTTATAACTTAACTTTTCAACCGACAAATTTTCTACAATTTTTACTGAAAACTTTTTTTTTCAAATCAATATTTTCAAAGTTATAACGCGTTAAATGTTGCACTTTTCAATCGACCAATTTTTCTGGAAATATTTTAGTAAAATGAAGGACAATGACGGTTGAAGCTAAGACTTCAGACTTTGTACAACATTCTTCTTAAGACATTTTCTTTCCATAGCTTATATTAGTTTCAGGTTCTTTGCGTAAATGTTGCCAATTTTGACGTTTTAAATCGCAACTTTGACGTTTTGGGGAAAACCCCAAATTATTTTTCTTTAAACGCCTATAACCTTTTTATCTTTTAACCTACAAAACTAAATTTTAGTAGGTAATTTACCTATTATGATATAAACCCGCGTACGAAATTTGGTGGCCCTTACTTTGTTATTTCCGGAGATATAATTTTTTCTTCGAAAGGAAACACAACATTTTCCGGGAAAACCTGGGCTGATTTTCCTGGAAAACGAACTTATCAAAGCCACTTGCAAAAAGAAGGTATTCACCAAATTTAATCAAAATCGGCCCATTATTTTTTGAGTTATCGGTGTGATATATATATATATATATATATATATATATATATATATATATATATATATATATATATATATATATATATATATATATATATATATATATATATATATATATATATATATATATATATATATATATATATATATATATATATATATATATATATATATATACATATAAAAATTGAAACTGACCCCGGATATGTGTTCTAGGGGGCATAATTAGCGCACATTTGAAAAAAAAATTTTTAAATTCAAAAGTCGGGGTCTCATTTGTGAATTTTTTTAAAAAAAATTCAGTAATATTAATTTGAGAAAAAAAAGTTTTAAGTATAAGTTTTAGAAAATTTGTCGATTGAAAAGTTAAGTTATAAGCATTTTATTTTTTAAACAGTTATTAAAAAAGATATAGGTAAAAAAAGTCAATAAATGAATCCTAATAGTCGTATGAGTTGTAAACGGTAAGTGATACAAAATAAAATTTACAAAAAAAATGAGAAATGCAATTATCTACAATAAAGTTCATTACCATTTTTGGCCTAAAGTGCACGGTTACGGAGATATAGGCCGAAACGTTTTTTCTCCAAATGGCGGCACTTCCGCCCTCCTAATTTGTAAGGATTTTGTGTTTTTACATTCAGTACGTCATTCTGAAACTATGTATAGAAAAAATAACTCCTGTAGTTTAATGCAGAAACAAATTCTCTATTGCCTGTATTATCGGTTGCAAATAGAAAACAACAACCTGAGTCTCAGGAAATTTGCAAGTACTTCAGAAATTTCTGCAGCTAGCTCCCGTCGACATTTTAGTTGTTGGATCGTTCTCAGAAAAAGATTCTAGTGTTAAACGGAAATAGATATTTGTTATAGACTGTAAAAAACTAAATGCCAATACCATAATAGATGACAAGTACCCTTTACCGCGCGTCGAAGAAATTAGGTAATCTCGTAAAATCCATATTTTAGCACTACTGACCTTGCACAAGGTTTAAACCAAACAGAACTTACACCCGATAGCATTGAACTATATTGGTTACTTTCTCCATAACTTTAAATGCAAATAATAACAAAGCCTGGACGCAGCAAGTGCGTTATGGTAGTGAATTTTCATATAAATGATCTGGCACAAAATATTTTATAACTTTTTTTTCTTGTAACATAGAAATCTAAATTTTGGTATATAATTTGCTTTTTATATCGTAAACCTACCCACCAAATTTGGTTATAATAGATTTTTTAATTTTTAAGATAAAATTTTTTTTCAAATGAAAACTCAAAATTTTTCCGGAAAACCTTGTCCTATTTTTTTGATTAACGAACTTGTCAACGCCTTTTACAAAAGAAAGGTATGTGCCAAATTTTATCAAAATCGGCGTATTATTCTTTGAGATAAAAATTTTTTTCGAATGAAAACTCAAAATTTTCCCAGAAAACCTCGTCTGATTTTCCTGACTAACAAACTTGTCAAACCTATTTTCAAAAGAAAGGTACATGCCAAATTTTATTAAAATCTGCTAATTACTTTTTGAGATAATATTTTTTTTCGAATGAAAACTCAAAATTTTCCCGGAAAACCTCGTCCGATTTTCCTGACTAACGAACTTATCCAAGCTATTTACAAAAGAAAAGTACATGCCAAATTTTATCAAAATCGGCCCATTATTTTTTGAGTTATCGGTGTGATACATATATATATATATATATATATATATATATATATATATATATATATATATATATATATATATATATATATATATATATATATATATATATATATATATATATATATATATAATAAATATATATATATATATATATATATATATATATATATATATATATATATAAACATATAAAAAAACTGACCCCGGATATGGGTTCTAGGGGTCCTAGATCGCGCTCATTTAAAGAAATTTTTTCAAAATTCAAAAGTCGAGATCTCCTCATTAGTGAATTTTTTCTAAGAAAATTCACTCAAATGAAAACTAAACGGTTTGCCCAAAACACTTTTTAGGAAACAATTTGTGGAACAACATTCATCACAAAATGTTTTAATTTAATTGGCAGATTTTAAATAAAACTAATATTGATTTTACCTGAAAGAGCCACTATAATATAAAGAAAAAGCAAGAAACAAATAAATACTGTTATTGTATCTGGGAATATCAATCTAGAATATTAAAACGGATTCGCAACATTTGCACACTGCAATAATTCAAACAAATGGGTTGCATAGGTAGCAGTAGCGGATAGTGAGTTGAATTGTATTGGGTAATGCCTTTCACAAATAAAATAGAAACCTAGTGATTTTACAGTGTAAGCTGAAGTACGTAATTATGGAAAAAAGACTTTTTAAAGGCAGGCTTTCATTATTAAGAAACATTCGCTATTAGAGAGGTCACGATGAAAAGCTTTTGACAACATTTTTTCAGATGAGCGCGAATTTGGATCGCTATAACCCAAAACCAAGGTCGATTAAATTATATATATATATATATATATATATATATATATATATATATATATATATATATATATATATATATATATATATATATGTATGTATGTATACATACATATACATATATGTATATATATATATATATATATATATATATATATATATATATATATATATATATATATATACATATGTATAACGGACGTTTCCGGTTCTGGTGTATGAGTCAGTTTCCCTTATAAGCAAAAATGATTATGGCTCCTCCTTGTACAAAAGATTGCGTAGGTAAAATACCCCTCCATTCAGATCTCCGGGAGAGCGGTGCACAGGGGCCGCCAGCATCAAGATTTAACATATCCTTCTCGAATATATGTGGCCTAAATTCTAACCTGAACTCTGTCCACCATTTCCTCCAGGATAATAAGCCCCAACTCCTCTTCCTCACCGAAACTCAAATCAGTGCCAAAACAGCCACTAATCACCTTAATTTTTCAGGGTATGAGCTTCTTACTTCCTTTAGATTGCATGGAGGCGTGTGCGCGTACGTCTGCAGCAATCTACTCTGCACCAGACGCCCCAATTTAGAAACTGGAAGAAAAGACATACTATGGATAAAACTGTCTCTTTCAGGACTGCAACTAAATTCATCTGTTGCATTTACCGGTAACCTTCTGACAACAACTTTGTCCAGCCCTTTGACTACCTTTCTGAAAAAACCGACCATCTGATTTCTGACTATCCTTCCTCCGAGGTTGCTATTCTTGGTGACTTCAATGTTCATAATAAGGAATGGCTAGGATCTTCAAAAACCGATCCACAAGGAAGAGCAGCAGAGGCCCTTGCAGTCAACAATTCTTTAGCCAATGTGGTTAAGCAACATACTTACTTTCCTCGCATCCCAACACACGGCTCAAATCCCTTGGATCTCCTTCTTACTACAAATCCTGACTGCTATAAAATATCAGTCACCGCCCCCTGGGTCGCTCAGACCACGGCATGGTGACTGCTTCCTGCGCAATGCAACCCGAGGTCACACAGTCATCACACCCACGTATCGTTTGGCACTACAACTCCACGAACTGTGACGTAATGCGAGTTTACTTTCCCTTATTTCCATGGGCGTCTGTATGCTTCTCTCATCCAGGCCCCTCTGATATCTCACAAAACGTCACCGAAATTATCCAAGCTGGCATGAAATTATTTATTCCACGTACACAGAAAACCTCTTCAGCCACTCAAAAGCCCTGGTCGATTAAATTATATATATATATATATATATATATATATATATATATATATATATATATATATATATATATATATATATATATATATATATATATATATATATATGTCAACAACACACCACGAGGGCTTACAGCCCAAATACTATCGTACCGTGGGTGTTGACAAGGAGGAAAGAGGCAGCTTGTTAATTCTGGACTTGAAGGTTTGGAGGTTCGGAGGAGAAGGAAAAACATGTGCCGGCAAGGAATTCCACAACTTGGAAGTCCTCGGGACAAAAGAGCGGGCATAACAAGATGTTCTATGTCTGGTGACCTGGACATTAAAAGGGTGCATTCGCTCTGTTCCCCTGGTAGATCTGCTGGGGGCAGCAGGTGGGGGAATTATGGAGGAAAGCTCCTCTGAGCAGTGCCCGTGCAGATATCTATAAAAGAGAGAGAGGTCACCAACGGCACGTCGGTGGGCAAGGGATGGAAGCCTTTGGGTGAGGGTAGGGTCACCGATGAGACGTATAGCCCTCTTTTGAATGGAGTCCAGGATAGCGAGTGTAGAAGCGGCAGCTGCACCCCAGATGTGGGAGCAGTATTCGAGGTTTGGCCTTATTTGTGAAGTGTATAAGGTATAGAGATTAGTTGGTGAAAAGTATTTGCGAGCCCGGAAGAGGAAACCCAATTTCTTAGCAGCCGCTTCTGCAATTGATGTAACATGTTGGTGCCAATTAAGATTTCGATCCACAGAAATGCCAACAAGAGAGAAGGACTCATTACTTTGAATAAATTGGTTGTTCATTGTGATGGGTCTAGGGCTGCTGTATCTCTTGTGCGAAAGAAAGCAAGACCTAGTTTTGGTGGGGTTGTATTGTACAAGATTTCTACTTCCCCAGTCTAATATTTTTTGGAGGTCCACGGAGACAGAACCCTCCATGAGTCTGCGATCCTCATCTAATTGGGCTAAAGAGACAGGCTTAGAATATTGTATATTTGAGTGGAGGGTGCTGTCGTCCGCGTAACTGTGAACTGAGTTGGATGTACTAGAGAGGAGGTCATTGATGTGGAGAAGAAACAAAGTAGGGGCTAAAGGTGAACCTTGAGGAACTCCTGCATTAATTGGATACAGTTTAGAGGAATGGCCATCCACAATAACAGATATGCTCCTGTTGGAGAGGAAATTTGCTGTCCAGGTACAAAGTTTTGGTGGTAGGCCATAGGCCGGAAGTTTATTAAGCAGCGCTGCGTGCCAGACCTGGTCGAATGCTTTGGATATGTCTAGAGTAACAATCTGGGATTCACCGTGTTGTTCCATAGACTTGTTCCAAGAATGGGTGACAAAGGAAAGGAGGTCGGCAGTCGATCTGCGCTGACGGAATCCATACTGCCTGTCGTGGATTAGACTGTGTTTTTCAAGGAATTTTAGTAGTTCGGTGTTTATATACTTTTCCATCACTTTAGAGATGACTGAAAGGAGAGAAATAGGCCTGTAGTTGCTAGGAAGCGCTTTGGATCCTTTTTTGGGGATGGGTTGTACTCGAGCAGTTTTCCAGTTACTAGGGAATATGCCTTTATTGTAAGATATCTGAAACAGACGAGTCAGGACAGGAGCAAGTTCTGGTACGCATTTTTTGAGAACAATTGCTGGGATCTCGTCAACGCCAGAGGCTTTCCTGGTATTAAGAGAAGAGAGCATCTTTCGTACCTTTTTAGTTTTGAAAATGATATCAGTCATTTTATGCCCGACATTGGGGAATGTTGGTAGTTGAACATTTGGAGGTGGGTTGAGAGTAGAATTTCCGGCGAACAACGAAGCAAATATATATATATATATATATATATATATATATATATATATATATATATATATATATATATATATATATATATATATATATATATATATATACGTGTGTATGTGTGTGTGTGTGTGTGTGTGTGTGTCACCGATAACTCAAAAAATAATACGCCGATTTTGATCCAATTTTCTGAGTACCACTTTGCAAGTGGCTTGGATAACTTCGTTAGCCAGGCAAAACGGCACAGGTTTTCTAGGAGAATTTTGATTCTTCTTTCGGAAAAAAATTATATCTCCAGGAATAATGCAACAGCAACCAAATTTGGTGCGCGTATGTGTGTTATAAAGAGTGAACCATATACCATAAACTTAGGCCTTTAAGTTTAAAGACAAAAAAGCTATGTGCATTTAAAGAAAAGAAAAATGTGGGGTTTTCCTCAAAATATCAGTCGCGATTTGAAATGTAAAAATTGATAACATTTAGGCAAATCTTTGGGTGATGAATAAAAGGCCTTTTCTTTCCAAACAAATACTTTATTCCTTGTCCCGACGCGTTTCGACCTTACCTAACAGGTCATCCTCAGGGGAATCTATAATTTATAAAAGGCTTGTCAGAAAAACTGAGTTTTCCGGTAGGCTACTTCTGCGAGGGTACAACGCAGGAATATATAAGATAAAATGAGTTAACAACAGCTAAGCCCAACACTAAGTCAAAAAAGGTTAATAGTTAACATGTCAAGCTACAAAAGCTATAAGAACACAAATATACGGTCACTAAGTACTACATGCAACAAAATTGAAAAACAACTACAAGTCAAAAATTAAAATACAATAAAAGGCTAATCTGTCTCTAGATCTTCAAAAATTACAATACGTCTAATATTAAAACTCATAAAGCTTGAAAAATTCTCCAAAATTTAAGTTTAAGCTGAAGACAACAACAGGAGTAAGAGCAGACAGCACAGCACAAGCAAGCCATGCAGCCGAGAAGAAACTTTCAGAGAAAACAAAACCTATCAAGTGAATGGGAATTGAAACCGAAGCGAGTTTTTACCGTTGTTTTAAACATGAAAAATGAAAAAAGCGCCAAGATGTCGAACTTACTTACTTGTCTTGCTAAACAGGACCAAAAAAACTATACAGTTGAATGCCCAAGGAACATGCTTCATCTGTTGTTATAGGATTGATCCATTTGGTATCAGAAGTGCTAACAACTTGGAAAATAACAACTCTGTTGAAAATCAAGAAAGAATTTTTGTTTTAAATTTAAAAGGTGAGATATAACGTGCATAACACGTGATGGAGAACAAAAGCCGGCAGAACATCTCAGCGCAAGGTCGATACTTAAACTGAAAACGGAAAATGACAAGTGACATTTGACATTTGGCAGAAGTGACGTATCGACCACGGAAAACAAAGACGCTAAAAACGAAGGACAGGTCCGGAGTGGGCCAAAATGACCTGACGTAAGGTCGGCTTCTTAATCGAGAATGAAAATGGCAATCAACAAACTGACAGACGTAAGAAATCGACTCGAAAATATACAGACACTAAAAACAAAATGGCAGGTCTGGAAGCCAAGGAGCAGATCCCCTGACTAAGTTGTCTCACGGTCCACTTGGATGGTGTGTGGGCTGGTGATCTGCTAGTTGACTATATAGAGATGAAAAACTTGTGGCGTCTGTATTGGAAACATTAAGTACGTTTTTGTTAGAACAATTGATATGTTTATAAATTTCCATCTCTTCAATGACACACTGTTCAATACCAAAATTGGAAGGATGCAGAATTGTTGCGTCATTTTCTTTGCTGAAAGGGTGACCTGACTCCTTCAAATGGCAACCAAAGATCGAAGTGTTGTTGTTGGGTTGGTTTCTGCTTCTTAGGTGTTCAGTAATTCTAAGACCCAATGCTCTCCCTGTCCTGCCAACATAGACCGTGTTGCAATCAGGTTCACCACACTTCAAACAATATACACCTGACTTCTTGAGAGCTGGAATACTGTCTTTATTATGGATAAACAAACTTTTGACAGTGTTTGTGGACTTTAACTGAAACATTTGGCTTCAACCGTCATTGTCCCTCATTTTACTAAAATACTTACAGAAAATTCATTTCAAATAGACCCTTTCTCTGATCATTTGGCGTTAGTTTTAGTTAAGTTTATGGTTTAACAGTTCACAATTATTAGCTTATTTTCGTAGAAAAAATTCGTTAGTGAGGAGACAGCAACATTTGAATTTTAAAAAATGTCTTCAAATAAGCGCAAACTAGGTACCCCAGCATCAATATCCAGGTTTACATTCAGTTTTTATCTGTTAAGATATATGCAGGGCGACGGATTTCTACGGTAAAGCTCAATATAATTATTATTATACAAGATACGGGAAAAAATTTTATACGTTAGTTATATGGTGTTTTGAGCTGCATCTTATAAAATTATTTTGACAATCACAGTCGTTGGTGATCCCTACAAATGTTTTTCGAACACCCTTATTTTATTGCATTTTTGCATATTTTTTCTCGAAATATGATAAAATTTGATAAAACGTGTTACACTGTTACCAGATTGATGCCTGCTTGCATTAGAGAGACATATTTGCTATGAAAAACATTTTTAAGAAAATTCAGTTCTATAACGCACTTGCTGCATCCAGACTTATTCTTTCTTCATCCGAGCTGAACTGGTTTTCCATATGCTCCACCATATCCATATCGTTTAATGATTCCAACGATTATCTTGTCCCCCGTCCATTCAATGACCTCTTGTTACATCTCCAGAAACGCGATTTATCAGTACAGTGACTTCCTTTACTTGTTTGTCTATACCCTTTATCTTCATTTTATCCCTCCACTGTGACAACGAAAGGTTATCATGTTCATTTAAAAGTAGCCATGCTTATTTGTGGCTTTAGTATTGTTTCTTAGAAGGCGTCAAGTTTGGTACAACTGTCACCAGCTTTGGTTTACTTACGTTTTTTTTTTAAACAATTCAACCACAAAGGTGGTTAACCCCTATCCCAAGGGGTGAGCAGCCATCTACAAGCTTAACCGGTGAAGACTTGTGCTTTAAAAACTCGTAAATAACAAAATTAGTACAATTTTACACTACTGCACAAAAACTAGTTGTTTATTGACAAATGTCACTGAATTTATAGTTAAGAAATCACAAATAAGTGCTTTAGAAGCGCTTCGTGGCTGTTTAATTTTAGTTATTTTTTTGTTTGTTTACATAGTGTAGAATTTGTTTAATTTATTATATAGAGCACATTAACTGTATTCTTCGATGTGGAGGGGGCCTTTGATAAGGCAAGGACGGACACGGTTTGTGCCGACCTACAGGATAGGGGAACGCCGAGGTCCCTAATAAGCTGAGTGGCGAGCATGCTGGAGGACAGGAGAGTCTTGCTGACCATGAGGGGCCGGGGGCTGGACGATGGGGTGACGGGCGGTTGTCCTCTGGGCAGCTGCCTTTTGCCTCATCTATTGTGTCTGGTCATGAAGGGGCTCTCCGAGAATGGCTTCTACGCCCAGGCGTACGCTGATGATGAGCTGGTCTTAGTCACCGGCAAATTCGTCAGCGTCGTCTGTGCGTGCATGCAAGCTGCCTATAGCTTAATTGAAAGGTACCGGTGAGCAGGCACTCTCCGTAAACCCGGCGAAGACGGAGATGATCATATTCACCGAGAAGAGGAATGTAGAGGGGTTTAGGGCGCCCGTGATGTTTGGAAAACCTTTAGCTTTAGTGCGGGAGGTCAAATATCTGGGGGTGGTCCTGGACTACAAACTAACATGGGGGTCGCAAATAGAACGAGTAGTAAGGAAGGGAGTAGCGACCCTCTGGCAGCTGCGTCGAGTGATAGGGAGGACCTGGGGACTTAATCCTCGGATCCTTCATTATGGATTTACACTGCGATCGTCAGGCTGAGAATCCTCTATGGGGCGTTGGTCTGGTGGTGTGGTGTGAACCAAACTACCAGCAGGAAGCTGGCCAAACTCCAAAGGCTGGCAATCTTGGGTATCACAGGCGCTATGAGGACGATACCCTCAGCCGCGGTAGAGGTCTTGTTGATGCTGCCACAGCTTCCCATCTGTATCAGGAGGGAGGCTATGGTGTCGCATCTTAGAATACGAGAATTTGGAAAAAACTCTTTCGAGAGCCACAATGACGATATGGACAGGCCGTGGACTCGTAGAGAAGACATGGGAGCTGTATCCCAGGATGGTGTGGTGGCTATACCAAACTGTGGTCAAACATATGCATCTATAGTGTGGCGGATAAAAACGGAACAACTCTTAGCACAAAGCAAATTGCAAAAATTTCAGAGGTTGATCTGTCTTGAAATTACGGTAGCTATGGCATCATTTCCTACAACTGCAACAGAGGTAATCCTGACTCTTGCTCCACTGCACATATATGTGAAGAGGGAAGCAGAAATATGTGCCTCAAGACTATACAGAGAAAAAAAAAACTATATAATCAAGGATGAATACTTGTATTTAGAATAATAGCATAGAATAAATTTAAGTATGTATATTCATATTAAAAAGAAAAGTGTAAAGGTGATCTAACGACTTTAGGATAGGGTAGCAGAGGTGGGTCATAATGTGCTAATGGCTGATCAAAGCCACAGCCAGTAAACCAAACACACACACACACACACACACAAGACTATACAGACGGGTCTAATGAAAGAAAGGACTGAGAATAAGAAAACCCAACTTTACACTCGCTTAGTCTCTAGAAGAAACTTCCACCATCTTCCAAGCAGAAATGCTTGCTATAAATCTTCACCTACAGGAGTGCATACAAATTATACTCAAAGATAGACATCTATATCCTTTCAGAGAGTACTATAGGTAGTACTAAAGACTCTGAAAACTTTTAAAACCGAGTCTACACTGACCTGGGAATGCAAAAAATCCTTGAAGCAACTGGCTACGAACAACAAAGTAACTTTAATGTGGGTACCAGGGTATCTCAGATAGCTTTGCAAGAGGATCAGCAACAACACCATTCTATGGTACATGGCCCTATTGTGAACTAGCAAAAAGCCACTGAAGAAATAAACTTGATACTTGGGAGAAGAACCAAATTCTGTCCTGCTAGAGAAGAAAGCTAAGCTTAAGTCAGGCAAAACGGTTCATTACCATATTAACAGAGAAGTCTGAACTGTTTCTTGGATTTTTACAGGACACTCCCCACTAAGGTAACACCTTATGAAGATAAATAGGCGGACAATGAAAACTGCAGGTGCTGCACTGAAGCGGCAGAAACAACAGAACACTTGCTATGCGACTGCATGGCTCAGTTCTGCGAAAGGCTTAAATACCTTGGAAGGATGTCTCTAACATCCCAGAAAGTAGGTAAAATATCCCTCAAGAAGATAGTAAATTACATAAACTTTTGAACTTTTGTGGCAACTATTATGAAAAAGAGACATGCACAAGGGATCAATTGAGGTCGCAGCGCTGAGAGGCCAAAGGCCTATACGACTCAATAAACAGTCTACAAGACATAATTACATCCTGAGAGCATTATTTAAAGGACATGTACTTGGCAAAAAAGATGTAGACCAAGAAAAAAACTTCTGAAAAACTTAAAGCAAATTATTAAATACAGAAGCTACAATGAAATAAAAAGTAATGTTGAGGACAGCGTGTCATGATTGCGACACAGTGCTGACATCACGATTAGAATGTGATGAAGGCGTTTTAGGTTATTTGGCTCGTCTTTTTTATCAAAATGAACGCACAAGTAGATCACCATTGCAATATAAACATTTGAAAACACTTTTCTAAAACAGTCAAACTCCCAATTTAATCGACGAGCCGCTAATGTCAGATTGCGTGGCACGTCCCACTGTTAACGAAAATGCATTACGGCACTCCTGGATGCAAATTCCAATAAAGATTTCTTTAGAAAACAAAGTGAGTTGGAAGTAAGGGAATAATAAATTAATTTAGAATGTTTTAATCTATCTTGGAAATGAAAACAAGTAATACTTTGTAGAGTTTCAATGAGTTATAACACCGTTCTGAAACACTTGTACTTAATATGGGACGGCAGACATCGTATTTCAAGAGAAATTGCTTCGTGTTCTAATATCCCTACTCTAAAAGCAATGTAGCTGTTCAGCTCTATGCAAAAGAGAAATTCTCATAAAATTAACAGCACCTTAAGATTTTATAAATATGTTTTAAATAAGCAATTTCCAGATTTTTGTTTGCTAGCAAAGCTCAAAGGTTTTTTATATATTTTTATTCACATTATCGAAACCTATTATTTCGGCAATAAGCAAGTATAATTTTGCGAGTTATACATAATTAGATTTTTTTTAAAGTCTGGACGCAGCAAGTGCGTTATGGAAGTGAATTTTTATAAAAATATTTTTAATAGCAAATGCGAGCAGGCATCAATCGAATTACCTGTATAGCCTATGTAGTAGAAACAATGTACTTTATTTTATCAAAATTACTTATTGTTTGAAAATGTACACAAATTTTCCGAAACTAAACTTAAATCTTGGTTTCCTAGCCGACAAACCTTACGCTTATAGCAAATTGAGTTAAAAAATTTGAAGGATTTAATGCAAATTCGCTACCAAAACGCACTTACTGCGTCCAGATTCTTTCTTACAAACGCATCATATATCGATAAAAAATAGAAAAATGCATGAACGAATTTGTTCTACGAAAATTAGCTAAAAATTATAAACCGTTAAACCATAAACTTCCCTAAACCTACAGCGAAAGCATCAACTAAACTAAACTTACAGCCAAAATATTAGAGAAAGAGTCTATTTGAAATAAATTTTCTGTAACTATTTTAATAAAATGAAGGGCATTGACGGTTGAAGCTGAAACTTAAGGGTTCGCAGAACACTCTTCCTGCAACATTTTCTTTTGACAATCCGTATTTGTTTCACGTTCTTTGCCTAAAAATTGCCAATTTTGAGGTTTCAAATTGCGACTTTGACGTTTTGAGGAAAACTTCAATTTTTTTTTAACTGCCCATACTTTTTTGTCTTTAAACGTAGAGACCTAACTTTTGGCGCATGCTTCACTATTTATAAATACGTGTTCTGAATTTGGTTGTCCTTACTTTGTTCTTTCCGTAGATATACATTTTTTTAGAAAGAAAACACAACATTTTCCGGGAAAACCTAAGGTACTCATCAAATTTGATTAGGATCGGCCCATTATTTTTTGAGTTATCGGTGTGATACACACACACACACACATACACACACACACACACACACACACACACATATATATATATATATATATATATATATATATATATATATATATATATATAAATTCAATCGACAAAAACTTATCAAAGTTTTTACTGTCGTGAGACGCTCGTTTAATTAGAAGAAAGCAATGTTTAATCTATTAATCACATATTATACATACATTTCATCTTTCTGCTCTCCTCGTTTATGTGCACTTTAACTATGCCAAATCTCACACTGATTCGTGCGCGCAATTAGCTTAACAAGGGGTAGGTACAAAGTTCTTCTTCCTGTATTATAACACCATAGTTGAAACCACAGCTAAAGCATTAGAAGAAGGGTCTATTTGAAATTCATTTTCTGCAAATATGCAGCGTGCCAAATTTAGTTACCATAGCTTTATTATTTTCGGAGATATAAAAATTTTCAGAAAGAAAACACATAATTTTCCGTTAAAAACTAGTCCGATTTCCCTGGCTAAGGAACTTATCCAAGCGACTCGGGAAAGGAAGATATTCACCAAATTTTATCACAATCGGTCTATGATTTTTTGAGTTATTGGTGTGACATAAATAAATAAATATATATATATATATATATATATATATATATATATATATATATATATATATATATATATATATATGTGTATAAAGTCTGAAACTGACCTGACATTTGGGTTCCAGGGGTCCCAAATGGCGCTCCCAAATGGCGCTCATTTGATGAAATTTTTTCAAAATTCAAAAGTCACGATCTCCTCGTTAGTAATTTTTTTAAGAAAATTAACTAAAAAGCAGGTGCAATTTTCATAAATATATTATTTTATAACTAATTTACTCTTAAGAAAACTTCGGGAACTTTAATTTAAAAAAATCGGGACGTAACAAGTGAGTTGAAGTATCGAATTTTTATTAAATGCTTCTAATTTTAATAACTCAGTTTTGCATTATTTAAGAGATATGATTTTGGTATATACAAGGCTGGTTTAAAAAGTAAAATATCTAATTTTTAGAATTGAAGAGAATAATTGACAGCTGATTTTAAACCATGAACAATCCTATATTTTTCCACGTAATCGCCATTTTCGTCAATGCATTTTCGTAGTCGCTATTGCACTGTTTGTATACAGATATAACAGCTCGCCGCCGTGTCGTTTACAAAGCGTTGGACCTCATATCTTCATTGTCGTTGAAGCGCCTTCGGACCAAGTGGTTTTTTAACTGAGAAAACGGATGGTAGTCACTGGGTGCCAAGTCCGAACTATAGGGTGGGTAGGTAGGTGATGATGTCACATCCAAGCTGTTGCAAGAGAACGGCGGTTTTACGGGCGATGTGGGGGCGATGTGGGGGCGATCGTTGTCGTGCAGGCAGCTTATGTCCCCAGTTCTGAAATTACAATCTGAGTTTTATAAAATTCCAGTCAGCGTTTATTGTGGCCCCTGGATAATACTCCTGAGTCGTGAAGTTTGCCAACAGTACCCCTCTTTGATCCCAAAACATAGTTGCCACGATTTTGCTGCCATACTGTGTTTCTCTGAATCTTGGCGGCTTGGGCGAAGAAAAATCCCGCACTGTTTTATCAAAATTGTAAAGTAGAAAGTTTAGGTGTCGTCATCAGTGACAATTTAATTCAAAAAGGTTGTCCTTTTCGTCTAGATAGCGCCTAAGAAATTTGCAGAAAGAGTCAACGCGTTGCCGCTGATGGTCTTGCTTAGGAATGCGCAGGACCCATCTTGCGCGCACCTTCCGAAATTCCAATTTTTTTATCAATATCTTATGAACGATGCTTTGAGAAACCTTAGAAACGAAATCCGATCTTTACGAATTATTTGTTTAAAGTTCGCGACTGTAGCGTTGGAATTTGACGGTCTTGCACCGCTTACTTCGTTATAAAAGTCAATGCAACTAGCTGTTAACTTCTTACATCACTTTGTAACGATTTTGCCATTCATCCATGAGTCTTCATACACTTCCGTCATGTAGGGATAAATTTCGATAGATTTAACGCCTTTTGTGCTCAAAAAATTAATAACTATGGATACTTAGCGGCCAGAGAACAAGGCAATTTCTTGTTTGGGAGTGGGGAAGGCAACAAAGCCAGCAGTGTGGAAAACAGTAGCGCAAAGTATTTCCTTACGGCCCCAGCACTTTGAAGACCTTACTTCTAGGATCCTCTTCATAGTATCTAGCAGGACAATATTTGTACCAAACTTCAGCAAAATACCTTTGTTGTTTTTGGAGAGACACAAGTTTTCTTGCCCTATGGTCCCATTTATTTATAAACGGTTATTGTTCCACAGCAAGCGAGATGATGCATAACAACAATTATATCGAGCTTTACCGTAGAAATGCGCCAGCCTGTATAAATGCAAACAGATAAAAACTGACACTAAACATTGGTATGGATTTTGGGCTTAGTTTAAAGAAACCTGTTTAAAATTCAAAAGGGGCGGTCTCCTTAAAAGCGAACTTTTTTTAGCTAAAAATTATAGACCGTTAAACCGTAAACATAACTAAAACTACCGACAAGGCATCAAAGAAAGGGTCTATTTGAAATGAAATTTCTGAAAAAATTTTAGTAAAATGAATGACAATGACGATTGAAGCTGAAACTTAAGGGTTTGCAGAACACTCTTCTTGCGACATTTTCTTTACATAATCCGTATCTGTTTCAGGTTCTTTGCGTAAATATTACCAATTTTGACACTTCAAAACGCCAGTTTGACTTTTTGCCGAAAGCCTCATTTTTTTAAATGCCCATCATTTTTTTGTCTTTAAACTTACAGACATAAGTTTTGGTGCATGAATCACTATTTATAATACAATCAAGCGTATTAAATGTGGTTACCCTTACTTGGTTATTTCCGTAGATTTAAATTTGTTCCGAAAGGAAACAAAACATTTTCCAGGAAAACCTGGGCCAATTTTCCTGGCTGAAGAACTTAATCAGGCCACTTGCAAAAGGAAGATACTCCAAAAAATTGATCAAAATCGGCGCAGTCATCGTTGTCATATCACACAATATGATAATAGCAAAGTTATGGCAATCAAATTTCGTACGCGGGTTTATATCATAGAAAGTATATATATATATATATATATATATATTATATATATATATATATATATATATATATATATATATATATATATATATATATATATATATATATATACGATTTACTTTTCATGATATAGACCCGCGTACGAAATTTGATTGCCATAACTTTGCTATTTCTTAAGGTAAAAGAATTTTCCGAAAGAAAGCAATTTTCCGGGAAAACCCGGCTGATTTACTATGCTAACGACTTATCCAATCCACTTGCCAAAGAGAGGTACTCACCAAATTTGATTTAAATCGGTCCATTATTTTTTGGGTCATCGGTGTGATACATACATACACACACACACACACACACATATATATATAATATATATATATATATATATATATATATATATATATATATATATATATATATATATATATATATATATATATATATATATATATATAAACAAAAAATATTGGAACTGACCCTGAATGTGGGTTCTAGGGGGCCTAGTTCGCGGTCATTAGAAGAAATTTTTTCAAAATTCAAAAGATGGGATCTCCTGATTAGTGAATTTTTTTAAAGAAAATTCACTATAAAGTAAGAGATCCGGTCAAATTTTCAGGATAGCTAGGTGAAACTACTCCCTGGTGTTGGTGATTGGCTAGAGTCCCAAATCCATTGCTTTTTTTGCAGTTATTATAGTAAAGTTACTTACAAGCTCTATGGAATGGTAACACAGTAATCAAGCCCACTAACTTTTGATGGGAACGAGAGTCCTCTTTCAATGAGATTTCGTAGAAAAAAGTCGCCATTGAGAAGACCGAGACTTTTGAATTCTTTAAATGAGCAGTGAGAACCCATATATGTGGTCAGCTTCAGTTTTTATCTGTTTGCATATATACAGGGTGGCGCATTTCTACGGTAAGACTCAATACGTCCGTTATTATACAAGATACGAGAAAAGATATATGCGCTAATTATAGGGTGTCTTGAGCTGCATCTTATAAAATTATTTTGACAATCACAGGCTGGCCCATTGTTGGTGATACAAATTTAATTTTTTACTCCCACATCGGCAATACGTGTGGATGTATGGCAGCGGCGACAAAAATTTCAATTGTTTTTTTCGCTTAAACGTCGTAAAAAGTATCAAAACATATTGAAAACCTGATTTGGGAACGAACGTTTTTTTTGTCTCTCGTTCTGTCGGTCTGTATGTCTGTATGTCTGTCTGTTTGTAGCCACGATAACTTTAAACAAAATTGAGATATCCTCTTCAAATTTGATAAGTTAGCACCCGACAAGCGAACAGTTCGGATTGTTTTAGGGCAAAATCGCTTCAGGGGATAGGGGATGAATGGGGGTGATTTGGTAAAAACTGATATTTTTTCGTTAAAACTCTATTAATATAACGCTTTAGGGTTTGCTAATTAGAAAACTTTCAATTTCATCAAACATCTGGTATTCTATGCAGATTAGGGGCTGAAAGGGTGGGAGTGTAATATCGGTGACAAAAATTTCGAAATTTTCTTTGCTAAAACGGCTTAAAACGTTTCAAAACATATAAAAAACTACAGCCTGGCACGAATTTTTTTGTCTGGCGGCCTGTACGTCTGTCTGTTAGTAGGCGCAATAACTTTCGAACGAATTAAGATATCATCTTCAAATTTGGTATCCAATTAGCACCCGTAGCACCCGACAAGGGATCGCTTAGAATTGTTTTTGGGTAAGATTGCTTCATGGGTTAGGGGATAAATGAGGGGTGATTTTGTGAAAATTGATTTTTTTTTGTTTTTGTTAAAGCTCGAATAATATAACGTTTGAGAAGTTTATGGGTACATAAATATGAATATTACCTCTACATCGTCACAACGTGTGAAAGTAAGTATCGGCGACAAAAATTCCAAATTTTTTTTCGCCTAAACGTGGTAAAAGGTGTCAAAACATATAGAAAACATGATTTGAGAACAAACATTTTTTTGTCTCTCGGTCTGTCGGTCTGTATATTTGTCGGTATGTGTGTCTGTGTTTGTAGCCACGATAACTTTAGAACGAATTGATATTTGTCTTTAAATTTGGTATACAGTTAGCACCCGACAAACGAACGGTTGTGATGGTTTTTGGGTAAAATCGCTCGCGGGGGTAGGGGATGAATGGGAGGTGATTTGGTGAAAATTGACGTTTTTTCGTTAAAACTCGAATAATATAAAGCTTTAGGGTTTTTTTATCAGAAAAATATCGTCTTCCAATTTGGGATACAGTTAGTACCCGACAAACGAACGTTTCGAATTGTTTTTGGGTAAAATCGCTGGGAGTGGGTAGGGGATGAATTTTTGGTGAGAGTAGACATTTTTTCGTTAAAACTCGAGTAATACAACGTTTTAGGGTTTGTTTTAGAAAACTTTCAATTTCACCAAACATCTGGTATTCTGTGCTGAAATTAAATTATGCAAATATATATATATATATATAAATATATATATATATATATATATATATATATATATATATATATATATATATATATATATATATATATATATATATATATAAATAATTTATTTATAAACAAATATTTTATCTCCCCTCATCGAGACGAGTGGAATGATACCCCACATGTGTTCTCTTACTTGAAAACTCAAAATTTTGGGTTTGCGCATGCATAAATGTCATACTTGAGTTTCACTCATCGTGACGAGTACGGTGATACCCCGCGCATGGGCATCTAACTATACAAATAAAAAAGTTGGTTTGCGCCTGCACTGTCAGCCTTTTTTTGTGTCATTTTTACAAAAATCAAAATAGTGGGCTCTCTTATTTTGACAGGTTAGTGTAAATGTTTTTGAAAAGATCAAAGTTCCAAACCTCCGATCAGTCATCTTGGTCGCCATCTGGGATTACGTCTTCTCATTCTAAATCTCTTGTCACACTCTATCTATTCACCATCCTCGTTCTATCACTTTGACTACAAACTCACCATATTTTCCACTTCCGGTCAGCCATCTTGGCTGCCATCTTGGATTACGTCATATCAGGTTGGCTCTCTTTTCTCTCTCTATTCAACCCATCGTTCTGTTTCGTCACCGTTACGTCACACGCACACGGTTGTGGCAGTCGCCCCAGAACCGCCCATCTATACCTACTTTATTGCATTTTCCATCAAAATATAATGCATATTTGTAAGGAAAACAATGATATCAGTTATCGTTTTCGAGTTATTTTAATTGGTTTGCAACTTGTCACGTTTTTGGCATATATAAAAAATCGTGATATGGCGTCTTTATCAATAGGTATCAGAGTCACACAAAAACGACGCATTGGGACAGGTTTTTGTTTATATTATACGTCGGGAATATCTAGATGCCATATACAGGCGCTCTGAAATAGATGCTGAATTTGAAAAAAATCAAAATTCCGTAATGTTTTTTGTAATGGAACAGCCTGTATTTTCTGTATCTGCTTCAGCGTTTATATAACATCCCCTAGACCTAAAGTGTCTAGTTTTGGAAATATTAGCATTTACAATAGCACACCATAATTCATGTAGCGATCAGTTTTAAAGAAAGATTTTTCATTTTCTTATTCAATTCTAAGAAGCAATTAAATAACCGAAAAAATATTGAAATATAAATAAATTTGTCACAAAAAGGTAAAAAAGAATTAATTTGATAGGATTATCTATGTTCACATTTCCGTAATATACAAGTATGTGGTTGATAAATAGTTTTCACAAATGCCAAATAGAACTTTAAAGGGACATACTTAAAAAAGATCCCTTTCATTTTTCTTTAAAGTTAAACAATTAAATATATAATCGGAATTGTATGTATTTTTTCAGCAAATTTTCCTGGAAAAAATATTGTAGTGAGTTTTCGAAAAAAAATTGTTCGTATTTTCGTTGAAATCATTTTTGCGAAATGTTGGTATATAGTAATAAATGTTTAATAGGTTATTGTAAGAAACATGTTTTCGAATTTTCGTGAAAAAATTGTTTGGCAATTTTTTATAAAAAAAATATAGTTTTAGTGTGACATTGCTTAAGCCTGTTTTGTAAAAAATTTTATAAAAGAAATTGCTTGCAAATTTTCATGTAAATGTTTTTATTAGTTTTTGTTAAAAAGCTTTTTGTGGATAATTGTATCTTTTTGGGTGTGTAAATGGCTTGAAGAGGTTCGTTGGCCAGGAAAGTTGTGGCAGTTTTTTGCGGAAATATTTTAAGTACATCTTCGGAAGATTTATGTACTTTTTCAAATGATAAAGTTATTTTGATGAAATATGGTGCATTTTAGTAAATTTTCTTAAAAAAAAATTCACTAATGAGGAGATCCCGACTTTTGAATTTTGAAAAAATTTCTTCAAATGAGCGCTAATTAGGCCCCCCAGAACACATATCCGGGGTCAGTTTCAATTTTTATATGTTTATATATATATATATATATATATATATATATATATATATATATATATATATATATATATATATATATATATATATATATATATATATATATATATATATATATATATATATATATATATATATATATATATATATATATATATATATATATATATATATATATATATATATATATATATATATATATATATATATATATATATATATATATATATATATATATATATATATGTATATGTATGTATCACACCGATAACTCAAAAAATAATGGGCCGATTTTGATTAAATTTTGTGAATAAATTCCTTTTGCAAATGACCAGGAAAATTTGCCTAGGTTTTCCCGGAAAATTTTGTGTTTTCTTTCGAAAAAAATATATATCTCCGGAATTAACCAAGTAAGGGCAACCAAGCTTAGCGCGCGGATTTAGATCCTTATAGGTAAGTTACTTACCAATTTAGCTATGTAGGTCAAAAGACAAAAAAGTTATAGGCATTTAAAGAAAAATAAATTAGGGTTTTCTTCAAAACGTCAAAGTGGTGATTTAAAATGTCAAAATTGGCAACATTTAGGTAAATAACTTGAATCTAATACGGGCTATAGAAATAAAATGTCTCAAGAAGGATGTTTTACAAACCCTAAAATTTTAGTTTCAACCGTCATTGTCCTTCATTTTACTAAAATATTTCCAGAAAATTCATTTCAAATAGACCCTTTCTCTGATGCTTGGCAGTAGCCTCAGCTATAGAGTTTATCGTTTAATGGTACGTATATAATTTTTGTCGAATTTTCGTAAAAAATCAATAAAACTCAATATATCCGTTATTATTCAAGATATGAAAAAAATTTGTATATATTAATTATAGGGTGTCTTGAGCTACATCTTTAAATAATATTTCTACAATCACAGGGTGGCCCATAAGTCGTTGGTGATACAAATTTCCTTTTTTTTAAATGAAACACGCCTTATGTTATTGCATTTTTGCATTTTCCATCGAAATATAATGCATGTTTGTATGAAAAGAAATTCTGGACGCAGCAAGTGCGTTATGGTAGCGAATTTTAATTAAATGCTTCATATTTGAACAGCTCAATTTGCTATTAACCTATAGGGTTGACCAAGAAACGAGTTTTTTCGGGAACACTTTAAGTTTACTTTTGGAAATTTTTGTACATTTTCACACAATAATGTTATTTTGATGGAACATGACACATTGTTTTTACTATATAGGTTATACTGGTAACCAAATTTGACGCCTGCTTTCTTTAAAAAACACACATATTTGTTATTAAAAACATTTTTATGAAAATTCACTACCATAACGCACTTGCTGCGTTCAGAATTTTTTTACTGCATAGGTTATACTAGTAACCAAATTTAAAGATTTTCATTTTAAAAAATTCTGGACGCAGCAAGTGCGTTATGGTAGTGAATTTTCATAAAAATGTTTTTAATAGCAAATATGTGTTTTTTTTTTCAGAAAGCAGGCATCAAATTTGGTTACTAGTATAACCTATATAGTAAAAACAATGTGCTATATTTCATCAAAATAACTTTATTGTTTGAAAACGTACAGAAATTTCCGAAAGTAAACTTAAAATGTAACCGAAAAAAATCCGTTTCTTGGTCAACCTTATAGGTTAATAGCAAATTGAGCTTTTCAAATATTCATTCATTTAATCAAAATTCGCTACCATAACGCACTTGCTGCGTCCAGAATTTCTTAACTTACAAACATGCATTATATTTCGATGGAAAATGCAAAAACATAAGGCGTTTTTCACTAAAAAAATTATTATTTGTATCACCAACGACTTATGGGCCACCCTATGATGGTAGCAATAATTTTTTAAGGTGTAGCTCAAGACACCGTATAATTAATGTATACAATATTTTTTCATATCTTGTATAATAACGGATATATTGAGCTTTATTGATTTTTAACGAAAATTCTACAAAAATTATATACCATTAAACGATAAACTCTATAGCTAAGGCTACTGCCAAGCAACAGAGAAAGGGTCTATTTGAAATGAATTTTCTGGAAATATTTTAGTAAAATGAAGGACAATAACGGTTGAAACTAAGACTTCAGGGTTTGTAAGACATTTTCTTTCCAGAGCCCGTATTAGATTCAAGTTCTTTGTCTAAATGTTGCGAATTTTGACGTTTTAAATTGTCACTTTGACGTTTTGAGGAAAACCCCAATTTATTTTTTTATAAATGCCCATAACTTTTTTGTCTTTTGATCTACAGAGCTAAATTTTGGTAGGCGCCTCACCTATGATGACATAAACCAGCGCACCAAATTTGGTTGCCCTTACTTTGCTAATTCCGGAGATATAATTTTTTTTTTAAGGAAAACTAAAAATTTTCCGGGAAAACCTGGGCCGATTTTCCTGACTAACGAACTTATCCAAGCTATTTGCAAAAGGAAGGTATTTACCAAATTTAATCAAAATCGGCCCATTACTTTTTGAGTTATCGGTGTGATACTTATATATATATATATATATATATATATATATATATATATATATATATATATATATATATATATATATATATATATATATATATATATATATATATATATATATATATATATATATATATATATATATATATATATATATATATATATATATATATAAACATATAAAAATTGAAACTGACCCCGGATATGTGTTCTGGGGGGCCTAATTAGCGCTCAGTTGAAGAAATTTTTTCAAAATTCAAAAGTCGGGATCTCCTCATTAGTGAATTTTTTTTAAGAAAATTCACTAAAATTGCCATTGAAAATATTTTAATGAAAATTCAGTACCATAACGCACTTGCTGCGTCCAAGATTTTTAGGTTTTGGGGCATCCTACTAAATGGTGTTTCAACATTAAATCATTACAAAAACTCTTTGTTGTTAAAACTATATTTTGAAAATTCGGTACCATAACGCACTTGCTGCGTCGAAACTTTTGCCCATAATAGTGTGATTTATCTGACTCCAGTTGTAAATGAAGGTATAGTGAAAAATACCAGATCCATTTCACCGCATTACCGGCGATGTTCTCCAAGGATTTTAGCAAACTTTCTCAACAGAAATAAAGTGGACCTAAGGCGAAAGCTCTGTTGTTCTTGTAAATCCAATTAACAGCGTACACAACTGTTTACTTTTGAATCACCGGACGTCAGTTTCGCAGTTCGATGTAGGCGGAAGGTAACCGGTAATGTGAGGAGCTTATGAATTGATGAACTCTCTGTTTTGGGGGTCAGAAGTCTGAGTTCTACGTTGAACCGCTTTCTAAATGTAACGTAATATGACGATATTAACCCTTGCGAGCTTCAGTTTTACCATTTGCCGTACTGGCGTTTTCAGAATTTAGGCTAGATAAAGACATTTAAATGCAAATTGAGAAGTTACCATGAAATAATATGTTATTCCGTTGATGGCGGATGAGTTTCGAACATACATATGCAGTTAGATATATGGTAGCGTGAAGGATGAAAATATTATACTCCAAATCTCTCATTTTGAACTTACGTTTGGATTTAATGTAGCTATTACGACTAAAGTACACTACGTTTAGGCCTTAATCATGCAAAAGATATTATGGTTATATTAACCATTACTTATTATTCCTGCCAAAGTAAGTCAGCAGATATCAACGAAGAAGAACATTCTACATGTGTTCCAAAAGTATATGGCATACAGAACAGCAATAGGTTATTCGCATGATATACGTATCTTTATGTTCTGGATAACTTTGGAAGCCATTGGTCATAGACTTTTAGAGTTTAAAATGTTGTTTCGGCGGATACAATTCGTTGTCCTCAGGACGTAGGGGCTTAGTAGTAGTAGTAGCAGTGGTGGGGAGGCCAACGCCAAGCAAGTAGGCCACAATGGGCCCTTCTTGCCAACCCCAGCAACCATGCTCTACTCTTCCTCGGTTATGTCGCCAAACCGCCTCGACCTCGAGATGAAGGCCCTGACGGTCTTCAGTTGGACGGTACTTACCTGATTCCTCTGCAGAATCCTCGATCCGAACAATTCTGCTCGAAGACTCCCAAAAGCCTCGCATTCACACAGGTAGTGGTAGGACGTTTCTTCATTCTTGCCGCATTCCTGGCAAATGGGATCCCTCTCTGCGCCTATCAATGTGAGGTGTCTTCTAAGGGCGCAGTGGCCTGTCAGCACCCCAAGGATGCGGCGAAGCATAGGTCGACTCCTTCCGAGTAGCCAGACAGCTTTATCTCTGTCAGGCCCCTCCACGAAGTCCCTCGCCTGCCTGCAGTCACCAACCGACCCCCCCCCCCAGTGCCTTTCCATTGCTTCCTCGGTCCACCTGTCTAAGCCGACAGAGACTGTCTTTCTACTTATGCCTATCGCAGGCTCCGGGCCACAGAACGGCCGCCGAGAACCGAGTCTTGCGAGATTATTCGCCACCTCATTTCCCGCTACGCCATAGTCTCCCGGAACCCACACCAGTTGCACCTCCTTTGTCCTGGATAGTCCTATGAGGGCGTCAGCGCACTCCTGAACCAGTGTTGACCTGATTCTGGCCGCTCAGACTGCCCAGAGGACCGCCTGGCCATCCGAGCAGATGCACACACATTTCTCGGGACTCCTCTTCACATCCTGTCTATTCGCCACAGACAGGATAACATACACTTCTGTTTCGAATGCCGTGGTTATGCGCCAAGAGCATAGCTCTCGCGCACCTCCAGGCCCTCGATGTATATTCCTGCCCCGGAGGATGGTTGGGCCTCCAGCCGCGATCCGTTGGTGAAGCAGACCAGGCTTGCGGGCTGGAATACAACCTCATTTTCCCTCCATTGATCCCTACTGGGGATCCTGAGGGTGTATGGACTAGTCAACCTAATATCGTCCTCGGCATCCCGCACCTTTGTGGCGGAAGTCGGAACTTCCTTTTCCACCTCCTTGGTGACTCTTGCATGCCCTATTACTGCTACCTCTCCGCACCAGTTTCCTGAGTCTCGCATTCTAAGATGCGACGCCATAGCCTCCATTCTGATACAGACGGGAAGCGGAGGCAGCATTAACAGGACCTCTAGCGCGGCTGAGGGTGTTGTCCTTATAGCGCCTGTGATACCCAGGATTGCCAGTCTTTGGAGTTTGGCCAGCTTCCTGCTGGTAGTTTGGTTCACACCACACCACCAGACCAACGCCCCATAGAGGATTCTCAGCCTGACGATCGCAGTGTAAATCCATAATGAAGGATCCGAGGATAAAGTCCCCAGGTCCTCCCTATCACACGACGCAGCTGCCAGAGGGTCGCTACGCCCTTCCTCACTACTCGTTCTATTTGCTACCCCCATGTTAGTTTGAGGTCCAGCATCACCCCCAGATATTTGACCTCCCGCACTAAAGCTAAAGATTTTCCAAATATCACGGGCGCCCTGAACCCCTCTACCTTTCTCTTCTTGGTAAATAGGATCATCTCCGTCTTCGCCGGGTTTACGGAGAGTCCTTGCTCACCACACCACCTTTCTATTATGCTACAGGCAGCTTGCATGCACTCACAGACGACGTCGAGGAATTTGCCGGTCACTAAGACCAGGCCATCATCAGCGTACGCCTGGGCGTAGAAGCCATTCTCAGAAAGCCGCTCCAAGAGGCCGTCCAAGACCAGACACCATAGATGGGGCGAAAGGCAGCTGCCCTGAGGACAGCCGCCCGTCACCCCAACGTCCAGCGCCCGGCCTCTCAAGGTCAGCGAAACTCTCCTTACCTCTAGCATGCTCGCCACCCAGCTTATTAGGGACCTCGGCGTTCCCCTATCGTGTAGGGCGGTACAGACCGTATCAGTCCTTGCCTTATCAAAGGCCCCCTCCACATCGAAGAACACAGCTAATGCGCTCTCCCCGTAGTGTATGGCCCTTTCCACCTTCCTTGTCACAGCATGGAGCGCCGTTTCCGTCAACTTCCCCCGCTGGTAGGCGTGCTGACCTTTATGGAAGGGGTGATCCTTTAGGATCCCTCCCAACGTAAACCTATCTACTATCCTTTCGAATGCCTTAAGCAAGAATGATGTAAGGCTGATTAGCCTGTACACCTTGGCCAGCGTGTAGTCCTCCCTTCCCGGCTTAGGAATCAAGACCCCCCTAACCCGGCGCCAGGCCTTTGGGACGTAGCCCCACGCCAGGCTGGCCCGGAAAACCTCCCTTATGTTGGGAAGCAGTACACCCAGGCCCCTCTGGAGCAGGGTCGGAAAAATCCGATCACAGCCTGCGGACTTGAAAGGAGCGAACTCGCCCACCGCCCAGGCTATAGAGCCAACGTCGGGGCTTAACTGATATATCACTATTTTTCAGGAGAGCGTTTTAAAGATTTTATAGTATTTTGATGTGAAATTTAAACATTTTGTGTTTTATTCCAAAAGGGGTTACTGTTTTTTTATAAAAATATAAAATACCGCAAATGTATTTTAAAATAAGTAAAGTAAAAAAAATCAAAAAAGGACCCTAAATAATTTGTTTTTTGTAGATTAGCCCATTTGTGGCAGCAAAAAAAAAGAAAATTGTGGGATAAGCCCACTATAAACTAATAAGATAGCTTTGAGATTATTCGATTATGTAATGCAAAAAGACCATACTGAGTAAGAAATGTGTTTATTAAGTTATAGTTTACAGACAAAAACGAAAATGTGCTGTCTAATGAGGTAATAAGCGATAAAAGTCCGCGTGTTCTTTTTCTTTCACAACTGGTGTTGTACCAATGGGGATGGTTATTTGTAAAGCTTGGGTATATTATTGTGCACAACTGAATTCATAACAGAAGCAGATGTTTGGCTTTTTAAACTGATTGATGTGTATTGAGTTTCTAAATGGTTATTCTTATAATAAATTTTCATCGGCTCACTTTTCTTTGCAGCAAACTCAACCATTTCATTTCACTTTATGTTTTTGTCTGAACTGCTATCATCTGTACGTACGGAGAGAAGTCGAAGATTTTGCGAAAACATCTTAAAATCTAAAAAGTAAATGTAGCTTAAAGGGACAACAGTATATGGATTCTTTCTCCTCGCCAGACGAAATACTGAAATGAGTTGCGTGGGAACCATGATATTACCAGCTAATTTTTGGAGCATTTGGAATCGCGCTGTGGGCCGAGTCTCCTTCGTTTTGACCATGGTGAGGGGCAAAGAATCTAAGGAATATCTCTTCTAAATCCGTGCTGTTGTTAATTACATACAGTAGAGTAGAGGCTATAACTTATTTTTTATTTTGCCCCCTCCCACGTCCGTTTGCGAATAGGTATACTGTCTTAGTTCCATCTTTGCAGTATCTACCCAAAGAAGTATACAAAGCTGTCGCTATCTCACAGGAACCTCGTTTACCATTTCCCTCACTCCAAGTAAAACAAAAACAATTTCTAGAGCCAATATCGAATATTGTAAAGTTAAAAACGCCTAGCCTTCTTTTGTAGAAGATTTTGTTATCGTTTGATATAGGTACATGAATAACCTGTTGAAGGTCAAACGAAGCACAAACCACAGACATTTTATGATTTCTTTGCAAATATTTTTTAAGTCTCTAACCTTTTCTTCTTTTATATGCTTTTGATATTGATCATTTAAATTCTTCTCGATTTTATCAGATCCCTGTAAATATGACATGCAAGGACTGCATTGGTCCTTCTTAGGCCTGTGAAAAAACAGCTGCATACTTTTAAAAATTTGACTATATAAAGAAAAAGACGCTTTCTCAGTGCAATTTTCTGCACAATGTTCTAAATACAGTGTGTACATTTACGGCAGAAATAAATCGCTATATAGGTATTTCCTTGTTGAACTCTTGCGGCGATAGTCGGACTCCACTTTTGGAAATCGTTTAATATGATTGATTACCGATACTCGTGAGGCTTTGTCTTTTAAAGCATACGAATGCTGGCGACCTCCACACACATCTTTAGTAATTAGACCGCTGATTTATTTTTTAACTGCAGTACGCGTGGCTTTATCGGTAACCCCTAATGTAAAAACATACCTTTGCATACCATCTCTTTTTGTCCCTCCAACAGAAGAAAAAAAACCTAGTTTTGACGCCTGGACTGATGCGTTGATATCGTTTTTCTTTTAATACATTCCTCATTAATAAATCGAACTACGTTTTCGCGTTTCAACTACAAATCCCCTAGATTATGAAATTTGCTGCCGAATATCATCGTTAAACAAAAAACATTTCTAACTGATTCTCTTGCAAGATTCAGCATTGCAAGATACCCATTTTGCTTTCGAGGACAATCAGGTTTTTGGTGGGAGATTTGTGTTGGAGACCAGAATTGAGCAGAGTCTTTACTATCTCTTTTGTGTTGATTTTTTTTCTCTAGTACATACTGTCTTGATTTCCCCTTAACGATATATTTTTCGGGTTGTTTGGATATTTTGTGTTTATCAGGAATTTCGATGTTTAAAAGAATGGTTTGTGTGATATTCTTATATATAAGTACAGGAGCAGACGCAAATAGTTAGGCCCCTTCGTGAAACTAATGTTTTCCTTTACGAAAAGGCCTAATTACATAAGCCCCTTCGTCCAGTCAATAGTTTAAGACATATAAGATAGGCCCAAGTATCATATTGCATTACTAACTTAACCTTGAGGAACTCAGATAATCCCTTTCGTGGTAACATAAAGCATGGTGAAACATTCACTTTGCAAGGTTTAACTCAATTTCGCTTTTTTGTCAGTTAAGCCCCTACGTACTGAGGACGACGAATTATTCACTTTTGCTGATTGTCTTAATAACATTTGCTGAGTTGCATCTTACCATAGCTTCGCAAAAGGTAAATGCGTTTAATTATAACCTTGAAGTTTTAAAGTAACATAGTTTATTTCTATTAATTAGTTACACAATTCCAAGCCTGAAACTTTTTTTTATATTTTTTTTCTTTTCTTTTCTATTTTTTTGTGTTTTTTGTTTCTTTAAATATTTGGGATTGTACAAAGTAGACACCGTCGCCTAGGTACTCTTTAAGACTAATATACAAGACAAGACAAGAGCCACGGAAAAGTGGGGAGTCTAGCAGGACAGACATTAGGCCATCTAAAATTATTTACATAATTTTGTTTCAACCTATTAACATAAGGCTAACAGTGCTGCAAATTGAATGAATTTAGGGCCCATGAATGTTGACTGGTGATTTTGATTTGGTGAAAATTGAAATGTTTTCGTTAAAGCTCGAGTAATACAACCTTTTAGGATTTAGAAAACTTTTAATTTCATCAAACATCTCTACTGTGCTGAATTTAAATTCGGGGTGGAATATTGTTGACAAAAATTTCAAATTTTTTTGCTAAAACTGCGTAAAAAATCTCAAAACATTTAGAAAACTTGATTCTGGAACTAAAATTTGTTGTCTGTCGGTCTGTCAGCATATACGTCCGTCTGTTAATAGGCGCAATAAC
Source organism: Tillus elongatus (assembly GCA_964006375.1). Classification (NCBI taxonomy): domain Eukaryota; kingdom Metazoa; phylum Arthropoda; class Insecta; order Coleoptera; family Cleridae; genus Tillus; species Tillus elongatus. The sequence goes on along the minus strand of OZ023267.1, from coordinate 52,026,046 downwards.
TTTCGAACGAATTGAGATATCATTTTCAAATTTAATATCCAGCACCCTACAAAAGAACGCTTCGAATTGTTCTTGGGTAAGATCGCTTCAGATGGTAAGGGCAAATAAGGAGTGATTTGGTGAAAACTGACATTTTTTCAATAAAACTCAAGCAATATAACGTTTCAAAAGTTTATAGGTACAGGAATACAAATATTTTCTTTACAGTGAAATCATGGGCCCTAAATTCATTCTATGAAAATGTTGTGACGATGTGGAAATAAAACTAATGTAACATGATGCATAGATTCAGTTATTGACATTAAAACATTACGATATAGCCAAACGTATCCTAGTCCAAATGTCGAAATTAGTACAACCCCGGGTGTTCAGTTAAAAATAGAATTTCGATTTTGCTTGATATCTAGAAAAATATTCAACGTATTGTCTTCAAAGTTGGTGCAGATGAGTTTTTCATAGCGATAAAAAAAATAATGATTTCGAATTTGACTCTAGCGGATACGGCACGCTGCTTCGGGCACCCTTAGTTTTTTCAATAAATGTTGTTGCTCTTACTTGGTAAAAGCATTTTATACTAAATACAGACATGTTGTTGTTACATTGTGACTTTTTTCTGGTTTCACAATTGCTTATTTTCTTCTCTGTGGCCAATTTCGCCACTTTATCCTATCTGGTGATGCCGTAAAGCAGCAAAACCGGTTGTAGACAAGAAAATAAAGAAAAAGTATCTTGATCTGTGTTTAATAGGAAACTTTTGATTAAAAAATAATACTGTCTTCTATTTTCTAAACAGAAAGGGAGATATACTTGTTAAATAATGCTGAAATCAACCATTCTTGAAATGTTTGCGATTTTGGTGAACTTTCATATAAAAAAATTTGCTTTTAGAGAGATAACTTTCGAATTTTCAAAAATGTTTTTCAAATGAGAAGAAATGAAGGCCTTTAGAACCCATATACGAGGTCAGTTTCATACTTTATATATCTAAATATATATATATATATATATATATATATATATATATATATATATATATATATATATATATATATATATATATATATACACTGCTTTGTTATTTCTGTGGTAAGAAAAATACTACAATGCCCAGCGGTCCGATTTGTTCAAAAAACTTCCTTCGGCCCGAGTCTCCTGCACCAAATCCAGCGACATCACAAGGCCAAGACCAGGTTGGCAGTGAAAAGCGAAGGGCAACAAAGGAAATTCTTTTGAAAGGCAAAAAATAATTTTGTCGAGAACCTCCACTTATTAGCTTATATGGCTTCACCGGGTCAAGACATTCATGCAACACTGTTTACCAGCTAGCAATCCGACTGGTAAAGTTTCATTAAAGGTTGACATACCTGGGGTCTCTGCACAACCGCTGTTGTTACATTTGTCTAACGCCCTTATCTTTCTGTACCAATTGCAGATAAACAAATTTCAGCTTTGCTTGATAGTAGCAGCAATATTAGTATTCTTGGTTCATCAGGGCTTTGTATTTTTTTAAACTTAACTTAAATATTAATAAATTACATTATCATCGCTCAATATTTTTTTACTATAAATGATGTAAACCAGACCTCTCTCTTTCGTTTTTATACAGTCCTACCCCACATATAGGTAATGTTGTATATTGGTATTTTTTTGGTTATATGGTAATATTTAGCTTGGCGCCACCAACTACATGTCACCGTTGACACATGATTTATATATAGTTCATAATTGCTGACTATTAAAGCTAGTATTAAAATATAATCTAGTTTCAATAATATTCTAAAAGTAATTAAGACATCTAAGCATGGCGCTGCTTTGAAACAAATAATAAATGTGCTATAAGAAGTAGAAAGATAATATTAGGTTAAAAACATAAAGTGAGGTTAGTGCTTGTCACGCGGTTATAATAAATACATTTAAGATATTTGCGTAATAATAACAATAATGGAAGTATTTAAACCACCAAAGTGTTTAGTTGTAGATGACAATATAACAGTTAATTGGAAAAAGTTTGTAGAGGGTTACAGGAGTTACCTAAAAGTCTTAAGTAAAGAAAAGAGAGATGACCCCACAAAAACCGCAATATTGCTAAATTTTCTTGGTGAAGAATGTCTAGAATTAATTAGTACATTCCATTAGCAGAAGAGGAGCATTGTTATCCGGAAAAAATAATCGAGGCTTTTGATAATAATATAAATCCCAGAAAAATTATTATTTAAGAAAGATTTTTATTCTACAGTCGTAGTCAAAAAGATAATAAAGCGTTCGAGCATTTTCTAACCGAATTAATGAAGTTATGTGTAACATGTGAATTTTGCAATGACTATAAAACAGATATGATCCGAGATCGTATAGTATTAGGTGTAAGAAGTCACGAATTACAAGAAAGACTGTTACGAACACAGAATCTAACATTAACCACTGCAGTTAATATATGTAGGGCTGCAGAAGTTAGTAAAGACCAAGTGAGAATCTTACATAATAATAATAATAATAATAATAATAATAATAATAATAATAATAATAATAATAATAATAATAATAATAATAATAATAATAATAATAATAATAATAATAATAATAATAATAATAATAATAATAATAATAATAATATACAAGTTGATGCCTTGTGGAAAAAGCACAAATTTAACATTGTAACAAATAATGTATCAAATGGAAGTCTACAGAAGAAAACGTACTAAAATGGAATCATCGAATGTTCTGAATATGGAAAAAAAATTGCACAATCTGTGGTAAACTAAATCATTTTGCCGAAGGTGGCAGGTTCAGGAGAAAATACAAGGGTCCGCACATAGTACAAGAAATTCAAGAACGAGAAGAAGAAGACTCAGGTGAAATGAACGAAAAATTTTTCGCGGTACATACATTGGAAGAACCAAAGGTACAACAAAAGCTGGATGTCCTGACAATCCCCAAACATTCGACTGAAGTCACGTAACTTCCTTGGGTGGAAGAGAAGTTTTTCTTGTGGTTAATGCAACTAAGGTGGTTGTATGCACACGAGGGGCTAAGGAAATTGCCTTCTACGAAGCATAACCCCACCCGGTTCAACTTCGGCAGGGGTGGGAGGTTGGGGGTTGCTGCTTCGCCGTGGGCATTTTCCTTCCTCACTCGCGTGCATACAACCACCCTCGGTGCATAAACCAGAAGAAAAATGTCTTGTTCATACCTACCAAAGGAGTTACGGCACCTGGGGGGATAGGGGTGCTGTGCGGGGTAGGCAGGGTTTAAGGGGGATATGGCTTCAAGATGTAAAAAAGACAGCTTTCAAGCCCGTTTTATTCGCATTTTCTACTCGTATTTCCTTTTTACTACCTACCCCGCCCAGCACCCCTACTCACTCCTGGTCCCCAAACTTCCTTGGGGGGTGTGAACAAGAAATTTTTCTTGGGGTTTGTGGATCCAGGTAGGGCCCTAGGCAGGTTTAGGAAAACAGTTTTTTTTTAAGCGTTCGGGAGCTAAACTGCAAACTTACCGAAAATTCGCTACCAAAACGCACTTACTGCGTCCAGATTTTTTTCTTACAAACGCATTATATTTCGATAAAAAAATTAAAAATGCATTAACGAATTTGTTTTACGAAAATTAGCTAAAAAGAATTATAGACCGTTAAACCATAAACTCAACTAAACCTACAGTGACAGCATCAACTTAACTAAACCGACAGCGAAAGCATCAGAGAAAGGGTATATTTGAAATGAATTTTCTGTGAATATTTTGGTAAAATGAAGGGCAATGACGGTTGAATCTGAAACTTAAGGGGTTGCAGAACACACTTCTTGCAACACTTTCTTTTCACAATCCGTATTTGTTTCACGTTCTTTGCCTAAACATTGCCAATTTTGACGTTTCAAATTGCGAGTTTGACGTTTTGAGCAAAACGCCAAAATTTGTTTCTTTATCTGCCCATAACTTCTTTGTCTTTAAAGCTAGAGACCTAAGTTTTAGTACAGAGTTCACTCTTTATAATGCAAACACGTGTGCCATTTGGTTGCCCTTACTTTGTTATTTCCGGAGATATAATTTTTTTTTAGAAAGAAAACACAAAATTCTCCGGGAAAACCTGGTCCGATTTTCCTGGCTACAAGACACCTGCGAAAGGAAGGTACTCACCAAATTTGATCAAGATCGTGTATATATATATATATATATATATATATATATATATATATATATATATATATATATATATATATATATATATATATATATACATATATATATATATATATATATATATATATATATATATATATATACATATATATATATATATATATATATATATATATATATATATATATATATATATATATATATATATATATATATATATGTATATATATATATATATATATATATATATATATATATATATATATATAAAAACACAGATCTCCTCATCAGCGATTTTTTTTTAATTCACTAAAATTACAGTCTTTTTCACCTATTCATGCGTAGATCCAGGGACACTCTGTATATAAACGTCTAAAAATTGTACCTGATCTGGGATATGTGTTCCACGGGTCCTAAATCGCGCTCATTTGAAGACACTTTTTCAAAATTCAAAAGTCGCGAGATAAATAGAGCCACAACAACAGGCTATTGTGCAACAATGTATCCTGGCCTCCTTAGAAACCGCAGTGTCATCATAATAGTGAAGTGGCGCCTGTAGGAATGCAGGCGTAAAACCAGCAAGTGCGAACGGAATATCTCCGGTGACATTCAGCATTAGCAGATCCAGGTCACCTCCAGAGACAATAGTGCCACGCCTGGAGGGGAAGACTATAAATAGGATAAGCACCGAGATAGGGGTGTTCATTGCTTGTTCCTAGTTAGTCTGGCACATGGCGTGTCAAGTATTTTAATATCACTTATATATATTTTTGTCTCATTATTGTATTAAGTAATCATTGTGTTTAAGTAATAATAAATTGTTTAAAAAAGTTAATTGTCTTAACGCTAAAGTTAAGTGGCGCAGTCGTTAGTATTGGTTAAGAAACCGAAAGAATATCGATTTCTAAGCGTATCGACGCCCAATAACCAATTAGAACCAAGTTACGCAGAAGTCATAGCCAAGCAGCCAAATGGGAGCAGAAACCATCATAGTATTGTAAGTTGTTTACTGCTATCCAATTTCACATTTTCCTGCCATATTTTTCAATTGTATGTGTGTGTATTGATATAATTATATGTCAGACTCAGAAGACGAGTCACAAAGCTTAGGGAATATTGAGTACAGATTGAGATCGATAAGTATAAGCGATAATATCGCAACAGTAACTAATTTAAATAGTAGTAATAGTAGTAGCAACATGACTGACCAGTTCAAAGAATTTTTCTTAAAAGCTATTCCCGAATTTGACGGGCAACCAGCTAATGTAGGTAATTTTTTAAAGTCATGCGACCTCGTAATGAACCAATTTTATATGCCAAACGAGAATTTATATATGAATCATTTCTTATTAAATTACATTCAAACAAAACTAACGGGAACAGCGAGGCTTATAATTAACACTAAGATAATAAACACATGGACCGACTTGAGAAGCGCTATTGTGGATAATTTTTGCGATCAGCGCGATTCTAGTAGCCTACTAGCAGAACTATTCACCTTGAAACAAAGGAATGCGGAAGATGCCCTTGCATTCGCTAACAGATGCAGGCATATCGAACAATTACTCATATCTAATCTAATAGCTAACGAACAGAACGAAGGCGTTAAAGTAATAAAAATGAACATTTACCAGGAACAAACATTAAAAGCATTTTTAGGCGGAATTAGGAACCCGTTAGGTCTAGCTCTTAGAAGTAGGTCACCAGGAAGCATAGAAGACGCCCTAAAGTTTGTATTCGCAGAAGAAAATTTCGATTATATGGACAAAACAGTACAAAAAAATTTTAATCAGAATAGGTCAGACGGACAAAAATTCTTTCCAAGACAAAATAACGCACCGTTTAACAATGTGCAGTTTCAACGACCGTTTCAACCTAATTTCAGACCTTTTCAACAACACAATAACCAACAACATAACCCAACAAACTTTCAACCTAATTTTAGACCATCTCAGCAACAAAATAGACCGCAATATAATCAAACGAATTCAAAATAGACAAAATCCGCAATTTATGAATAGAACTAATTTTTCAAACAATTTTAGACGACAGAATTTTAATAACCCACAGGGACAAAACCCTATAATTAACAATAGGAACTATCACGAGCCAATGGAAGTAGACAGCTCGAATACGAGGTTGTCACAAAGACGAGCAGCCCCATTACATAATACAGAGTTTAGCGATTACAACGTAACCAACGGGGGTTACGAATCAAATAGCATAGAATACGAAACAAACGATACAAATTACGCAAATTATGAGGCAAGCCAGGGAAATTCACCTGCTGACGAATACGATAACCAACACGGAAATTTTCCCATCGCGAGCACCTCCCAACACGACACGTAGTCGATGTACTTAATATTAATGATTTAAATAGGTTACCATATATAGAAATTAAAGGAATTAGAGGAAAATTATTGATAGACAGCGGATCGTCGAAAAATTTATTAAACCCAATAATAGCCCATCAAGATTTCGCAAACAAAATAAGGACACAACCATTCATTATTCGGACCCCGCACGGAACTTCGACGCACTCAGAACGCATAAATATCACCCTTAAATCAATTTCGAACAAGGCACAAGAATTCTGCCTTTTCGACTTTAACCCTTTATATTCAGGTCTCATTGGGATCCAATTCCTAAGGGACAATGAAGCCAGAATAGATTTTAAAAATGAAGTCATGCATCTAGGTAAACAAATCATTAAAATTCAATACCCTCAATTAAACAATGTCAATCAACCGGCAAGAATAAAAGCCAAAGCAGATGGTTCACAAGACCCAGATACTACAGCCACTGTAAACAGTATCATAACAAAAGAGTACTTCAATTGTAATGGAGAACTTGAACTCGTAAATTACATGTTAGCGCACAAGGACGAAGATTATGAAACACCGCAGAACCTACAGACTAGCCGATTACGTAACCAATATAAGTATCACGTTACAGATGAACGTAAGCGCAGCTCAAGGACGCCTACTATAACACAAGATAATGTTATATCGACAATTCAACCATATAATACGAATACTCGACATACAGGGAGCGAGCAAAAACAGATTAACTGCGAAAACATTATAATGGAACAAATAGAAGTAGATTATTTAAACGATGAGGAAAAACAGTTGTTATTTAATTTGTTATCAGAATATAAGGACATATTTTTAAACAAGGACGAACCATTGACGCACACAAATGCTATAAAACATAGAATAAGGACCATTGACGACATACCAGTCCATTCTAAATTATATAGATATCCATACATACATAAACCGGAAGTAGATCGACAAATAAATGACATGCTAAGGCAAAAAATAATCAGGAAAAGTCACAGCCCATACAGTTCACCCATTTGGGTCATATCAAAAAAACTAGACAAGTCAAATAAACAAAAATGGAGGATTGTAGTGGACTATAGGAAACTAAACGAGAAAACAATACCGGACAGACACCCAATTCCCAAAATAGATGAAATACTGGACAAAATTGGACGAGCTCAATATTTCTCGACAATCGATTTGATTTCTGGATATCACCAAATTGAAATGGACCCCCGGGACATAGAAAAAACGGCGTTTACAACCGATACGGGACACTGGAAGTACACTAGGATGCCGTTTGGGTTATCAGGGGCTCCAGCGACCTTTTCCAGGCTCATGCAGAACGTGTTAGAGGGTCTAATTGGCCAAACATGCCTTGTATACATGGATGACGTCATAGTTTTCTCCACGTCATTACAAGAACACATAGAGAAACTAAAACTGGTATTCGAACGTTTCAGACAAAGCAACTTAAAGATCCAGCTAGACAAAAGTGATTTCCTAAAGAAGGAAGCCGAGTTTCTGGGACACGTTGTAAGCCCAGACGGGATCCGTCCGAATCCGAGGAAACTAGACGCAATAAGGAAATTCCCGATACCAAAAACCCAAAAAGAAATTAAATCATTTTTAGGACTAGTCGGATATTACAGAAAATTTATTGAAAATTTCGCACACGTCACGAAACCACTAACCAAGTGTTTAAAAAAGAATTCTAAAATAGACGTTAATAACGAGGAATACATTGGTGCCTTTAACTCATGTAAAGACATTTTAATGAATTCACCCGTGCTTATACCACCCGATTTCTCTAAGGATTTTATACTAACAACCGACGCTTCAAACGTGGCGATAGCGGGCATATTAAGCCAAGGGGAACCCAATTCAGACCACCCGATAGCCTATGCCAGTCGTACCTTAAACGAAACCGAATCTAGGTATAGCACCATAGAGAAGGAATTGCTAGCCATTGTGTGGGCAACTAATTATTTCCGTCCATACTTATGCGGACGCAAATTCACTATATATACAGACCATAAACCATTAAAATGGCTATTTTCGTTAAAACAACCAAATTCAAAATTACTCCGTTGGAGATTAAAATTAGAAGAATACGAATTCAAAATTGAATACAAGAAAGGAAAGCTGAATTGCGCAGCGGACGCCCTTTCTCGAGTAGAGATCCACCCCATAGATATAGACAACCAATCAATGGCCAATAATGTCGACGAGGAAGAAGAAATAATAGAAATAAACGAGGACGAAACAGCTAATTCAAATGCGGATTCTTACTCAGCACCCGGTATACCAATATTAGAGGAAGAAATTATTAACAGTAAAACAAATCAAATAGTCTTTAAAAACACAGACAAACCAGAAATATTCTCAGTAAGGAAAGACAAACGAAACTTTATTTATGCAAACTTTAATTTAAATGACCCCAATCAAATAGAAAAATTTATAAAGGAATACTGTTTACCACAAAGAAAATATTATTGCCTTTTCGTAAATGAACAAGATTACGAACTAGTCAGTTCGGCAATCAACAAAAACTTTAATAATGTAGAGTCACCAAAATTTTATAGATGTTTAGAAATGAGGGAAGAAATCCAGGAAGACGAGCTAACGGATATGATAGTCAAATATCATCAGGGTAAGTCCAACCATCGCGGGGCTGAGGAGACTTACTTAAGAATAAAGAGAAAATACTATTACCCCAATTTAAAGAAACACATAGAAGAATATGTAAAAACGTGTGAGCTGTGTAAAACGTGCAAATATAACAGGAACCCGGTACAGATAGCATTAGAACACACTCCAACAGCGTCCAAACCTTTAGAAACACTCCACGTAGATACGTTCCAAATTGAACGAGCAATATTTTTAACCATATTGGATCCATTCAGTAAATTCGGTCAAGCATTTCCCATCAAAAGCAAAAACGCTACAGAAATTGCAAAAAACTTAATTAAATACTTTTCACAGTACGGAGCGTGTAAAACCCTAATTGCGGACCCAGGAACGGAGTTCTCGAATTTAGTAGTAAAAGAACTACTAGAGACATACCAAATAGAATTGCACACCACAACACCCCAAAACCCCGAATCAAACGGACCCATAGAACGATTTCACAGCACCATCATTGAACATGATCGATTATTTAAGGAGAAATTCAAAAATATGAAACCCATAGAATTAATACCCTACAGTATATTCGCCTATAATTCCACGATACACTCACAAACACTAAAACCACCATTCGACTTAATATTCGGCTATATACCGGAAATGTTTAACTACGACCCGGAAGTAATAATTACGCAAGAGTATAACGTACAACACAAAGAAATTATGAAAATCATCTACGAAATTGTTAGAAGTCGCATATAAACGTCAAAACAAAAAACCTTACAACGAACTAATAAAAACACGAACCAGCCGTTCAAGGAAGGCGACGTGGTATACAAACAGATACCACCGGGATTTCATAAAAAACATAAAAACCCCTTTTCAGGACTCTATTCAATAATATCCTTATTAGAACAAAGCTATTCTAATAAACCATAAAAATGACGAACAGACAATAGCACATCTAAGAAATTTACATCTTGCAGGTTCCTTGCCACAGGAATAACAGCCCAAATACAAGACTTGACGGACAATCCAGGTATGCTGCCAAAGAAATTAGGTACAGCATACACAGAGACTAGCAGCTGGAACTTTATACATATACATGACCTGACACAACTACACGAAGACTATAACCAAATAAAAAGACATTACATAAACACAGTTACGTCTATGACAAAAGATTACCACGACGAATACCATAATTTTATACTAACATTAAATTTTACTATAGATAATATAGACGATACATTTTATAGGATATTCTTAGAGAGAGATAACATCAATGAGAGACAGAGACGGGGCATAATCAATGGGCTAGGATCGATATTTAAATCAATAACTGGCAATCTCGATTCACAAGATGGCGAACGTATATATCAGGCAATAGAAATATTAAGTACAGACCAAAACAAAATTCATGATCTTTTTAAATCGCAAAATTCGGTAATGCTAGAAGCAATCGGAGAGTTCAATAAAACGATCGTAGGGTTGAGTCACAATCAGGGCACGATAATAAATAGAATAAACGAGTTAGGTAACACAGTTGATAGCCTTAGGAGCGAACAACTAACGCACTATCATCGCATCAAAATCCTAGAGCTGCTGACCCAGCTTGGACATTTATTGAATAATATTCAAGAATTAGCACTCACAACTGAGAATGCAATCACTTTTTCAAAATTAGGAATTTTTCACACATCCATATTAAAACCAAAATTTATAATAAAAGAAATCAATAGAATACAAAAATACGTAACAAATGCCAAACTAATAACAACCACTGATCTGAATCTGTATGAAAAAATATTCAAAATAAAAGCAGTACAAAATAAATTCCAAATTATATTTCAAATAGAAATACCTCTAGTTGAAGAGTCAGAATATGATTACTATCAGTTATACACATTACCTGTCCCAAAAAATCCACACACCTTTACCATGATAATCCCTAGAACCAAATACTTGATCCTAAGCAGTAAACAATATGCCTTTCGAAATGAAGAATGTCAAAATTTAAAGAACAAATTATATTTCTGCCAAGACGACAATCCAACAGCCATGAATGATCAGAACCCATGTGAAATAAAACTAATAAAATTTCAAAAGCCTATCGATAATTGTAACCAAGAATTAGTCAAAATTAAACAAACCACAGTTTCGAGATATGGAACCAGTCAATACATCATCTTAGCGCCAGAAGAGACAAACGCCAGAATAACTTGCCGGGAACAAGAGTGGACCAATATCATCAAGGGTACCAAATTGGTCAACCTCCAACCAAATTGCCAATTGAAAGTAGGAAACAAAATTTATAAAACCGGCCCCACTACAGCGGAAACACAACAACTATTCAATCTCCCCAAATTAGAAACCACCACTACGAAGGAAGAAACAAATTACGAAAAGGTACCCGAACTCAAATTAGACAACGTACAGCTGCATAACATCGAGCAGATCCAACACCAACTCCAAAACATTAAGAAAAATATACCAGGCCGAATGGAACTACCATTACATCACCTGAGTATATGGACCATATTATTGTACGTGGCTATTTTAACCGCCATCATAATGATAGCCGTCAAATGGGGAGTCATAAGAAGAAGAACCACTAGAAGAACTACGAAGATCAACCCAAGAACCGACAAGGGAGAATTGAAGATCAACCCAGGAACCACCGAAGCCGGATTTCCCTTGAAAATCCGGAACGAACCGTAGCTTCGTTCTTCAAAGGGGGGAGGAGATAAATAGAGCCACAACAACAGGCTATTGTGCAACAATGTATCCTGGCCTCCTTAGAAACCGCAGTGTCATCATAATAGTGAAGTGGCGCCTGTAGGAATGCAGGCGTAAAACCAGCAAGTGCGAACGGAATATCTCCGGTGACATTCAGCATTAGCAGATCCAGGTCACCTCCAGAGACAATAGTGCCACGCCTGGAGGGGAAGACTATAAATAGGATAAGCACCGAGATAGGGGTGTTCATTGCTTGTTCCTAGTTAGTCTGGCACATGGCGTGTCAAGTATTTTAATATCACTTATATATATATATATATATATATATATATATATATATATATATATATATATATTTTTGTCTCATTATTGTATTAAGTAATCATTGTGTTTAAGTAATAATAAATTGTTTAAAAAAGTTAATTGTCTTAACGCTAAAGTTAAGTCGCGATATAGATAAAAACGAATCTTCTACGAAAATGCGTCAAAAAGAATAAATATTTTTAAGACTGCAGTAAATGTCCGGGTCTACTTGCTTCTGATCAGTTACCAAACTATGTAATTGATATAGCAGTTCGCCATAATATTTGTTATAAATATACGAAAGTTACATGAGAGCAACAAAATATATAAATTAAACTAATTATCAATTATGACGCACAAATGCTTGTCCTGCATATTGTAAATTACCGCTATAACACATGTGAGACCTGAAACCTGCTAATTATGAATTGTGGTTAAATTATATAACGTTGAATAATTTGAATTTTTTTACAAATAATTAAATTTCATGTACACGGTGACTCGCATAATTTTTTAGCTCCCTTATCGTTTTTAACGAGATTGTATAGCAAGTATTTTTCGGTGGCGAAATCACGACTTTGAGACATTTGAAAAATTTCTCCAAATAAACTCGTATCTATTTGGACCCATAGAACCCATATATTTAGTTTATTAATTTTTATTTGGCATATAATTTGTGCAGGGTCAGTTTTAATTGTTATATATATATATATATATATATATATATATATATATATATATATATATATATATATATATATATATATATATATATATATATATATATATATATATATATATATATAATATATATGTATCACACCGATAACTCAAAAAATAATAGGCCGATTTTGATAAAATTTGGCACGTACCTTTCTTTTGTAAATGGCTTGGATAAGTTCGTTAGTCAGGAAAATCGGACAAGGTTTTCCAGGAAAATTATGAGTTTTCATTCGAAAAAAATTCTTATCTCCAAAAGTAATGAGCCGATTTTAATAAAATTTGGAATGTACCTGCCTTTTGTAAATCGCTTTGACAAGCTTGTTATTCAGGAAAATCGTACGAGGTTTTCCGGGAAAATTTTGAGTTGTCATTCGAAAAAAATTTTTATCTCAAAGAATAATGGGCCGATTTTGATAAAATTTGGCATGTACCTTCCTTTCGTAAATAGCTTTGATAAGTTCGTTAATCAAAAAAATCGGACGAATTTTTCTGAAAAAATTTTGAGTTTTCATTTAAAAAAAAAATTTATCTTAAAAAATAAAAAATCTATGATAACCAAATTTGGTAGGTAGGTTTACGATATAAAAAGTAAACCATACACCAAAATTTAGATTTCTATGTTACAAGAAAAAAAAGTTATAATAAAATATTTTGTGCCAGATCATTTCTATGAAAATTCACTACCATAACGCACTTGCTGCGTCCCGAGATTTTTGCAAGTTCATTAGCCAGAAAAATCAGTTTAGTTCAAATAGATTAAAGAATGCTTTGTTTTAATTAGTCTGTCGGATTCCCTGGTTTGTGCCAGTTCTGAGTTGACCTTTAATATATCGAGTTTCGACCACCGCACAAGTCCACTAGTTCATATCTAATAACCGATCAGATTACGTGACTGGGTACTTAGCGATTTTTAGTGAGTTTTCTTTTTTTAATCACTAGTGAGATCCCGACTTTTGTTTTAATTTCTTTAAATAAGCGCAATTTTTATATGTCTATATATATATATATATATATATATATATATATATATATATATATATATATATATATATATATATATATATATATATATATAATATATATATATATATATATATATATATATATATATATATATATATATATATATATATATATATATATATATATATATATATATATATATATATATATATATATACATATGTGTATGTGCGTATGTATCACACCGATAACTCACAAAATGATGGGCCCATTTTGATCAAATCTGGTTAGTACCTTACTTATACAAGTGGCTTGGATAAGTTCATTTGCCAAGAAAATCGGCACAGGTTTTCCCGAAAAATGTTGTGTTTTCATTCGGAAATAACAAAGTAAGGGCAACCAAATTTGGTACGCATGTTTGTATTATATATAGTGACCCACGTACCACAATTTATGTCTGTTAGTTAAAAGACAAAACAGTTAAAGGCACTTAAAAAAATGGGATTTTCCCCAAAATATCAAAGTCGCGATTCGAAATGTCAAAATTCTCAACATTCAGGCAAAGAACCTGAAACAAATACGGATTACGTTCAGAAAATGTCGCAAGAAGAGTGTTCTGCAAACCCTTAAGTTTCCGCTTCAACAGTCATTGTCCTTCATATTCCTAAAATATTTACAGAAGATTCATTTCAAATAGACCCTTTATCTGATGCGTTGGCTGTAGGTTTAGATAAGTTGATGCTTTAGCAGTAGGTTTTGTTGCGTTTTTGGTTTAACGGTCTATAATTTTTAGCTAATTTTGTCGAAAAAAAAAATCGTTAATGAGGAGACCGCGACTTTTGATTTTAAAAATATTTCTTCAAGTGAGCGCGAACTAGGCGTCCTAGAATCCATATCCGGGTTAACTTTTAGTTTTTATCTGTTTACATATATACAGGGTGACGCATTTCTAACGTAAAGCTCAATATAATAATTATTATACAAGATACGAGAAGACGCCCTCGTGGCGCAGGTTGGTAGGTGCCAGCCTGCTAAGCGAGAGGTCCCGGGTTCGATTCCTGGGCGAGCCAAGTTGACTTTGTCTGGAAAATTTTTAAATATTGAAAGATGGGAAATTAATGTGCTAATGGCCTGAGATGCCGCAGCCAATAATATGAAAGAAAAAAAAAAGATACGAGAAAAGTTGTATTCGTTAATTATAGAGTGTCTTTAACTGCATCCTATAAAAATATCTTAACAGGGTGGTCCATAAGTCGTTGGTGATCCCTACAATTGTTTTTTCGAACACCTTTATATTATTGCATTCTTGCATTTTTTGTATCGAAATATAATGCATGTTTGTAAGAAAATAAATCGAGACGCAGTAAGTGCGTTTTGGTAGCGAATTTTATTTTTTCAATAACTCAATTTGCTATTAACCTAAGGTTTCTTGGCTAGAAAACCAGTTTTCTCGGAAGCATTTTAAGTTTATATTCGAAAAATGTTTGTACATTTTCTAACAATAAGTAATTTTGATAAAATATGGTACATTGTTTCCACTATATAGGCTATACCGGTAACCAGATTGATGCCTGCTTGCATTAGAAAGACATAATATTTGGTATTCAAAACTTTTTTATGAAAATTCACTTCCATAAAGGACTTGCTGTGTCCAGACTTTTTGAGTTGATATCTACTTCAAATTCTTGTCAAATAACGATGTTGATAAAACAAAACTATCTACCCAATTTGGTTGTTCTATGTTAGGGCACTGCTGCAATACAGCTTGTAATTATTAAAGACTCTTCTGAGGTCAATATCTTACCAACCAGGGGAGTCAAAAGGAAATTGTAATATAAAAAATCGGATCCTTTACACGCCCACATTCCGTGTCCATTGCGTTGCCAATCAACCTGTATACACAAGCATTTATACAACACCGAAGTATGAGGCATATTTATATTAACATATATATATATATATATATATATATATATATATATATATATATATACATATATATATATATATATATATATATATATATATATATATATATATATATATATATATATATATTTGCTAGTTTTCTGTTTGATACCATCCTAAACGAAAAGCAGAAAATCCACTTGTCTTTACGAATTAAAGTATACCACACGATTTTTGATTGATACTACGTTTGGAGTTAGCATTTCAATTCAGTAGATATTACGCCCGATTCACGAACACGCGAATGAGGCAGCTCCCCCGAGAGGTCACTACAAATGAAAATCAACAAAGCGAAAAATGGAATGTCTATCTAGAATAATAAATAAACAAAATTGAAGTTCAGTCGGCATTGTTACAAACGCTTCTTCTGTACCTATACGTCAACGAAAATAATAAGTGATTTTACTTATTCCATCTGATTATTCAAAAACTAATTATGTCTCAGAACATGTTCAACAAATAATACCTTACTCCCCTCAATTTCGTTCGGCAAGCTGCTCTCACCTCCTCTATCTAATACATCCTTCTTTGTCTCACCATCCACGTACCTTATCTTCATCATTTTCTTCTCTTTCCACATTTTGAAAGCGTGTATTCTCTTCGTGCCCTGCTCACTAAAAGCCCAGGTTTTTCCCCATACATTCAGCGCTCCATGCATATGACTTAGCGAATCAATTTCCCATACTAAATACAGATGTAAAATTTGCTTCTCTGGCTTCACAAGTGTTTGTTTGCTTCTCCGTAACCGGTTTCGTTTTACGGCATTATCAGACAGGATAAAATTGAATTTACTTACACGCATTCGTGACAACTATACATTAAAATCTGTCGCTACGTTCTAGACATTTCTTTCAGCGATATTCCACCCTCCCACATTTAACCTCTAATTTTAGCACAGAATACCAGATGTTTGATGAAATTGAGAGTTTTCTAATAAACAAACCCTAAAACGTTATATTACTCGAGTTTTAACGAAAAAATGTCAATTTCCACCAAATCACCCCCCATTCATCACTTACCCGCTCTAGGGGGTAAATGATGAACGGTGGTGACCGTTCGTTTGTCGGTTGCTAACTATATACCAAATTTGGAGACGATATCTCAATTCGTTCCAAGGTTATCGTGGCTACAAACAGACAGAGATGCAGACCTACAGACAAAAAAAACGTTCCAAAATCATGTTTTCTATATGCTTTGATACTTTTACGACGTTTAAGTGAAAAAAAAATGAAATTTTTGTCGCCGATGCCATACTTCCACACGTATTGACTATGTGGTAGTAATAATTTAAATAAAAATGATAGATGATAGATGACGTGTTTAAAATGTCTATGTCATCATCTAAATATAACTTATGGTAGTGAATTTTCATGAAAATGTTTTTAATAGCAAATATGTGTGTGTGTGTTTTTTTAAAAAAGCAGGCATCAAATTTGGTTACCAGTGTAAGCTATATAGTAGAAACAAGGTGCCATGTTTCATAAAAATAAGTTTATTGTTTGAAAATGTACACAAATTTCCAAAAGCAAACTTAAAGTGTTCCCGAAAAAACTCGTTTCTTGGTCAACCTTATAGGTGAATAGCAAATTGAACTATTCAAATATGAAGCATTTGATCAAAATTCGGTACCATAACGCACTTGCTGCGTCCAGAATTTCTTTTCTTACAAACATGCATTATATTTCGTTGGAAAATGCAAAAATGCAATAACATAAGGCGTGTTTGATCTGAAAAAAAAAGAAAGTTTGTATCAACAACGACTTATGGGCCACACTGTGATTGTAGAAATATTTTTAAAGATATAGCTCAAGACACCCTATAATTAATATATACATTTTTTTTCATATCTTGTATAATAACGGATATATTGAGCTTTATTGATTTTTTACGAAAATTCGACAAAAATTATATACCATTAAACGACTCTATAGCTAAGACTACTGCCAAGCATCAGAGAAAGGGTCTATTTGAAATGAATTTTCTGGAAATATTTTAGTAAAATGAAGGAGAATGACGGTTGAAACTAAGACTTCAGGGTTTGTAAAACATTCTTCTTGAGACATTTTATTTCCATAGCCTGTATTAGATTCAAGTTCTTTGCCTAAGTGTTGCCAATTTTGACGTTTTAAATCGCAACTTTGACGTTTTGAGGAAAACCCCAATTTATTTTTCTTTAAATGCCCATAACTGTTTTGTCTCTTGACCTATATAGCAAAATTTTGGTACGTAACTTACCTATAAGGATATAAACTCGCGTACCAAATGTGGTAGCCCTTTCTTTGTTAATTCCGGAGATATAATTTTTTTTCGAAAGAAAACACAAAATTTTCCGGGAAAACCTGGGCCGATTTTCCTGGCTAACGAACTTATCCAAGCCAATTGCAGAAGGAAAGTATTCGCCAAATCTTATCAAAATCGGCCTATTATTTTTTGAGTCATCGTTGTGATATATATATATATATATATATATATATATATATATATATATATATATATATATATATATATATATATATATATATATAGATATATATATATATATATATATATATATATATATATATATATATATATATATATATATAAAATTGAAACCCAATTAGCGCTCGTTTGAAGAATTTTTTTCAAAATTCAAAAGTCGGGATCTCCTCATTAGTGAATTTTTTTAAGAAAATTCACTAAAAATAGAATCAACCCACAATAGTGATAACTATAACAAGAATCATCCCAATAAAAAAACTAATTAACAATAACAGCAGTAAAGCAGGTTCTATATAACAAAAAAGTTCGGGACGCAGCAAGTGCGTTATGGTAGTGAATTTTTATTAAATGCTTCAAATTTGAATAACTCAACTTTCTATAAACTTAGAAAGTTAAATATTGGTATTTAGTAAGAGCTTTTCCAACGAAACATATTCACCAAATTTCATTAAAATAACTTTGTTATTTTCGGAGAATTTTTTTTTGTAATTCAAAATTTGAATAACTCAATTTTCTATAAACCTAGAAAGCTGAGTTTTGGTACGTAGTAAGCCCATACCCAAGACAATATGTCTACTGAATTTCATTAAAATAGCTTCGTAATTTTTGTAAAAAAATTTTTTTTTAAAGAAAACTCAAAATTTTCGGGGAAAACCTTGTACGATTTTCCTGTCTAACGAACTCATCCAAGCCATTAATAAAAAAAGCACTTGCCGAGTTTCGTCGAAATCGATGAATTATTTTTTGAGTTATCGGTTGGATACATACATACATACATACATATATATATATATATATATATATATATATATATATATATATATATATATATATATATATATATATATATATTGAAACTTACCCCGGATCTAGGGCTCCGAGTTCGCGCTCATTTGAAAAAATTTTTGAATGTCTCACCATCGATACCTCTCTATTAGTGATTTTTAAAAAATAAAAATTCACTAAAAGAAGGTGTAAGACAGATATATCAAATTATAATGGTATCTTCTTTGTTACTATTTTAGCCAAATAAGAGAAAATTTTCGGGGCGCACGGAGTACGTTATAATAGTGAATTTTCATAAGAATTTTACACTATTAGTATGGCGTATTACTAAAAGTAAAGTAACACTTTTAATTTAAACCGACGTCAAAGATCGGGTCTAGAAGTCCTAATACAAGCTCATTTGAAGAATTTCGTTTTCTATTATCACAGAAAATATTTTAATATTGTGTTCTAGCTCCTTTTGAGAAAAAAACTTTGAATGCCTAAAACTCAATTTTCTACGACGCTATAAAATTAAAATTTGGTGAATCTAGGTACTGTAAGTCCCTCTAAAAGAAACATGTATTACAAATATCATTAAAGTTGCAAGAGCTTATTCAAATAACTTACCTACTTGAACAATTAATCAACGAATTTTGACGTTACTATTATTATTCTTTGGTTTCCATGCAATCATTTACTATTTAACCTCAAAACAGAATCGCCAAAACCATGATAAATAAACAAAACACGTTATTATTTTATAGTTTACAATTTTAAAATCATAATATAGGTACAAGTTGTTATATCTATTTCAATGACAATCATTTACTACTTAACCTCAAAACAGGACTGTCAGAGCATAATAAATAAACAAAACGCGTTCTTATTCTTTAGCTTGCGATTTTAGAAGCAATGTACAACCATTTACTCAACCTCAAAACATAACTGTCAAACTATAATAAATGAACAAAACACACTATCCCATCTGGCTTTTACTTCAAGTAGCCGATATAAAACTTCCGTATTTTCACCTACAAATCCGCTCATCCGAATATACGCGAAGGCGGTCATTCGGGTGAGATCGCCACAGTTCGCTATCGATGCATGATGAATGATGATATATGCCTTCATCAATCACCGCGTAGCAGGTGACTACTTTGGCTTTGTCTGGCATCATACTTTAACGACTTAAGTTGTTTCAATTCATGTTTTTCAGATTATATTTTTAATGTGGGAAAAACTCAAAGATTTGTGAAGCAACTTACTTAAAATTCACATCAGAGGTTTATTCACCTCATTTCTAGCTACATGTAAAATCTCATTCCAGTTACTTTAATATTTTCAAAAATATAGCGTATTCAAAAATGTTTTTGTATATTTTTTAGGGGAAAAATATATCAGTTATTGCTGATGACGAACTCTTCCGCGATTGTAACAAAATGAAGGCTCTTACGAAGTTTCGTTCAAATCAGTTGTGTATTTTTAAAGTTATCGCTCGGGTATATATATATATATATATATATATATATATATATATATATATATATATATATATATATATATATATATATATATATATATATATATATATATATAAGCATATAAAAATTCAAATTCAAAATGGGTTCCAGCCGTCCTAATTCGCGCTCATTTCAAAAAAATTTCCGAAAGTCTCACCATCGTTACCTGTTTAATAGTGAATTTTCTTAATGAAAATTCACTAATACTGTTTGAGAGGATAGATAGTTTCCTAACTAAATACAAATATTTGTCAGTTGTCATACAGAAAATATGTGTTCAGGAGGAAGAGAATGAGCCGAGGGCACAATGGTCCACTAACCAACTAATAGCTACTAAGCTTCAAACAATAAAAAGCAGACATTCGTGAATATATAAAGGCAATTTATGCAGTTCATCATGCTCATTTTCTTCGGGCTCGATGTGGGCTTTAGGGATTGGCACAAGTTGTAGGTGGTGAGAGAATGAAATGTAGTGTTTCTCAGGAAACATTCGTGGAGCCTAATTTCTTCAATCTGTATATCACTGATTTGTTTGGTGTTTATATTGTTGGAAACGCAGTGGTATGTGCAGATGACACTGTTTTATTCCTTAAGGTCAAAACCTGTGCGAACTAAAACCTGAAGTAAAGATGGAAGTAAATAAAGTGTTTTTTTTATCATAAAAATAAGCTGCTTATTATTAATCGCGCCATCCAGCTTGCCTGAGTTTGAAAGTCTCGCTATAACCACTACATGTGATTGCGAGGATGTCGGTATTCAAGGGGTGAAGCAACTGGGCATATACACAGATAAACACCTTCGATGTCAACTATATATCTAAGAAAATAAGGTCTTTATTTAATAAGTTTTTGAAGTGTAGGGAGGTGTTTGCTATAAAGCAGACACTAACATTTTATTTTGAGCTTGACATACAGGATTATAGTAGGGGGAGCGGTAACAAATAAGTATCGGAAGACCCTAGACATAGCACAGAAGTGGGTGCTTAAGAAAATATACAACAAGAAGTACACTTGCCCAAAAGAGTACCGGAATTGTATTAAGGCCGTTTTCGATCTCAGGCAGTTAATTTTCTATACCCTGATATTCAAACGGCATTTAAGGAAAGAAAATATGATTCCTTATCCGACGTATTGAATTTTTCCAGCTTGTGGTACCAAAAGGAAAGAAGATGGTTACTCAGAGAAGTTAATATTATTTGGGAGAAAAACTGGATCAAAATCTTCCCTCGGAGATAAAAAGGATTAACTGTATTAAGCTGTTTAGGTCGTTTTAGCTATCTCAAAACTGAAATCTTCGTGCTAAACATAAAACTAATTTTTAAAAAATTGTGTAAAATCAATCCTGGTGTGGTCTTGACTCATAGTAAACGTTGGCATTATTGATAGATATAATGGAAGAAGGAAAAGTTAGTTGATATGTGGTGTGCAAAATTTCCAGTTTTTAGTCAAATAATTCTTAAGCAAACGCAGTCCAAATTATGTGGTAGTACAACACAAATTTTAAACTTACTGTAAAGCATATTGTAAAATTTAATTCAATAAATAAGGTTAGGTAGGTTAGATTAAATTGTTAGTGGGCCATAACGGTCCCTCCACTGCAACCTTCAAGATCTATTATGGCTCACGCCTAATTGTCTTATATTTCACCCAACAAATCCAGCCTCCTACAGAGGTCGACAATTTTTGTGGGTAAAAGCTGACCCAGATCTTCTGGTGCAAGCTGTCTCTTGCCTATGAGCAGGTGTATTGTCGTGTCCTCAGGAGGACAGGAACATAGCACGTGCTCTGCTATTTCGTCACTCTCCATACACAGCCGGCACTTGGTCTCCTGACCGAGACCAATTCGATTCATGTGGTGACGCAAGCGGCAGTGTCCTGTATACGGGCCGACCAGAGTTCTGAGCTCTTATCCGTTTAGCTCTAGATGTTTTTTGGCCCTTGACCCTGAAAAGCCATTTATGAACGCCTTAGAGTGTGCTAATCCTGACAGAGTTTGCCATTGCTGGATTGTCGCTCTAACTGTCCAGGTCTTTATGGTCACATTTTCTGTACACAATGATATCCCCAGCACAGATTCTGGTCCGATAAAGTCCTCCTGGGCACCACCTCTGGCAATCGCGTAGGCCGCTACATTCCCATCACGGTCCGAGTGATCCGGTATCCAGACCAGCGACACCTCATTGCAGCCGCCTAATTCGCTGAGCGCCGATTTACAGATCCATACCGTTTTTGAATTGCAACGATAGGAACCAAGTGCCTTTATTGCACCTTGGCTTAATCTTATTATATCTTTATCGATTTATGTGTGCAATGGTTTTATATAATTTCCATCGCACACATTTCGATGGCATACACTTCTGCCTGGTGTATGGTTGCATACTTTCCGAGGTAAGATGATATTTTTGCATTGGTGTTGCTCCCATGTACACCAGCTTCTGCGCTCCGGTCGGTTTTGGACCCGTTGGTGTACCAGCAGAGATCTGCCCTCTAGAGTGTCATTTGGTTTCATTCACAGTCCTCTCTTTCAGGAAGGACGGTCTTGAAAGTCAGATCTCTACTGATCTTTGTAGGAATCAGGTCTGATACCATTCCCAGAATCTCATGACTCTCAATGTCATCGAGGAGTCCGGTCCTTCCAAAACTGATTGCCTTCGGCATGCTGTAAGCCGTTTATTTTAATCTATACGTTGTCCACCCAGCCTCCCTCTCCAACCAAATGTGAAGAGGTGGAATGTTTAGGAGGACTTCCAGAGCGGCTGATGGAGCGGGTCTTCTCGCGCCCGTTATCATCAGACAAGCTTGTGTCTGTAGCTGAGCCAATTCGGCCCTCGCGATACCCCGAAGTGCCTTAGGCCACCAAACTATAGCTCCATAGGTTATCATCGGTCTGATAACCACTACATAGAGCCAGTACATCTTTTGTGGGCTTGTTCAATAAATAAAGTAATAATAATAATAATTTACCATTTGCCATTCTATCCTGTTTATTCTATTGTTGTAATATTTTACAGGGTAATAAAAATATGATCATTATTATGATTATTAGTAATGCTTTTGTTATACCATGAAATGGTGCTAACAATATAAATGAAATGCGCCACTGGTAACATCAGAAATTTCGATAGTTTACGGATTTTGTAGAAAACTACTGGTAAGAATTTGCAGACAAGGCTGTCATTTTAAAACTAATTCAACGACCTTTTAAAAGACGTTTCACTCGATCTTATGTCTCACTTAAAATTTTAGGAGTGAGCACTCCACCCTCGCTAGGAGGTTAAAATTAGTGCCAGTTGGCATATATCGAATGACGTGTTTCAACGTTTTCCAAAATAATGAACGTGACATGAGGTATTCAAGCTGTTCAGATGACACTCTGTATCTAACAAACACAGTAAAATTATGTTGCCCACAAAAATATTTTTTCTGTAAAGACACGTCCAGTTGATTACTGGACAACTTTCATGGAGGTATGAAACGTCAACTCCCTTTGCTCTAGGGAACAAAAAATCTTGAAAATTTCTCCCTCTAATGTACTTTGTCGTTACTAGCAACAAAGTAGTCAAAACTTAAAATGTCATTAGAGTAAATCCCATCCTCATGTCGGCTTAACATGGTCGGCACGAACAACCAAGCTCAGACTAATACAATCCGCAACCCTCCCCTGCGTCTACAGCAGTTTATACGGACGTAGAATTTTAGCAACCGCAGCAAACTATTTATGTTGCCGGCACACATAATAAATTTAATCTTTCAGGCCTTCTGAACAATGTGTAGTATTTACACTTTTAGCTGAATATCTATTTAACATTAGAGTTATTGTATGTTAGAGTTGAAGAATTTTTAGAATGAGACAGATACTGGTTATTAAGCAGAAGGTCGATTTTAATTTTCCACTTTTTGTTAATACTCTCAAAATTATCGTCAAATGAATCGACAGGATGCTATTATTTCGTCATCACAATCACACTGTAATTGCGACGTCACGCAGTCCTCACAAGCATAACTCTCTGTCCCCAGCAGCTCTTTTCTAACGAATTTTTGTACTCGAAACTCGAATTCTAAGATGTTAATCTGCCTTCTCCTTAGAGCGGTAGCTAAGGATAGGTTAGCTTGCTGTAGCTCGATTACGGGGTCTCAACCTACCTACTTCCAAAATCTCTCTGGAGATCATCTCTAAGGTCTCAGTGTGTTCAACACCAAACCTGAGAGAGATTAGGTGGAGCTACAAAAACTTAATCCATCCTTATCCACCGCTCTGGGGAGTAGGCAGATTAAGGCCTTAGAATTTATTTCCTTAAGCTTTAATACATTCTGGACACAGTATAACCCGAGAACCAAATATATCCCACACTAATGACCACAGAAACCTTATATATATATATATATATATATATATATATATATATATATATATATATATATATATATATATACTTATGTGTCACCACAATAACTAAAAAATAGTGCTGTAAATTGAAACATAACTTCCACATAGCTGGGAAGTTATTGTCTTCAGTAAGATATTCTCATGGCTCATTTATGACTTGACCACAAAGAAAATATTTGTATTTCTGTACCCGTAACTTTTAAAACGATATGCTAGTCGCTTTTAATTAAAAAGGTTTTATTGAAAAAGTGTCAATTTTCACCAAATCACTCCTTATGTATCCCCTACCCACTGAAGCGATCTTACCCAAAAAGATTTCAAAGCGTTTATTTGTCGGGTGCTAACTGAATACCAAATTTGAAGATGATACATCAAATCGTTTGAACGTTATTGTATATATCAACAGACAGACGTACATGCCGTCATACCGACAGACCGACTGAACGACAGACCGACAGACAAAGAAAAATGTCATTCCAGAATCCAGTTTTCAGCGCAGGATACCAAATGTTTAATTAAATTAGAGTTTTCTAAGAAATAAACCCTAAAACGGTATATTACTCGAGTTTTAGCGAAAACATGCCAATTTTCACCTAATCATCCCCCATTCATCCCCTACCCGCTGAAGTGATTTAACCGTTCGTTTGTCGAGTGCTAACGGTATACCAAATTTGAAGAAGACGATATCTCAATTCGTTCTAAAGTTATCGTGGCTACACACAGCCAGACATCCAGACCGACAGACAAAAAAAAATTTCGTTCCCAAATCATGTTTTCTATATGTTCTGATACTTTTTACGACGTTTAAGCAAAAAAAGGTTTTGAAAATTTTTGTCGCCGATGCGCTACTTCCCCACGTGGTGATGTGAAAGTAATAAGGAACCGATGTTACCGAAACTTGGCACTCGTGTTTTCTAGGTAAATGACTTTGACAAGTTATTATTCAGGAACATCTGTTTTTCCGCCAAAATTTTGGTTCTCTTTTGGAAAATTGTTGTATTTTTAAAGATAGCGAAGATATTTTAATCCAATTTGGTGCGCAAGTTGCTCATATATAGCGTGTGCAATGCGCAAAAATATAGCTGTCTAGCGTTAAAAATAAATGTCTGGACGCAGAAAGTGCGTTATGGTAGTGAATTTTCATAAAAATCTTTTTAATAACAAATATGTGTGTTTTTTTAAGAAAGCAGGCATCAAATTTGGTTACCAGTATAACCTATATAGTAAAAACAATGTGCCATGTTCCATTAAAATAACTTTATTGTGTGAAAATGTACAAAAATTTCCAAAAGTAAACTTAAAATGTTCCCGAAAAAACACGTTTCTTGGTCAACCTTATAGGTTAATAGCAAATTGAGCTGTTCAAATATGAAACATTTCATCAAAATTCGCTACCATAACGCACTTGCTGCGTCCAGAATTTATTTTCTCACAAATATGCATTATATTTCGATGGAAAATGCAATAACATAAGGCGTGTTTGATTAAAAAAAGGAAATTTGTTTCACCAACGCCTTATGGGCCACCTGTGATTGCAGAAATATTATTTTAAGATGTAGCTCAAGACACCCTATAATTAATATATAAAAATTTTTTTCATATCTTATATAATAACGGATATATTGAGCTTTATTAATTTTTTACGAAAATTCGACAAAAATTATATACCATCAAATGATAAACTCTATAGCTAAGGCTACTGCCAGGCATCAGAAAATGGGTCTATTTGAAATGAATTTTCTGCAAATATTTTGGTAAAATGAAGGACTATGACGGTTGAAACTAAGACTTTAGGGTTTGTAAAACATCCTTCTTGAGACATTTTATTTCTATAGCAGGTATTAGATTTAAGTTATTTGCCTAAATGTTGCCAATTTTGACATTTTAAATCGCCACTTTGACGTTTTGACGAAAACTCCAATTTATTTATTTTTAAATGCCTATAACTTTTTTGTCTTTTGACCTACATAGCTAAATTTTGGTTTTACCTATAATGACGTAAACCTGTGTACCAAATTTGGTTGCCCTTACTTTGTTAATTCCGGAGATATAAATTTTTTTCGAAAGAAAACACAAAATTTTTCGGGAAAACCTGGGCAGATTTTCCTGACTAACGAACTCATCCAAGCCATTTGCAAAAGGAATTTTTTCACCAAATTTGATCAAAATCGGCCCATTATTTTTTGAGTTATCGGTGTGATACATATATATATATATATATATATATATATATATATATATATATATATATATATATATATATATATATATATATATATATATATATATATATAAATATATATATATATATATATATATATATATATATATATATATATATATATATATATATATATATATATATATATATATATATATAAACATATATAAATTGAAACTGACCCCGGATATGTTTTCTGGGTGGCCTAATTAGCGCGCATTTGAAGAAATTTTTTCAAAATTCAAAAGTCGGGATCTCCTCATTAGTGAATTTTTTTTAAGAAAATTCACTAAAAAGTAAAGCAACAAAATTCGGTCCCACTAACGGTCAGAGGAGGTCAAAGTACCAAAAGAATATATAGGGTTAACAAAATAGTGCTGTGATAATCTACTGTTCTCAAAAACACATTCTAATGAAATGAATTTAGGGTCCATGACTTGACCACAAAGAAAATATTCGTATTCCTGTACCCATAAACTTCTGAATCATTACATTACTCGAGTTTTAACGAAAAAATGCCAATTTTCACCAAATCACCCCTTATTTGTCCCCTCCCCTTCAAGAGATCTTAACCAAAAACAAGTCGACGCGTTCCTTTGTCTGGTGCTAAACGGATACCTAATTTGAAGATGATATCTCAATCCGTTCTAAAGTTATTGCGCCTACTAACAAACAGATGTGCAGACCGAGAGACCGACCGACCCACCGACCGACCGACCGACCGACCGAGCGAGCGATCTACCGATCGATCGACCGATCGACCGACCAACCAACAGACCGACAGACAAAAAAAAATGTCGTTCCAATCAAGTTTGTTACATGTTTTGATACCTTTTACGCCGTTTTACCAACAAAAAAGATATATTTCTGTCAACAATATTCCACCCCCACACATGCAACCCCTAATTTAGTTTCAACATAGAATACCAGATATTTGATTAAATTGAAATTTTTCTAATAACCAACCCTAAAACGTTATATTACTTGGGTTTTAAGGAAAATTTGTCAATTTTCACCATATCATCCCCACATTCATCCGCTACCCTTGGAGCAATTTTACACAAAACATCCGAACCGTTCGTTTGTCGGGTGCTAACTGTATACCAATTTGAAGATGATATCTCAATTCGTTCTAAAGTTATCGTCGCTACAAACAAACAGGCATACAGACCGCCGGACTGATAGACCGACAGACCGGCAGATATCAAAAATTTCCGTTCACAAATCATGTTTTCTATATCTTTTCACACTTTTTACGACGTTTAAGCAAAAAAAAAGTTTTGAATATTTTGTCGCCGATGCTATACTTCCACGCGTATTGACGATGTTGAAGTAACATCGTATATTACAAAGATTAAGTTTTCTTGATGCAGGATGGTAAAAAGCTACCAAAAATTATGTTTTCAAAATTTTATGATTTTTCTTCTGGAAAAGTCAAAACTTCAAAATTTTACGATTTTTAAACAAACATTATAAAATGAAGGCGGGTTTAGGGCAATAAACATTGCAAGAAGAATGTTTAGCAGGATTTTACATTTCTGTTTCAACAGCTTTTGTTCTTCGTTTGACCAGAATATTTGCAGAAAATTTATCTGAACA
This sequence comes from Tillus elongatus, assembly GCA_964006375.1. Lineage (NCBI taxonomy): Eukaryota > Metazoa > Arthropoda > Insecta > Coleoptera > Cleridae > Tillus > Tillus elongatus. The sequence goes on along the minus strand of OZ023267.1, from coordinate 51,997,283 downwards.
GATCCTTTCCGTAATTTTATAGCAAAAGTTTATTATTAATATTATTATGATTGTTATTATTATTATTATTATTATTACTATTATTATTATTATTATTATTATTATTATTATTATTATTATTATTATTATTATTATTATTATTATTATTATTATTATTATTATTATTATTATTATTATTATTATTATTATTATTATTATTATTATTATTATTATTATAGAGTTTGTGATTTAAATGTGTCATAATTACTTCAACGTCGTCAATACGTACAGAAGTATGGCATCCCTTAAACGTCATAAAAAGTGTCAAAAGATATAAAATATGATTTGGTGCGAAAAATTTTTTGGCCTGTCGGTCTGTCTGTCTGTGGCCTGTCGATCTGTATGTCTGTCTGTTTATAACCACGATAACTTTAGAGCGAATTGAGATATCGTCTTCAAATTTGGTATGGAGTTAACACCCGCAAAACGAACGGTTCGGATTGCGTTTGGTTAAAAGCGCTCCAGGAGGTAGAGGATAAATAGAGGGTGATTTGGTGAAAATTTATTTATTTTTTTGTTAAAACTCAAATAATATAACGTTTTAGGCTTTGTTTACTAGAAAACTTTCAATGTCATCAAACATCTGGTATCTGTGCTGAAACTAAATTAGTGGTTGAATGTGTGGGAGCGGAATATCGTAAACGACCTCTCGTCGGACCATAACCCAGTCATATTACAGCTCGGCGACGTCAGCGACGAACCCGCCCTCCCAAGGAAAAAGGTTATGTGGTCAGTTTTCACAGATCACCTTAAAAACACCCTTGGCAATATTCCGGTTATCCGCAGCATCGCCGAACTCGAGGGTGCAGTGGATAATCTACAGTCCAAAATTCAATATTCTATCGAACATGCATCAAGGACGTGCCCCGCCCATAGCGATCTCCCACCTTTTCCGTCCAGTATCAGGGAAATGATACTCGAAAAAACCGCGTGCGTTGACTAGCCCAACGCACCGGAAACCCCACCGACAAACGAGACGCAAACAGACTCATCAAGCAAGTACGATCCGACCTACAAGAACTCCGCAACAGTCGTTGGGAAGAGCGCCTGCAAACCTTGTCTACCCAAGATAATTCCGTCTGGCAAATGGCAAAAGCCCTTCGCTCCCAAAAACTTCCGATATCCCCGTTTCACGGCCGTAACGGTGTCGTATACACGGATGCGGAGAAAGCTACTGCATTCGCAGATCAGCTGGAGTTGCAATTCAGCCCGAATTATAACAACGTTGATCTGTCGCACGTAGCAAGAACGCACCGCTACGTCAGGAGTGCGCTTCGCGCCACCCCAGACACAAATATCGAGCCCACAACTTTCGAAGAAGTTTCCCAAATAATCAAATCATTAAAAAATAGAAAAACTCCGGGATACGATGGAATCTCCAACGTAGCCCTGAAAAACCTCCCCCGCAAAGCCGTGGTATTCCTAGTTACGATTATGAATGCCATGTTGCGATTTAAACATTTTCCTTCCATGTGGAAACTTGCAGACATTATCAACATCCCGAAACCCAGCAAAGATCCGCTGTTCCCTCAGAACTACATGACCATTAGCCTACCAGCAGTCATCGGCAAAATCGCCGAAAACTGATTCAGAAAAGGCTAGCTTCATTCACCTCAGAAAATCATATCCCCCCGGATGAGTAATTCGGTTTCAGACACCAGCACTCCACCACAGACCAAGTTCTTTGCGTGGTGGAAAACATCACTGAAGGATTTAATAAAAACAAGTCAACTGGTGCAATATTTCTTGACATTGCTCAAGCATTCGATAGGGTTTGGCATGCGGGACTCCTAAACAAACTTCTATCATTTAATTATCCTCTTCCTCTGATTCTGCTAATGAGGTCATACCTGCAACAGAGGAAGTACCAGGTCAAACATCTGGGAGCCAGATCTAGAACGTACCCAGCCACGGCTGGTCTCCCGCAGGGTTCTGCTATCTCCCCTTTGCTGTACAATATATTTCAGCCCCCCTAAACGTGACATACGCACTGTACGCATACGACACTACCATTATCAGCAGCTCCACTCAGCCGAGGATAATAACCGAACGACTTCAGACCGCCGTAGTCGAGCTACAATCATGGTATAGGAAATCCCTTCTAGCCATAAACGCCGATAAATGTTCAGCTGTCCTATTTTCTAAGAGGAGACACACACACCTCACGAACACGTTTCATTAGACAACCGTCTAATTCCCTGGCAAGATTCCGCCAAATACCTCGGGGTTTTCCTCGACAAACACTTAACATGGCGGCCCCATATCGATCACGCCCGAAAAAAAGTCTCGATGTTAATCGCGAAGCTGGTAACACTTCTAAATAGAAATTCCATGAACAATAAGTTGCTCATGTACAAAGTCATTATCCGGCCAGCCTTGAGTATGCATCATCTGCATGGGCCACCGCGGCCGCAACACACATCAAGACCCTTCAAATCATCCAGAACAAAATTGTGAGAATGGTTACCGGAGCGCCATGGTTTGTCCGAAACAGTCAGATCCACTTTGATCTGGAAATGCCTTCGATACTTGAGTTTATAACTCAACTATCCACAACTCAGTTCGCAAAAGCGGCTTCTCACCCAAATGCTCTTCTCCGTAGTGCCACCGACTACGACGAGCAACTTCCACATAAGCATAGGCGTCCAAAGCTTATACTTACCCGCTAACGCCCCCGCGGCAAAAACGTAATGGAAACATTCATACCCAAAAAGTCATTGTGTGTATTCTTTTCGACGGAGGTATGGACTAAGGTCCGGTACTCCCTGGGAGGGAGTTTTAGTGAGTAGGTTTACTAAGAGTACGAGTCTCACAGTACCTCGATATCCCACGGCACTACGGTGTCGTGAATGAGGTCTGCATGAGGCAGCTCTCCCTCCTGTATCAAAAAAAAAACGGAATATCGGTGACAGAAATTTGGATTATTTTTTTGCTAAAACGGCGTATAAAGCCTCAAACCATATAGAAAACTTGATTACATGTTTTTGTCTGTCGGTCTGTCGGCCTGTACGTCTAACTGTTACTAGGCGCAATAACTGTCGAACGAATTGAGATCATCTTCAAGTTTTGTACCCAGTTAGCACCGGACAAAGGAACCGCAGAGCCAGGCTGGGCCTCATAATGAGAGTAAGCGTCAATTTTCAATTGGTTTACTACTCGCCCTATTCTCTAAATTTAGCACCATCCGCTGAGTGTGTGAGTCTTTGATGAGATTGTGTTGAATAAATAAAATTGTTCAAGAAATTTAATGGGTTTTATATTTTAGGATAATTACTTTTCACTACCTCCTCGTCATTCTGGTTAGCAGGTTAATTTTACGGTATAAGTTGATTTGTTTATTTAATCAGAGTGACCACAAAAAACATTTAATTTTACATTATAAAAATGGATCATTTAAATGTAATAACGTTAATTCCTCTCCATTGTCGAAAAGTTCATTAGGCTAAATTCCGTTCCACCAGTCGGTTTCATAAAAAGCAAGTAGTTGCTATGGGAATAAACTTCTGTAACGTTTAGTTCAAATATTTGTTGAGGGTTGAACCGTAAAGCAACCCTTTCGTATAACTTTCCTTTTTGTTTACATCGTAAATTCTTACTTAAGTCTTAATTCTGTATTCATAGGTGGTTCATATACACACCCATTCCTGAGACGTAATTATTGTAGGATTTATTTCTCTACAGACAGTAATTTAACATAAAGTTTGTTGTTCTAGGTTCCAAATTAGCTCAGAAGCTACTTTATCGTAACAGTAATTTACCTGAGCGCTGATTATATAATTAAATTATATCCGTTTGGTTTCGCTGAGAGCAGATAAATTACGTGTTTATCAAGTTTCACATTGTATTTTGCGAATTGCCAGCACTTATTAGTCATTAGCTCACATTTGTACAATCATATTCTCGTTACTCAACGTTGTATTGCACGAGTGTTTAACCAAGCTTAATAATTTAAACAACGAATCTTTACTACTGCATAAAATAATGATCTCATAATTTTAACACTAACAAACAGAAACATCCAAAACATAATTAAAAGATGGCAATGTCTAGGGGGAGCCTAAGTCAAAATAAGCCGCAAAACAGTGGTACTAAAATACTAATCCATATCGTAAATGGCATTTTGCAATAGGTATTTTTAGTGAATTTTCGTAGAAAAAGTCACTAATGGGGAGATCCCGGCTTTTGAGAATTTTGAAAAAAATTTTGCAAATGAGCGCGAACTAGGACCCCTAGAACCCATATCCGGGGTCAGTTTCAATTTATATATATATATATATATATATATATATATATATATATATATATATATATATATAATATATATATATATATATATATATATATATATATATATATATATATATATATAATATATATATATATATATATATATATATATATATATATATATATATATATATATATATAGAGAGAGAGAGAGAGAGAGAGAGAGAGAGAGAGAGAGCTGTGTGTGTGTGTATCACACCGAGAACTCAAAAAATAATGGGCCGATTTTGATAAAATTTGGCTTGTACCTTCCTTTTTTAATAGCCTGGATAAGTTCGTTAGCCAAGAAAATCGGACGAGGTTTTCCGGGAAAATTTTGAGTCTTCATTCGAAAAAAAAATTATCTCAAAAAGTTAGGAAACTATGATAACAACATTTGGTACGTAGGTTTACGATTTATAAAGTAAACTATACAGCAAAATTTAGATTTCTATGTTACAAGAAAAAAAAGTTATAATAAAATATTTTGTGCCAGATCATTTCTATGAAAATTCACTACCATAATGCACTTGTTGTAATTTTATATATATATATATATATAAAGACCGATTTGCATTCAGATAATTATTTTTTAATAACGCTGAAACACGTCAATTTTAATATTGAGGGGGACATGTTTTGACATAAAACTTAACTTTGTCACATTAACCCCTTAGGGGTGGTGACAACAGCCCCGATATTTTCAATAGGGAACATGGGTCGACTGTTACATCACTTGAAAGCTCTTTCTTTTCTGAATTCAGCCACTAATTTTCTTGGAAGTTTTATCAACTCGTTTAAAAATTATTCACAGTTGGAGTTGCAAGAACGTATTTCATTCATTGTGATAAGAAATGCACTAATTAGTCAATTTTTCGTTAAAAAAAACTAAAAAACAAAACCAAACGTTCAAAAATATTTATTCAGTTAAGTAAGTGTTCAAATTGTTGACCACCAGCTTACATACAAAAGTACAAATTTTGTTCAAAACGAGCTTTGGCATTCTGGAGCATTTGTGGAGTTATTAGACGGCATTCTTTAACAATGCGTCATCGTAATTCTTCCAGAGACTCGGGTTCTGTTGCCTAAATTCTACTCTTTAAATGGCCTTATAGAAAGAAGTCTAAAGGAGTTAAGTCCGGTGATCTAGAGGGCCACTCAATAGCACCTCTACGCCCAATCCATTGTCCTGAAAACTCTCTGTTCAAAAACTCCCCAACACGTTGTGAAAAATGCGAAGGAGCTTCATCTTGTTGACACACTAATTGATTTTCTTGATAGCGATCATCATTTTCAACAATGTCAATTAGTAGAGAGTAAACGATATTTTCTAGTAACTCCAAATACGTTTCGCCACTCAAATTTTCCGGGAAATTTTGAAGTGTTCTTTCAACAAAAAAATTTATCTCCGAAAATTAAATAGCTATTGTGATGAAATTTGGTAAATTTATTGCCTTGTGAAAGACCTTACGACGTACCAAAATTCAACTTTCTCGGTTTATAGAAAATTGGGGTATTCAAATTTGGAGCATTTAATGAAAATTCGCTACCATAGCGCACTTGCTGCGTCCACAACTTTTTTATGTTTATTTTTGGTATTTACAATCTACTCTTATCAATTCTTAGGTAAATTTAATACTACTCTAGCAACTTTTGCTGACTAGGCAGCTATTTTTCAACTGATTAACATCCAAACTTAGCTTTATAAAATCTTCAAACTCACCTTAAAAAACGAAGGCAACAATTGAAATTTAAAAAAGTCTGGACGCAGCAAGTACGTTATAAAAGTTAGTTTTAATAAAAACGTTTTTGATAGCAAATATGTATTTTTTTAATGAAAGCAGGCATTATAAATTTGGTTACCAGAATAACCTATAGAGTAGAAACAATGTACCATATTTCATCATATAAGCTTTTCGACAAAACTCCAAAAAAAGTTTTTTGCTTAAAAATATACAAACAATTTTTTTACGGAAATCCGAAATCATTTTTTCAAATAACTTATTAAACATTTATTATTTTGACCTTCACTTCAGTTACAAGAGTTTGATTTTTTAATTCAGTCATTATTTGAGAGCGCCCAGTGGATGACATCTCGATTTTTTCATGAAATAATATAAACGAAAACCTCTCTGAATGCGTCATTTGCATTAGGCTCCGATTTTTGTTGGCAAAAACTCCGTATCAGAATTTTTGATATGTGCCAAAAATGTTAAAAGCTGCAAAATAATTGAAATAACTCGTTAACAAACACGCATTACAATTCGATGGAAAATGCAAAAATGCAATAATATAAGGGGTGTTCGATATAAAAAAGAAAATTTGTATCGTCAACGACTTATGGGCGACCTGTGATTGTCGACATAGTTTTTATATGATGCAGCTCAAATTGCGGCTTTTCAAATTTGAAGCATTTAATGAAATTTCCCTACCATAACGCACTTGCCACGTCCCGAATTTCTTTTCTTAAAAACATGCCAATAATATATGGTGGCTGAATGAGTTCACCTCGAGGCCAGAATATACAAAAAAATTATATAATATAAGGCGTGTTCGATCTAAAAAAAAAAAGAAAATTTGTATCATCAACGACTTATGGGCCATCCTGTGATTGTAGAAATATTTTTTAAGATGTAGCTCAAGACACCCTATAATTAACGTATACAATTATTTCTCGTATCTTGTAAGATAACTGTAATATTGAGCTTTGCCGTAGAAATGCGTCGTTCTGTATATATGTAAACCGATAAAAACTGAAACTAACACCGGTTATGGGTACTAGAGGACCTAGTTCGCGCTCAATTGAAAACATCTTTTTTTAAGTCGCGGTCTCCTCTACGAAAATTTGCTACAAGAGAATTAAACCATAAACTGTATAACTAAAACTACTGCTAAAGCATCAGAGAAAGGGTCAATTTTCAATGAACTGTCTGATGACATTTTCGTAAGATGAAGGACAATGACGGTTGAAGCTGCAACATTTTCTCTTCATAGCCCATATTAGCTTCAGGCTCTTCGCCTGAAAGTTGCCAATTTTGACGTTTCAATTTGGGACTTTGACGTTTTAAGAGGAAAAGTTATCAAATTTTCGAAGTAATTTTTCTGGCATTTCTTGACCTTTTTGCGCCAAAAAACTTAGTCTTTGTCTCTAACATACAATATATTTTGTTATCAGCACAAAATATTTTACTGGTCATCAGTACCACCCATAATTTTATAAATGCCTATAACTTTTTTTTCTTTCATGCTATACATCTAGATTTTGGTACGTACTTGACTTTTTGTGACGTAAACCAGCGTACTAAATTTGGCTGCCCTTAAAGCAGACACAACATTTTCCGGGAAAAACTGGGCAAGATATTCCTGGCTAACGAACTTGTGCAAGCCATTTGCAAAAACAAGGTACCCACCAAATTTAATCGAGATCGGCCCATTATTGTTTGTGTTATCGGTGTGATATATATATATATATATATATATATATATATATATATATATATATATATATATATATATATATATATATATATATATATATATATATATATATATATATATATATATATATATATATATTCAAACTAACCCTGGATATGAATAACTGATAAAGTAAATTTGGTTAATTAAACGTATTAAAATTCAAACTGTCACCGTCAATTTGTGCGTTTTGAAGACAATGTTTGAAAGCTACCCTCGACAAAATTGCATTAGGGTCAAACACAAATTTAAAACTTATTTGCTACATGGTACAATGTACAATAAATTTCAATATAATATATATTATTACTACTATTACTAATATTATTAAACAAAACTTATATACAAATGTAGTAGGTACTTACATTGAAGTTGAGTGTCGTGAAACATATTCCCTTCCTGAAGACGAAACAGATTTTATTCACACTACACAATAATTTAAAACCGAATTATTTTAATTATAAGAACAAACGTTTAAAATAACACTACCGTAGTCAACGACCAACGACACTATAAGCACGATCACAGCTAAAGTCAAATATGTTACACTACTAAAACAGTACTACAGTCTTGAAAATAATTTGCAGCAAATTATTTTAATCCTTAAAATCATTGGTATTTATTCAGTCACGTGATTGACGTACCTGCTACAAGAACAAACTTGTTTATGATTAAAATATTGTATTATTCTGCATTCTGTTATCGCTAAACATGCGAGTACAAAAACAATTGCAAAGATAGCGATAAGAGATTATCCAAGCACGCTGTTTTATTAAATGACCAATTTAATATACAATATTAGGATTTATTTAATTTACAGTTGCAGAAAAGTATATGAAATAAATTTTACACAAGCAAAAAAATATTGTTGTTGATTCCTATAGGTAGCTACAAAAATTAGATTTATGATAAACAGCGACCTTTATTATATACAGTGTGCCCGAAATTGGTGATGCATGTATTGCAATCTCTGAAACCGTTAGAGATAGAAAAGCGGTTAAATGGGGAAAGTTTTAGACAATTCTGTTTGTAATGGAATTCCGTTTAGTTGACGATTTTATCGCTTTTTGGTTTTTACGATATTTGAAAAAACTAAAATGACACGTTTTCGAAAATACCCTGTATTTTCTTTATTTATGAAAATTTCTGAAATCTATAAAAACTTTCTGATAGCAACTTTTTACGTAGGAAACGCCTGTGTAGTCAGATTTTATTTATAACGTTTCGATAGTTTGGAACCATCATCAACTTTATTTTTTCATATGGGCGCCATATTGGATTTTCACGGTCTTGAAAAGCCCCTGTTTTCGCCTTTACAAATATGTATCACACTTAGTGAAAAAAATTAGGTTATGGGTTTAAAAACGAAAAAATATGATTTTGTTACGAATTTGGCAACGTCGCACGATGAAACACTCACACTTAAGGTGATTCTACTGCATTTAATCTCTTAACTACAATTAATAACAACATATCTTATAAGTAATAGTTTCTCCTATGTGAAAATCTTTTGAAAACATAGAAATTACCCTTTTTGAAATTTTAACACAAAAAAGAAAGGAAAAAACAATAATGTGTCAAATGACATAATAACTACCAAAATAAAATGTCTAATTTAACGTTCAAAATGTGACCCATTTGCTTCCATACATTTCTCACATTTTTTGTCACCGATTTGGTAACACGATGAATTGTGTTACGGTTAACATTGGACAGAACATCCCGCGTTCGCTGTTCGAGGACTTCTCTGATTTCTGGGGGATCAAATTCATATATTTCGTTTTAACATGTCCCACAAATAAAAGTCTAATAGAGTGAGGTCGGGAGACCTCGCTGGCCACCGCACCGGGCCACTGTTAGATAGTATTCTTTCACCAAATGTCTCAGATAAAAAAAATTGTACTTCCCTGGAATTATGGACGGGGCACCGTCATGTTGGAACCATACATTACGGAACTCATTATCTGGGAGAACTTCCATAATTGCATGTACTATCTCATTTTGCAACATTGCAAGGTATCTTTGTCCTGTCAATGTTTGATCATAAATAAAGGACCCAAATAGTTGATTTCCTATTAAAATAACATAGTTTAAATTCTTCTTACGATAGGAGTATTAAAATAATTCAAAGGATAGCAGAATGATTATTTTTCAGAATAAATGGAAAAATATCTCATTATACATTCCACACCAAACATTAAAGCCAAACCGAACTTGCAATCTACGCTGTTCCCGCAGCTGACGGTTTTCGGTAGCCCAATAATGACGATTATGCTTGTTGAATATTCCGCAATTTGTAACATAAGTTTCGTCCGTCCATACAATGTTATTTTCAAGGTTCAAATTATCTTGACCTTTTCCCTAGTACCAATTGCAAAAAGTTACTCTTCTGGTGAAATCACCTTTTCGAAGTCCTTGTACGATGGTGAGCTTATACGGACGATAATGTTGTTTTTTTCAAAACGTCGTGAACTGTTGACTTAGCAATATGTAGCTCCCTGCCAGCAATCCTTGTAGAGGACATAGGATTCTCATGAAAATATTCTTGAATACTTCTGTAACGATTTTCACTATCCTTCTCATAACTCTTAGACCGATGTTTCCCAAAAGCTCCGAATTCAAGTAAATTCATTACAAGTTTAGAGAAATACCTTTTGTTGGGTTGTCGTCTATCCGGGTAATTTTCCAAATAATTGTTGACAGCCACATTCCTTTCATTTCTAATATATGATACTAACATATCAAACTTTTTTTCATTAGAGAAATTTTCTGCCATTCTGAACACTAGGCCCATGTCAAGACATTAAACGCGTTTAAATAAAGACAAGCGTTCACAGTTCTGACAGAAGTCGTGGCAGATTTATAATTTTTCATTCGTCAAAAATCCAAAGCCTACTAGTATCATGGATAAATATATTTCATCAAATTATTTACTGAACTTTTGGTTAGTCCGAATATTTAAATGATTTTAGGGTCATATTGGTCTTCTGAGAAATAATAATTCAATTCGTTCATGTATTTCTCAAAAGTTATGGCTTTTTCTGACGTTATTTTCTGTTGCACGGTACGAGTGTGATATATCATAAACAATGTTAACTGTAACACATCTGATCAAGTTACCAGATCGGTGATAAAAAAAATGTGCGAAATGTATGGAAGCAAATGGGTCGCATTTTGAACGTTAAATTAGACATTTTATTTTGGTAATTATTATGTCATTTGACACATCATTGTTTTTTCCTATCTTTTTTGTGTTAAAATTTCAAAAAGGGTAATTTTTACGTCTTCAAAAGATTTTCACATAGGAAAAACTATTAGTTATAAGGATATGTTGTTATTAATTGTAGTTCAGAGATTAAATGCAGTAAAATCACCTTAAGGGTGAGTGTTTCTTCGTGTGACGTTGCCAAATTCGTAACAAAATCATATTTTTTCGTTTTTAAACCCATAACCTAATTTTTTTCACTAAGTGTGATACATATTTGTAAAGGCAAAAACAGGGGCTTTTTAAGACCGTAAAAATCCAATATGGCGCCTATATGAAAAAACAAAGTTGATGATGGTTCCAAACTATCGAAACGTTGGAAATAAAATCTGACTACGTAAAAAGTTGCTATGAGAAAGTTTTCACAGATTTCAGAAATTTTCATAAATAAAGAAAATACAGGATGTTTTTGAAAATACGTCATTTTAGTTTTTTCAAATATCGTAAAAACCAACAGAGCTAAAATCGTAAACTAAGCGGCATTCCGTTACAAACAGAATTGTCTAAAACTTTCCCCATTTAACCGTTTTCCTATCTCTAACAGTTTCGGAGATCGCAATACATGCATCACCAATTTCGGGCACACTGTAATTATGTATGTATACAGCACATGATTTGACAGAAAACAGACAGAACTACAATGTTAGTTCGCTGATATATATATATATATATATATATATATATATATATATATATATATATATATATATATATATATATATATATATATATATATATATATATATATATATATATATATATATATATATATACCTCATTTTTTCAGTGAACTAACATTGTAGTTGTGTCTGTTTGGCTGTTTTCTGTCACACACACTGCACATGAATTTATATATATATATATATATATATATATATATATATATATATATATATATATATATATATATATATATATATATATATATATATATATATACCTCATTTTTTCAGCGAACTAACATTGTAGTTCTGTCTGTTTGGCTGTTTTCTGTCAATTCATGTGCTGTATACATACATAAATATTTTGACTATACGAGACGGAACAGACAAATGGAATAAATTCGGCATATCAACTATTGTGCATATTTATCAAAAATCCCGAAACACGCCCATTTAAGATTTAAATATAATATCCTGCAATGAAAATTTCACCCATACATTCACCCTTCGAGTGACAATTGCAACCTCCAAGTTTTTCAAACAGGCTTGTGATACCTCATTTGAAAAATTTCTTAAACCTCTGTTATAAAATTCTCTGGTTTTAAAATTTATGGTAAAAATTTATAGTAAAAAAGTCTGGACGCAGGTACGTACATAAAAATGTCCTCTAACCAATCTAGTCGCATTCGTTATTCTTCTTCTTACGTCAGTTAAGTTTGTATACCTACCATACTTTTCACACAACCCCATAAGAAGTCTAATAGCGTGAAATCGGGTGCTCCGGCTGGTGATCCTAAGAATACTCGCATCCCTATCCACCGAATTGGGAATATTAAGTCGCGGTATTGCCGGATATTTATTTGGTAATGTGCTGGTACTCCATCCTGCTGGAACAATATTACATTCGCTAGAACTTGAGGGTTTTCTCGATCAGAATATACGTTTGCAAAAGTTAGCGCAACATTATTTTAGATCAGTGCTAAATAGTTACCTCCATTCAAATTGTCCACAATCACATAGGGACCAATGGTATGGTTTCCAACTATTCTTGCCCAAACATTAATCTTTTCAGGATGTTGCATATGTTCTTCTCTCATCGAATATGGGTTTTCTTTAGACCAGTAGCGACAATTGTGGCCGTGAAGTGTAAAACTGCACTCGTCAGAAACAAAACGTGTATAGGGAATCCAAAAATGCAATGACATATAAGCTATTCCATTTTAAAAAGCCTGGAGGCAGCAAGTGCCTTATGGTAGTGAATTTTCATAGAAATGATCTGGCACCAAATATTTTATTATAACTTTTTTTTCTTGTAACATAGAAATCTAAATTAGGGTGTATAGTTTAATTTTTATATAGTAAACCTACCTACCAAATTTGGTTATCATAGCTTTTTTATTTTTTGAGATAAAATATTTTTTCGAATGAAAACTCAAAATTTTCCCAGAAAACCTCGTTCCATTTTCCTAACTAACGAACTTATCCAAGCCACTTACAAAGGGAAGGTACGTGCCAAATTTTATCAAAAGCGGCCCATTATTTTTGAGTTATCGGTGTGATATATATATATATATATATATATATATATATATATATATATATATATATATATATATATATATATATATATATATATATATATATATATATATATATAAACATATAAAAATTTAAACTGACCCCGGATATGGGTTATAGCGGTCCTAGTTCGCGCTCATTTGCAAAACATTTTTCAAAATTCCAAAGTCGGGATCTCCCCATTGGTGAATTTTTTATACGAAAATTCACTAAAAATACAAGTTATGTGTAATTTTCATAGAACCTTTTGTTTTGATCAAATTTTCATTTAGATCATTTCCTATGGGAGAGGTAACTAGCGATGGTGAGACTGCAAAACATTCTCTAAATGAGCGCGAATTAGCACTACTAGTACCCAAAACTAATATCCGTTTGAATTTGCATATTGCAGCGAACTTTCATAGACAAAATTTTACCTATAGAGAAGTAACAACTTTGGAATTTTCGAAAAAAAATTTTAGAGACCGCGAATTATAGCTTTAGTAATGCATACCAACGCATATATATATATATATATATATATATATATATATATATATATATATATATATATATATATATATATATATATATATATATATATATATATATATATATATCTGTGTGTGTGTGTGTGCAGTAAGGTTTCCGCAGTCATTAGTGTCAGATATGCTTGGTTCTCCGGTTGAACCGCGTCCAGGATTTATTTAAGCTCGACGTTTTGGGTCATGTTTTGAAGACATTCTCAAGACGTTGAAGAAAATTAACTCTAAGGTCTGAATTTGCCTACTCCCCAAATCTCGCTGGAGATCGTCTGGCAGATTGAGGCCGCGTAATCGAGCTACAACAACCCAACCTATCCTTAACCACAAGCAGATGGAGGACTTATATTTCATTTCCCTTCATCATATTTTCCTTAACTTCTTGAAAGTGGCTCCAAAACAGGAACGTCGAGTTTCTAAAAATTCTGGCCGCGATTGAACCCGAGAACCAAGTATTATATATATATATATATATATATATATATATATATATATATATATATATATATATATATATATATATATATATATATATATATATATATTGACAGTTTATTATAAAATGAAGGTTATTTGCTATTGTGGACTGTTATCAGGCTGTTAATTTATTTTATTTGATGTTGTACTTGGTTTCCAAACTGTGGCGTCTATTGGGATTTTCACAATTTGCTATTTTCTTGTGTTACGTACTCATAGCCGTGCTTGAAGTTTTTCAACAGTTAAATCTTGGTAAATATAATGCTTTTATACACTATTTAGCTTTATTAGATGTATTTTCTAACTTTCTTAGACGTTTTTACTAATCTTCACGCTGCTATCTTACTGCTTGCTTTAGGTTCTTGATAACAGTCCCGCTATTAATCCACCTGGATCTTCTCCTTTGTTTTTGTTATCACCAATCAAATTTGATAATTAGTGCTTGAAATGTGCTTTAACCAATTGATGTCTTTATTTTCGGATAAGTCCAATCACATGGCAGATTCAATAAAATGAGTCAAAAAACACTATTGTTAATCGTATTAATTAAATAACTGTATTAAACTGAGGTTAGTCAAATATATGTTTGTAAGTTCAAATTTCTAACCTATACACTTTTATGCAAATGTCAAACCTATTTACCATTATCATTAACAAATTTTTCCTTAACTACCAATTAACTGGTACAAATGACTTGAAGTTTATGAATTTGTGATTTGTCGAACACAGTTTTTAGTGAATTTTCTTAAAAAAAATTCACTAATGAGGAGATCCAGACTTTTGAATTATGAAAAAATTTCTTCAAATGAGCGCTAATTAGGCCCCCCAGAAAACATATCCGGGGTCAGTTTCAATTTTTATATGTTTATATATATATATATATATATATATATATATATATATATATATATATATATATATATATATATATATATATATATATTTATTTATTTATATATATATATATATATATATATATATATATATATATATATATATATATATATATATATATATATATATATATATATATATATATGTATCACACCGATAACTCAAAAAATAATGGGCCGATTTTGATCAAATTTGGTGAAAAAATTCCTTTTGCAAATGGCTTGGATGAGTTCGTTAGCCAGGAATATCTGCCTAGGTTTTCCTAGAAAATTTTGTGTTTTCTTTTGAAAAAAATTTATATCTCCGGAATTAACAAAGTAAGGGCAACCAAATTTGGTACGCAGGTTTATATCTTTACGAGTAAGTTACCTACCAAAATTTTTAGCTATGTAGGTCAAAAGACAAAAAAGTTATAGGCATTTAAAGAAAAATAAATTGAGGTTTTCCTCAAAACGTCAAAGTGGCGATTTAAAATGTCAAAATTGGCAATATTTAGGCAAATAACTTAAATCTAATACGGGCTATAGAAATAAAATGTCTCAAGAAGGATGTTTTACAAACCCTAAAGTCTTAGTTTCAACCGTCATTGTCCTTCATTTTACTAAAATATTTGCAGAAAATTCATTTCAAATAGACCCTTTCTCTGATCCTTGCCAGTAGCCTTAGCTATAGAGTTTATCATTTAATGGTATATAATTTTTGTCGAATTTTCGTAAAAAATCAATAAAGTTCAATATATCTGTTATTATATAAGATATGAAGAAAATTTGTATATATTAATTATAGGGTGTCTTGAGCTACATCTTAAAATAATATTTCTACAATCACAGGGTGGCCCATAAGTCGTTGGTGATACAAATTTCCTTTTTTTTTAAATCAAACACGCCTTATGTTATTGCATTTTCGCATTTTCCATCGAAATATAATGCACGTTTGTACGAAAAGAAATTCTGGACGCAGCAAGTGCGTTATGGTAGCGAATTTTGATCAAATGTTTCATATTTGAACACCTCAATTTGCTATTAACCTATAAGGTTGACCAAGAAACGTGTTTTTTCGGAAACATTTTAAGTTAACTTTTGGAATTTTTTGTACATTTTCACACAATAAAGTTATTTTATGGAACATGGCACATTGTTTTTACTATATAGGTAACCAAATTTGATGCCTGCTTTCTCAAAAAAAAACACACATATTTGTTATTAAAAAGATTTTTATGAAAATTCACTACCATAACGCACTTGCTGCGTCCAGAATTTTTCTTGTTTCGAGAACTTGATTTAGAATTGTTTACAATGTTTTTCCCTTAGGGATTATTTCACTTCACTTTGTATTTTTGCAGTCCATCATCCTATATACTTTAATTGTCCATTATAGGTGCAACACAAATTTTTATTACTTAACAGCTAACTTTAATCATGTCATCATTCCCTTCAGTAGCAAATACATATAGCTAATTATTTAAATTTGAGGTTCTGCTGGACTATTGATTGTTATTTACTCCTGACTCTGAATGTAGCTGTGATAAGAACATGGATTATACATTTTCAGGTATTTATTTTGTTTTTATTCATTTATATACCAGGGTTTAGATATATGCATGCAATTTCCGCGACTATGGCCAATCACCGACGCCAGCGAGCAGTTTCACCTCAGTATCCTAGAAATTTTGCCGAACCCCTGTCTTTCTGTAAGGAGGGTAGGGGTCTTTCTGTAAGAACCGCCGGCTTTACGCCCCCTCCGAAGGGTGACACGCGCAGAAAATGTCAGAACCTCGACTAATGTTAATGTTACAGTTCGTACGGAAAAAGGAAAGGAGAACCCTGTGATGGAACCCAGTACCGTTCGGTTCAGAGGAAAACATTCTTGCCCCTAAACCATCGAGGCTCTTAACTCCAAAAGTAGCTAACCGATTTTTATTAAACTTCGTACGTGTCTTTCCTTAATATATATATATATATATATATATATATATATATATATATATATATATATATATATATATATATATATATATATATATATATATATATATATATATATATATATATATATATATATATATATATATATATATATATATATATATATATATATACCAATAACTCAAAAAGTAGGTAACTTTCCTTAGATAATAGCTTGGACGAGGTCGTTAGCTCGTCCAGTCAGGCTAGTTTTTTCGAAAACTTAATAATTTGTCTGAAAAACTACAAAGCCATTTTGATGAAGTTTGATATAGACGTTGTCCTGATAGAGGCAAACTTAAAGTTTTTAGACCAACGACAAACCGAGTTTAATTAATTTGTAACATTTAATTTAATTCGCTACTATAAGGCTCTTACTTCGCCCCCATTTTTTTAGTTATAGGGCAAAAATCTTTAGTAGGCGACTACATAGCACGGCTCTTGCTTCTAAATGCAAACGTTAGAAATTATATATTATTTTAAAATGTTAGCAAGCTCTTCGTCCACACGATATATGTAGTGTGTCCACGGACTGAGTGTGGGTAAGGTATAAGTGACAAAAAAAAAATTCGAATTAGATTATGATATTCTGGGAATCGCTCCTGCTTTGTCTTAAACTGAGATGTTGAGAAAATGAACAAAATCAATTAATATACAGGGTGGTTTAGAACTAATTTAATTAAATGTGTTAAGAGTAAACTACCTTCGTTTATGAAGATACCGCAATATGTTATTAACAAAACTTTTTTATAATTAAAATTTATGACAGGCTCTCAATTTTCAGCCAGATCAGCCAACTTTGAATTTTCAAGTAAATTATTAACATTTTTTCCCTTCCAACATGGAGCTTTTTACCTGTGGTTTTCTGAACGCAGGTGCGCAAAGTAAGTAACCATGCAATGTTAAATAATAATTTACTAGTAAAATACAAAACGTTTGTTGCTAACAAAAATCAAAACGAACAACGAAAAATACAGAAATTATTCAAATGTGTTGCCACCAACCGATACACATAACACTTTCAACAAATCAAGATCGTTGTTTAATGGAGCTGCGTAGACTTTCTCTTTGAGATAGCCCCATAAATAAAAGTCTATTAAGGTAAGATCGGGACTTCTCGGAGGCCAAGGTGTTTGCCCGTATCGACCAATCCACCGCCTAGGAAATTCGCGATCTAACCATTCTCGAGCGATTCCTGTTGCATGTGCTGGGTGACCGTCATGCTGAAAGTATGCTTTTTGTCTATCTTCTAGTGACATGTTATGCAAATGGTCTTGAAGCATATTTTCCAGCATTTTCAGATAACTGTACTGGTTCATATTCTGCTCAGAAAAATATGGCCCTATTACTCCAGTGTAAGAAACAGCACACCACACATTTACTTTTTTATGGCATTGTTTTCCGCAATTAACTCTATAATTTGGATTCTCCATAGACCAATGCCGTGCATTTTGGGAATTTACCACCCCATTAGTGGTGAAAGTGGATTCGTCCGAAAAAACTATACTTCTGCCAAAATTGTGATTTTGTAGATATTGCTCGCCGTACCATAAACAAAAATCTAATCGTTTTGACTCGTCATTTCCTTCAAAGTGTGTATAAGTTTTGCTTTGAAAGGTTTCACCTTGTTGGTACGATAAATTTGTTGCAAATGCGATTTGCTAATATTGCCAATTTCTAATGCCCTTCTTCTTAATGATAATTTCGTAAACGCCTAACAGAATCCATGCAGCTGCAGCATTGTCTTCCTTATTTAGGTCGGATTTTGTCTTCTTAACATTTAAAACACTTTCAGTACGCATAAATTTTGTAACAACTTTTTTTACACCAGTAGCGGAAACCGAATAATTTGGCCAGCGTTCAAGGAATTTTCTTATCACTCCCTGATAAGAATGTTCTTCACCCAAACCATAGCACTGCACAATAAACTCTTTTTGTTCTGTTGTTAACATTTTTGAATACAGAAGCTTTCCGTTCGTGACAAATAAAATTGACGTTTCAATTATCCAAATAAGTAGAATCCCGGGAAACGAACAAGGCAGAGCTCAAGTAGCCATGCAACTCGCCAACTATTGCTTCGGATGTCCAATTGTGCGTTTACTTTACTTTTTTTATTGGTTGAGATGAAAGCAAACCTACCCGAAGTTTAATTACGGTAAAGACTTTTTTAATACAGTTTCAAGTATTTTTTAAAGTACATCTAATTACAAAAGCCGTCGAACGTCATTTAAATAAAGTCTCAGCTAAAGAAAATTCATAGCAGGCTAAACTTTTTCAATTGAGAGCCTATCATAAATTTAAATTTTAAACAATTTTTGTTAATAACTTTTTGCGGTATTTTCATAAACGAAGGAAGTTTACTCTTAATACATTTAATTAAATCAGTTATAAACCACCCTGTATATTAATTGATTTTGTTCATTTTCTCAACATCTTAGTTTAAGACAAAGCAGGAGTGATTCTTAGAATATCGTAATCTAATTCGAAATTTTTTTGTCACTTATACCTTACCCCTACTCAATGCGTGGACACACTGTACTTGGTAGACAGTGGACAGTTAGCAAAGTTTTCCTTTATACGAGAATTATACTATTTTAATTCATATGCATCAACATCTAAAATGACTCTAGCACATTAATAGATATTTTGTGCACTTTTAAGGTAATAGGGGTTATCTCGAACATAAAAGTAAAGGGTTGCGTTTGAATATCAAACGACTTGCTAATGTCACTGTAATATAATGCCCGGGGCTAATTAACCACGTCGTCACTATATTACACATTAGCTGACATTTTCTTTAAAATGATTATGCGATGTCATTTGTATCCAAATGTTCATTTTTGCTACCTCGAACAAGGAAATGACAGTTATCGCGACATCTAAACGTTCACTTATAAAAGCTAGTGAGGCTTTGCATACTAATTTGCAAATCTCTGTTATTTCCATAAAAATTTACATATTCATCACGTTTCACGTGAAAAAAAAAACAAAAAAGCGAAACTCTTTACCATGATAATAACCTTAATCAAGACCAACCATTGAATAATATGTTTATTTTGTAACATAAAATAGGAGACATCAGTTCATGATGTTGCTTCGGGGAAAATCTTGTTTCCTTAAAGGGACTTTTATCAGCATCACCTAGAGGCGATGTCGCCTTGTTGTCCCAAACATGGTAATATGCAGCTTTCGTGCTTTATTAATTGGGCCGTTTGGTCTACCCCGTGATTCCTTTCCAAGTATTTGTCCTTCAAGTATTGTTCTCAGAAAGTTATTATCTCAGAATATGTTCAACTAATTTTGCCTTCTTATCTCAATGACTTTGTGGAAAATGTAAAACTAAGGCCAGTAAGACATCTCAACTAGAGAATACCAAGTTAGATGGCCGAGGTACTACGGGTAGGATATGTTTGCTTAAATCATTAATATCTATGTTTTCTTTTTGGGTAAAAATTTTCCACATTGGTCGCATATCGCCGCTCCCATTCCATTTCCTAGCTCGAATAATTGTATTCTTTATAACATTCTACAACGAGTTATACGGTGATGAGGCGTTATTTTCTATTCCACTACTATAAACGCATAAGGTCTAATTAAATAATCAATTAAATGTGAAAAAGTCTGAACGCAGCCGTTATGGTAGTGAATTTTCATATAAATGGCACAAAGTATTTTTTTTCTTCTAACGTAAAAATATAAAACTTGGTACATAGTTTCCTTTTAATATCGTCTACTTACGCACCAAATTTGTTTACCATAGCTTTTCTATTTTTTGAGATAAAAATTTTTTTGGGAAGAAAACACAACATCTTCCCGGAAAACCTTGTTCAATTTTCCTCGCTAACGAACTTATCCAAGCCATTATATATATATATATATATATATATATATATATATATATATATATATATATATATATATATATATATATATATATATATATATATATATATATATAGTATATCCCAAACTGGTTGGGAATATATTGCTATCTCCTTTACTATTAGAGATAGGGAGACGGTTGAATTAGTAATGTTTTGTATAATTTCATGTTCGTTTCAAATTGTATTTTGCCCTGCCTCGTTTCGTTTTCGAGCTATTTTGAAAAAACCATATTAGATTTTTTGCTCATGTGATACCTGTGAAAAGGGCTTTCCAATGATGACATGCTTGAGAAATCTTGTAATTGCACTGACAATTTTGTGAAAAACCGTTTTGAGGATTGTAGGCTATGAAATCCAATACCAGAAAAAAAAGGACAAAAAAAGTGTTCAAAAAGCAGTAGGCCATGGA
Source organism: Tillus elongatus (assembly GCA_964006375.1). Classification (NCBI taxonomy): domain Eukaryota; kingdom Metazoa; phylum Arthropoda; class Insecta; order Coleoptera; family Cleridae; genus Tillus; species Tillus elongatus. The sequence goes on along the minus strand of OZ023267.1, from coordinate 51,975,847 downwards.
GTCTAACAATGAACTTCTACTTTTAACATAATTTTCCGTAATGATTCAGAATAAAAATATATTATGATTTAATTTGCAATACTTAATTAGGTAATAATGCTATATAATATTATGTGAAACAGTTTAATAACGAAACCCGACAATAACAAATAGAAACACCTTTTTGAAACATGCCTGAAAACTCTGGTGATGGTGTTTTGGTTAATATGATTTATAGTTTCCGTGATTCTGTTTCGTAATTCATTGATATTTTGTGGTGGATCGAATTTATACACATCATTCTTCAGAGTATCCCAAAAATAAAAATCCATGGGTGTTATATCAGGACTTCGAGCACACCAATAAACCGGTCCATTGTTACAAGTGACACGATTGATAAAATTTTGCAGCAAAAATTCTTTAACGATCCTAGCATTGTGAGCTGGACAACCGTCTTGTTGGTACCAAATCTCGTCTAAATTATCATGAACTCTTCTAATTGTTGGTAAGATATCATTTCTCATTAGATTAAGACACCTTTCGCCAGTTAAATTATTTTCAAAAAAGAAAGGACCAACAATGAAGTTACCTGAATTTTTTTTAAAATCGGACTATTATTTTTGAGTTATCGGTGTGATACCTGTATATATATATATATATATATATATATATATATATATATATATATATATATATATATATATATATAAACTGACCATAGGTGTGGGTTCTAGGGCACCTAGTTCGCGCTCGTTTAAAAATATTTTCGAAATACAAAAATCGGTAGAGGATTTACTAATAACAAAATACAAATAATATAAATATTTGGTTAAATATTTTCACCGCGAAATATTTTTAAAGCAATATATATTTAATTAAAAGTGTATTTCGTGTTAATTATCTTTTCAAGCTTTAATACGATTAATAAAATTCCAATCGACGCGGAAATTTTTACCTGCTCCCAAAATCATATAAAAGGCGATACCACACGAGGTAGAAAGGCAGTATTTGTTCTGCCAGTAAGCCTACAACAGTTAGCCGTCATCAGTCCGTCCGGGACCGTACCGATTCCGCACCGATTTCGCTTTCCGTCCGATCAGACCAAGTTTGGCTTATTTCGGTGTACAGAAATATTGTCATCCGTTTAAATTAATTCATATTTTCTGGCGAATTTTCATACTTTTAATTTTCGGTAGCTCAATCAAATTTTAGCAATGGAGATTTTTCAGTATTGTGCTACCTGTCGCTATATGTTCCTATATGTTACAGGTTGTTGTACTATTTTTGTTAGGAATGCTGATGATCCACAGCTCACTTAAATAATCACCATATTCCCATCTTTGATTGATCCTGATAGGGACGCCGAGGATTCAGAGCCTATCTAGATATCTTTTAGTAACTCGTCCATTTCCAGTCACCCCTTGTCCGAGCTTTCCGCCCCATACATTAGAAACTCTTGTCTTATTTTGGTGAGGACGCTGAGGATTCACAGCTTGCTAAAGCAATTAAGATGTTTGTCTCCTGGTTTGAGCCTAGCGGAGATGCTGAGGATTCACAGCCCGCAATGGTCGTCCAGGAACTTATATCCCGTCTCTTTCTTTCTTAAACCTTCCGCGTCGTGCGTCCATTGTTGTGACCGAGGTATTTTTAATAACATTTTTGCCTTGACTTGCGCTGCGTTAACCGCCGCTCATATCGTATGAAGTTTGTCTACTTCGTACGCTTCATCAGACGCTCTTGCCGTTTTATAGATATCTTTTTGTAGAATGGTTTGGATGCTGTGGGGGTGTGTTCCAATGCTATTTGTACCGGGTTCCTGTTGTACTTGCATGTTTTATATAATTTGCAATTTCCTACATACTCTTCTATATGTTTCTTTAAGTTGGGATAGTAATATGTTTTCTTCATTCTCAGGTAAGTTTCCTCAGCTCCCTGATGGTTACTCTTACCCTCATGGTATTTCATTATTGTCTCGGTTAATTCGTCCTCGTTAATTTCATTCCTAATTTCCAGACATCTATAAAATTTGGGTGATTCTACGTTATTAAAGTTTTTATTGATTGCCAAACTTACCAGTTCGTAATCTTGTTCATTTACAAAAATGCAGTAATATTTCCTCTGTGGTAAACAATATTCTTTTATAAATTTCTCTATTTGATCTGGTTTATTTAAATTAAAGTTTGCATATATGAAATTCCTTTTGTCCCTTCTGATTGAGAATTCAATATGTCTGGTTTGTCAGTATTTTAAAAAACTATTTGATTAGTTTTGCTGTTAACGATTTCTTCCTCGAGTATCGGTATGCCTGGTGCTGAATATGAGTCCGCATTTGAATTTGCTGTCGTCATCGTCATCGTCAATTTCTATTATTTCTTTCTCTTCGTCAATATTATTTGCCATTGATTGGTTATCTATATCCAGTGAGTTTATTTCTACTCAGGAAAGTGCATCTGCTGCGCAGTTTAACTTTCCTTTCTTGTATTCAATTTTAAATTCATATTCCTCTAGTGTTAATCTCCAACAGAGCAATTTTGAGTTTGGTTGTTTTAAAGAAAATAACCATTTTAAGGGTTTATGGTCTGTATAGATGGTGAATTTCCGTCCGTATAAGTATGGTCTGAAATAATTAGCTGCCCACGCGATGACTAATAATTATTTCTCTATTGTGCTGTACCTGGATTCTGTGTCATTTAATGACCGGCTGGCGTAAGCTATCGGGTGATCCGCATTTGGTTCGCCCTGGCTTAATATTCCGGCTATAGCTACATTTAAAGCGTCGGTTGTTAACATAAAATCTTTGGAAAAATCCGGTGGTATTAGTACAGGTGAATTCATTAAGATATATTTATACGAGTTAAAGGCAGCAATGTATTCTTCATCGTTCACGTTTATTTTCGAGTTTTTCCTTAAGCATTTTGTTAGTGGTTTCGTAACGTATGCGAAGTTTCCTATGAACTTACGATAGTATCCAACTAATCCTAGGAATGATTTGATTTCCTTGGGGATTTTAGGAATTTCCTTATTGCCTCCAGTTTCTTCCGATTCGGACGAATTCCGTCTGGGCTAACCACGTGTCCCAAACACTCGGCTCCCTTCTTTAGAAAAACGCTTTTGTTTAGCTGGATCTTTAAATTGCTTTGTCTGAAGCGCTCAAATACTAGTTTTAGTTTCTCAAGGTGTTCCTGTAACGATGTGGAGAAAACTATGACGTCATCCACATATACAAGGCATGTTTGTCCAATTAGGCCCTCTAACACGTTCTGCATGAGCCTAGTAAAGGTCTCTGGAGCCCCAGATAACCCGAACGGCATCCTAGTGTACTCCCAATGGCCAGTATGCGTGGTAAACGCTGTTTTTTCTATGTCCCTGGGGTCCATTTCAATTTGGTGATATCCAGAGATCAAATCGATCGTCGAAAAATATTGGGCTCGACCAATTTTGTCCAGTATTTCGTCTATTTTGGGAATTGGGTGTCTGTCCGGTATTGTTTTCGGATTTAGTTTTCTATAATCCACCACAATTCGCCATTTTTGTTTATTTGACTTGCCCATTTTTTTCGATATAACCCAAATATGTCAGCTATATGGACTGTGGCTTTTCCTAATGATTTTCTGTTTTAGCATGTCATTTATTTGTCTGTCTACTTCCGGTTTATGTACGTAAGGATATCTATATAATTTGGAATGGACGGGTATGTCGTCGGTCGTCCTTATTCTATGTTTTATCGCATTAGTGTGCGTCAATGGTTCGTTTTTATTCAAAAAGATGTCCTGATATTTTGATAATAAACTAAATAATAATTGTTTCTCCTCATCATTTAAGTCGCCTGTATCTATTTGTTCAATTAATGCATCCTCATTGTTAATTCGTTTTTGATTACCCCCCGTATTGTGGGTGTTTAAATGATTAAGATAAACTGCCCGATAAATGCTATTATGTATAGTTGCTGGCTCATATAACCTTTGCATCTGGCTATCTCTGATTTCAGAGGCATATTTTTTATTTAATCTGCTGAATGGGCTGTTCTGTATAGTATAAGATTCGTGGGTGTTGCTTAATACGTGATTATTTATGTCAAGTTCGTTATTACGTACGTAGTGTTGCTGGGTTATTATATTATTTAAATCTAAATTTGTTTCGGATGATAATAAACCATCTGCGTTGGTTTCTATCTTTACCGATTGATTATCGTTTAAATCTGTAAATTTTATTGGTAAAATATTCTTATCTATATACAGCTTGTGACCCTTAAAATCTATTTTAGCTTCATTTAGTCTGATGAATTCCATCCCAAGTAGACCAATATAATTATTGTTAAAATTAAAAAGACAGAATTCTTGTGTCTCATCTGAAATTGATTTAAACTTAATATTTGCACGTTTTGAATGCGCTGAAATTCCATGCGCGGTGCGTATGGTAAAATTATGTGTAAATATGTTCTTAGGGAACTTATAATATGCTACAACAGAATTCAAAAGATGTTTTGAAGATCCTGAGTCTAATAAAAATTTACCTGTTATTTCTTTTAATTCTATATACGGTAACCTACTTAATGTATTGAGATTATTTATATCTATCACGGTTCTCGCGTTGAGGGACCTGCAGTGGGAAAATTCCGTGTTATTTACGTGAGCTGCTCGCCTTGGCTGCTGTTGTGACAGTTTTGTTTTAGATCTGTCTACTTCCATGGGTTCGTGATAAGTTCTGTTTGCGTTGTGATTTATATGGGGTCGTCCCGGTTGATTATTGAAATTGGGTCTCCTAAATTGACTCGAGAAATTTTGTCTTGGCACGACTTGTTGATTTTGTCTAGGTTGAAAGTTGGTGTGACTATTTTAAGCGTTATTATTTTGTTGAAACGGTCTGAAATTTTGCTGGAAAGGTCTTTGAAATTGTACCTTATGAAAAGGCGGGTTATTTTGTTTCTGGAAAAATGTACGGTTCTGTCCTTCCGGTTTATTATTACTGAAATTCTTATGTATTGTTTTATCTCGATAATCGATATTTTCTTCGCGAATACAAATTTCAAAGCTTATTCGATGCTTTCCGGTGATCTACTACGAAGCACGATACGTAATGGATTGCGTAATCCACCAAGGAACGCGTTTAACGTCTGGTTCTGGTAAATGTCTTTTTTAATTAGTCTTACACCTTTGTTATGTTCGTTTGCTATTAAACTTGAGATGAGCAATTGTTCTATATAACGGCATCTGTTAGCGAACGACAGTGCGTCCTCCGCATTACGTTGTTTCAGCGTAAGCATTTCTGCTAATAAACTATTATCATCTCGCTGGTCGCTAATGTTATGTACAATGGCCTCTCTCAGGTCTGCCCACGTATTAATTATCTTAGTGTTTACTATGAGGCGTGCTGTTCCTGTTAATTTTGTCTGAATATAATTTAATAAAAAATGAGTTCAATACAAATTCTTGTTCGCTACGTAGAACTGACTCATGACCAAGTCACAAGATTTTAAAAAGTGGTCTACGTTGGCTGGTTGACCATCAAACTCTGGGATAGCCTTTAGGAAAAATTCTTTGAATTGGTCTGTCATGTTGCTACTATTAGTATTACTATTAAAATTTGAACGATATACTGTTACGATATTGTCGCTAATGCTGACTGATCTAAATCTATAATAGATAAACTTTGTGATTCTTCTTCCGAATCAGACATATAACATTTCAATACGACACATATATAAAATTATATAGGAAATGTAAAATGGGATAGCAGTAAACTTACCATAATACGATGGTTTCTGCTTCCATTTGGCTCTGCTTGGCTACTGTTTCTGCTTTAACTTGGCTCTGCTTGGCTCTAATTGGTTATTAGGCGTCGATACGCTTAAAAATCGATAGGCTTTCGGTTTTCTAACCAATACTAACGACTGCGCCACTTAACTTTACGGTTAAGACGTTTGAATTTTTAAAACAATTTATTTAATACTTTAAACAATCAATACTTAATTACTTAATACATAAATGAATAATATTATTAGGCGTCGATACGCTTAAAAATTGATAGGCTTTCGGTTTTCTAACCAATACTAACGACTGCGCCACTTAACTTTACGGTTAAGACGTTTGAATTTTTAAAACAATTTATTTAATACTTTAAACAATCAATACTTAATTACTTAATACATAAATGAATAATATAAAATAATGACAAAGGTAACGATCAACATACATGTGATCTAAAGTCTAGCACGCGATGTGCAGAGTCTTAACTACTCGGAACGAGAATGAACGGTCGTATCCTTGTGAGCAGCCTACTTATACACTACACTCCAGGCGTGGCACTATTGTCTCTGGGTGTAACAAAGGATCTGCTGATGTAAATTCTCACAAGTGATATTCCGTCCACTTGCTAGTCTGAGCCTGCATATTTGTGGGCTCCTCTAAGTCTAGAGCTGACTCGACGGTCCTTACTGTGGGAAGGCAACTTTGTATTATAAAGGGCCATTGTTTGGGCTCCATTTATCTTGCGTGAAGAGGAAAGCAGCACTAAGTTGCTTAGGACTACTTCAAGCAGACAAATTTAAGCCCGGAGACTTGGTTGGCCACTTGAAGATCCTGGAAATTATTCCATTGGAATCACTCGCCAAAGCAACAGGCTCAAATGTCAGCTAAACTGGGCTTCATAGTTGGCGGTCATAACTGGTCGACAGGCATAGGACAGCGACAATGAAATGCTAACAAACAACTTATTTGTATGGTACACAGGTGAGTCTAAACAAATGGAGGGAGCAAGACTGGGAATAAGAGGATCTAACTTCAGACTCGCTAAGTCCCTAGGAAAAACTTCCACCATCTTCCAAGCTGAAATGGTTGCTACAAACCTTTGTTTACAAAAGTCCATACAAAGAAGACTCAGAAATAGGGACTTTTTTATTCTTTCAGGCAGCCAGGCAGTACCAAAGGCTTAGAAATCTTTTAAAACCAAGTCTAAACTGACCTGGTATAGAAAAAAATTGAAGCAACTGGTCTCGAACAACAACGTAACTTTAATATGGGTGTCAGGGCATCAAGACATTGATGTAAATGAAGAAGCAGATAGTCTTGCAAAAAATCAGCAGGAAAATGATTGTATTGTCTAGAGCCCTATTGTGTATTAACAAACAGCCATGTAAAAAGATGAACTTGATACTTGGGAAAGGAACCAAATGCTGTCATACTGGAAGAAAACGCCTGGTTTAAGGTAGACAAAACGGTTCATCACCATATCAACAGAGAAGTCTGAATTATTTGTTGCATTGGACAGGAAAGACTTGAGAATAATTACGAGCATTCTTACAGGACACTCCCCATTGAGGTGTCACCTTACGAAGATGCGTAAGGCGGGCAGTGAAAACTAAAGATACTGCACTGAAGCAGCAGTAACAGAACATCTGCTGTGCGTCTGCATAGCTTAGTTCTGCAAAAAAGACTTAAATACCTTAGAAGTGTGACCTTAGCTCCCTAGAAAATATGTAAAATAGCTTCCAAGAAAATATTAGACTACATACATAAAAAGTATTAATTTTTTGGGGAGCTATTAAAAAAAAGAATCATGCAGAAAACACCCACTGGGTTCGCATCCCTTAGAAGCCAAAGGCCTATCGGACTCAATAAAGAAAGCTACAATCTACAATCAACATTGCTGTAGAACAATACGAAGTAAAACATCCCAGCACAGAAGGGAAAGCATCTCGCCGCGCATCTAGCTATAAATTGTTGAACAAAATAAACGGTTTTCAGCCGGAAGTCGCCTGAAACTCGCTCCGGGGCTGGTTCTCTGAAGAACACATGCCGTATTTGACTTGTATCAGGATTGACAACAGTTACGGCACTTTGATTAATACAAAGGAGAAGTATCAATCCACTGAAGTGTCAGGTATCTACGAAATAATTTGTAAAGATTGTGACCTTAAATACGTTGTAAAAACTAAAGGAATTATTGAAACCAGATTTAGGGAATATCTGGCACCCTGAGATACGGTACTATAGACATATTTGGGATAATTATCACCACATGGCTAAGGAAAACCTGAAGCATATTAAAAATGTTGGTCAACCGGTGGAATTAGACCCCCTACCCGATTTATATCTCTAAATCCATAAACGTCAAAGTTAGTTTGAACAGAGCTCCGCCCCTGCTTAATACTTCACTGTCCGCACTGTCTATTTGATATAAAAGCGATTCCAAAACTTCGTAGGACATGTATAACAACTTTTCGACAATAAAAATATAAACGTAGGAAGCCTGTTTATGGTTTATTTTTCTACGGTGTCGGTCTTTTACCTGACCTGACCTGGCTTGACCTGACAGCTAACATAAACACAATGTTTGGTAGTTACAAATTTAGAATTTTTTATGCTCTGATGACGTTAACTTTGTAAGTGAAGCGATCGTCGGGTCTTTAAAAAGGATGTGTTCTGGTGATTTGGGTTCTCCAGTGTGCTTAACAATGAACACCAACCCTTGCAGTTAAAATTAACAACTATATGTCGTTCAAGATTTTTAATATCAGAATCGTCCGTAAAGCGCTAGTAATACTTTGAATTTCTTCCAATTTCTTTTACTTTGATAAATACTTTACAAAACGCACAAAAAAAGATGAAAAAACAACAAGAAAGGACTGCGTGTGTTTTTATTTGAAGAACGAGGTCTACTTTGTTATGAACGTCATGAAATCGACACGTATTTGAAAGCAAATGTTGAGTTACAAAGCCGTGTTAAGTTCAAAAAAGGACAATCTTGGAATGAGGACGGATATGTAGGACAAAATCTGGTTTCAAATAAGCACCGATTTCAAGATCGCGCTGTCTCAAAATAAACATGAAAACACACACACACAGACACACACGTAAGCCAACAACTTCAAAAATAAAGTCCGGTATGTGGCCTAGACATGGACGGAAAATGCTCTCATTTGACAGTTAATATTTTTTCAGTAAAGTTTAACTCAACTGGACAGACAGCTAACAATTGCATGTCTCTGTCTCACAAATCTATTTCCCTGCTACTACCATCTTTCTCGTACATGGGCTACAATAGCATACACAATCCTCAACACAAAGCAAATTGCAAGAAGTGCAGAGACTGATCTGTCTTGGAATAACGGAAGCTATGACATCATGTCCTACAGCTGCAATAGAAGAAACGCCGAATATTACTTCACTGCAGATATGCGTGACGAAGGAAACAGCCTCAACGCTATTTCAAGCAGAGAAATTCAAACCAGGGCACTTAGTTGCCACTTACAAATCCTGGAAAATATTCTATTAGAGTCACTCGCCAAACCAACAGATCAAATTGCAGCTAAACTGGACTTTATACTTCTATTTGACGTAGTTATTGGTGGCCGCCAAGCATGAGATAGAGACAGTGAAGCTCTTACAATAGAGTCATCTGTATGGTATAAAGATGAGCCTAAACAAATGGAAGGAACAGGACTAGGAATAAGAGGACCTAACTTTAGACTTGCTAAGTCCCTGGGAAAAGCTTCCACCATCTTTCGAGGAGAAATGCTTGCTATAAATCTGTTGCACAGGAGTGCATACAAAGAAGACTCAGAAATATAGATATTTACATCCTCTCAGACAGCCAGGCAGTATTAAAGACTCTGAAATCTTTGAAAACCGAGTCTATACTGACTTGAGGCTATAAAAAAACCTTGAAGCAACTGGCTACGAACAACAAAGTAAGTGTGATACGGGTACTACGGCATCAAGACTGTAGTGAGCCTGACTGGTTTGTGAGCGCCCTAAATGCGTCAACGCTGGTGAGAGGTACTAAGCGCCCCGGAAGAACGACCCGAGAGGCATTAGGTGGAGGAACGTCAAGCTAGACGTTGCTAGGCACCGTGACGTTCACCGCCATCCTTTTGTTTGTACAGCATTATATCACTTGAGATATAAAATTCAATCAAGAAGTTTCGTAGAGTACGATAGTATAGTACAACTTGTTGTTTAGAGTCAAGGTACGCCACGGTTAAAGTTATTCAGAGAGCTCTGCCAACAACCCAGCAAGGTGTCGACACCGCAAGCCACAACTTTCACCGGAGGATCTACCGCCGCAGGAGATATGGAGATATTAGTTTATTTGTTCAATTATTATTTACGTTGAAAACCATTATAGACAATGACAAGTAATTACCAGAATTTTGAGTGACTTTGTTTAAACGTATATTTGTTTCATTTTATACACATTATTCTAAGTAAAATATACTTTAAATTTTATTACTGTGTACGTATCGCTCCTTGCCTCGATTCGTAGAACTAACAAGTAAAGAATTGTTACAGATATTAGATAGATTTCATTTCAAGACATTGGAGAAAATGAAGAAGCGGGTAGTCTTGCAAAAATAGCAGCAACAATACCATTCTATGGTCCAGAGCCCTATTGTGAACCAAGAGAATCCATGTAAGAAATGAACTTAATACTTGGGAGAGGAACCAAATGCTGTCGTACTGGAGAAAAACACCAAGCTTAAGGTAGGCAAAACGTCATCACCATATCAACAGATAAATCTAAACTATGTCTTAAAATTAAACAGGAACGACTTGAGAAAAATCACGGGACTTTGCACAGCACACTTTCCAGTAATGTATCACCTTAGGGAGATGGGTAAAGTAGGCAGTGAAAACTGCACATGCTGCACTGAACCCGCAGAAACAACAGAACACTTTCTATGCGAATACATGGCTCAGTTCTGCAAAAGGCTCAAATACCTTAGAGGGGCGACTTTAAAACCACAGGAAATAAATAAAATAGACCACAAAAAGATAGTATACTGTAAGAAAAGTGTGAACATTTTGGACAACTATCAGAAAATATAATCATGCACAAAGGAAACCCATTAGGATGGCAGCGTTGAGACGCCAAAGGCCGATACGACTCATTAAACAATCCACAATCGCATAAATTATGCTATACATAGCAAGCATTGACCGTCGGTATACCTTCTCAGTTGTATACCTATCCATTTAGATGAGACATATTTATGTTACTTTTTTTGGGAACCAGGTTTTGTAACGATTTAGTTTATATGTGGAATCATTACTGGTTTAAAAACACCTAGAAGACCCCCAAGCATAATAAACAATACCAGAAACCCTATTGAATATTTCACGTTTTGGTTTCAAAATAATGTTGATGAAAATTCGCTAAAATATTCTGTATAGTAAGACGCCTACTGAACTTCCTGTAATATACGTCAAGATCTAAATATTGAAAAACGTTGCATTTTGTTGGGGAAAATATACATCTCCATTGTCCTGAAATTATAGGTAAAAAGCTGACGTAATTATGATGAAATCCAGAAAATTGGTTAGTAAATGAACGGACGAGTCCATTATTGTGGAGGTGTGTATAGAAGACGTTGGTGACTTCGCGAGGGATTGGGGCTCTCGTTCTATGCCATTCTAAGAATGAAGGCGAGAAAGAGCTCGCAAATAACGACTAACGCTTAACACTGAAAATTGCGTGCTGGGGTCAGGTGCAGCCGAACGCTATCTGCCTCTAGGAGTCTAACGCTGACGCCTCTGGCGTGAACATCGCTTACTTGAGGTGGCTCTCGAGTTGTTTTATAAACGGGGTTTTTAAGTCTTTCTGTTACCTATACTACCTTGTAACAATACTCCGTGATTGTTTAAAGTATTTTAATAATTTTCGAGTTTAAATAAACATCGTAGTTAGCATAAAAGAGTAACTTGAGTTGTGGTTCTTTGTTTCAACCTGTTGCCTTGCTGTTTTAATTTACGTTTAAATTGCGATTCGCGAAGTTTCCAATTCAGAATATCGGCCTAGGTGTCCAATTGTTTTGTACACGTGACACAATAAATCCACCGGCTTAGTAACCATCAATGGGAAGCATCACTGGTTCTTCCCAACTTCTTTTCTCTTGTTGGAGTCACTGTGACTTGTGTCAGCTACTGATATTTGATTCAATTTGGAGGTAGCCCACATAGAGTAGCCAGGTAATTCAAGGCAGAGGATTCGGTGAGTGGATAGAAATTTTCTCTGAACTAGCAAACTTGATTTTATGCTATCTGGTAACTGAATTTTTATAATCTGAACTTTCAAAGACACTCAATCAAGTTTTGATTTTGAGCAACGTCAGGGAGTTGCTATTAAAATAATTGTAGATTTCCTGTTTAATCTCTGAAATTATCTCAGTTTTTGTTAATTTAAACAGGTCATTTTTTTTTATTGAAATAAGTGAATCTTGTCTGTAAAAATATCTAACCTGTACGTTATCTTTAATATCACTTATTTTCAATAATTACTATAGAGTTTTCATGTAAATATTTACATATATATTCTTAAATTGAGCCTCACTCTAAGAACTGGCCAGGTTCTGAATATAAAATTGACAAAGTTAATTGACAAACGTCAAATGATTACATATTAATTTGTTTATCTTTGAGCTGCAACACACAGCATCTCATTTTTAATATATATATATATATATATATATATATATATATATATATATATATATATATATATATATATATATATATATATATATATAAATATATAAGTGCTCAGATTTCTCTAGTAATAAACAAACCATATTTATATCATTACTCTGTCATATGTATATTAATTAATAATTTGTTGTTATTGAAGTTCTCGCTATTTATTTGATGTCTATTTGTGTAAAAATTAATGTTTACTTTGAGAGTTACCTCTTCTTTTGTTCACCATTTCAAATTCAATCCATATGAATAAATTCAATATTTTGTTACATTAGCATGTGTCTGTCTGATTGAAAATTAATTCCTCTTTAAACCCTTTTGACTTTTTGGTTACAACCAAATTGGGACTCTTTAATATCGCATTCCTAGATATCGAAGAGAAATTTTAAGTAAAGATCATTGTAACCAGGCACTAGTTTGAAGCGCTGATGAATATGAGACTTCAGGCAGTGCAACAACACAACGACAGCGTAAGTAGTAAACAATATTAAGATCTTCCAACCTTATAAGCTATTTCTAATCTTGCTAGTCATACATCTGATAGAAAGACACCTTTTAAGGTAGGACTTTTAGGAAATAGTGACCATACCGCTGACCAGATTTGGGTTCACTTGAGGTCCCGCATATATTACTACTACTGCTTGCCTATTACCGAGTAAATAAATCCCTTTTTTTATTTTGAGGAGGTTATAGTTTATAAAATAAAATATACATATATACTTTTATCATTTATTTCAACATGTAAAATGTCTTTTACACAAGCCAATCACTGAGAGGGATTGCAACAATAATAACTAGTACTTTAAAAATTAAAAACACATTTACATTCTAAAAAATAATTATATATACAAAATAATATAACAAATTTGCTAGAATATATGTAAGAATGTAGGCACAATATTTATTATTTGAGGATAAACATGTAGAATTTTCTCTACTTCGGGTGAATAAAAACTTTTGACATTTATGTATATACACACGCATATTCAAAAATACTTTACATTTTATTGCCTATTCTTTATCTCCAACATAATTTACCTTTGTTAGATAAATACACAATAAAAAAGAGACTATGTGATTACATAACAAATGATTTATTTCGAATATAATATGTATTATTTTTCAAATTATGGAAAATATATATTCTATAGGGATATTATAGTTAATGTGGCAATAACTCAACTTTGATATATGTTGTTTCTTTGATTAATAATCATTATACAACCAATAAATGATATTATCCAGTCTATTTAGGAAATACGATACATCATTATATATATATATATATATATATATATATATATATATATATATATATATATATATATATATATATATATATATATATATATATATATATATATGCGCGGGAGATGAGGCGACTAAAGGCATAATTTTTTCATCAATATTTTGTTTCATCTATTTGTAATTTTTTACAAGATGATTTCTGATATATTTTTAATTCAATAACAGGTAGATACATATGGCATTAAAATGTTTCCCCTTCTGTTAATTTCAAACGCTCAATTTCCTTTTGCAAAGTCATATGAATGTTAGATTAATAATAACAATACTCATTGATTACTTGTTGTTGTCCTTACTTGGTGAAACCGTCCCATAGAGACAACATATCTTGTTTCACGAGTGTTTGTTTTCTTCTCTGTAACCGGTTTCGCCACTTGATTATATCATCAGAGAGGAAAAAATTGAATTTATATATACACATTCATGACAACCATGATATAATGACTTAGAAGAGATATGATATTGCGCATATGCCCCGCACCCTCCTATGACGTCACGTAATGAGTAACGTCACAGAAGTCCAACTACACACTTAAAACAAAGTCATTCTCAATCAAAAAGTTTCCATTCGTCAGTTTAATGCGGTTGAAGTTACGCCTATATTGTCTTTTTCAGATAATATAAATCGCAGCACTAAATTTAATCTTTTTCATTTTTATTACTTCCAACTGTATGCACTTAAATATTAGTAATTTGTTAAGATGTTGTGATGAAACGTCAAACCCCACTGTACGACAGCATATTATTGTGGCATTGTACTCACCAGTTGACACCATGCGCGTGACAGGTCTAAAAATAGGTAGTCTGAGTATCATATCTCTCGTTATTTGTATCATGCATAACAACTATAAATAAAAACTCGTTGCTGTGTTATGGTGTTTTGAACAAAAAATTCTATGGGAGAAACAAATATAATAAAAGTGAAAGATTACGTCTTTAACATGTCTATCTGATGTATGTCAATATTTAAGATGAAAATTGAATCAACTTGTTACATTAATAACCATAACAACAGTCCTAATAATAAAATAACTAGCTAGCAATAAATCATGTTTTATATTGCAAAATCATAAGGATAACAACAATAGCGATTGAATAATTTTTGTTGCCCTTACTTGACGAAACTGTTCCATACTAAATCCGGATGTAGATACTTCTTGTCTCACTTCTTAAGTGCTCATTTTCTTCCTTGCATCCGGTTTTACCTTTTACGTCATTGTCAGACGGAAGAAAATTAAATTTATCAATACGCACTAATAATTAATGACAACTATAAATGAAAATTCATTGCTACATTAGGGTACTTTGATCAAAAAATTATTCAAAAGTCAAATAATAAATAGAGATGGGGTCATTAAAATGTCTTTGTGTAGTATTTCAGTATTTAACATGAAAGTAACATCAATTTATAACAATAATCACGACAACAACAATCATAATAAGAAGATAACCAATTGTCAATAACAGCAACAAAAGTAGGTTCTATATAACGAAAAGATCTACATACATCAACCTATCACATTATTACAACAATTCCTAATAGAGATAAGTACACTTGGAGAACACCCAAATCACCACATATTTGAGAGACCTTATGATCGTTTCGTTGACAATGTCAACATCTTCAGAGGAAGAAAATTCTTCCTCTGAATATGTTGACATTGTCAACGAAACGATCGTAAGGTCTCTGAAATATGTGTTGTGGTGATTTGGGTGTTCTCCAAGTGTACTTATTAGTGCTCATCACAGGTTCCAGTTTCCACATAGTGTCCTAATAGAGATACGCACGCGCGGGTAATCCAAATGACAAGGATAGTACCGATAAAATGTCGGTGGTCGATGAAATAAGTTGTAAAGATTGTGATCTTAAATACGCCGGCAAACTAAAAGATGTATTGAAATCAGATTTAAATAATATTTAACAACTAAGGTTCGGTATTATAGATAGATCATACGGATCCCGACATATTTGGCATAATAATCATCGCTTAGATAAAGAAAACCTAAACTTAATCAAAAATCCTAAACAACCAGGACAGCTTAACGCTTTCGAACGTACATATATCAGTAAATATAGCAATAATAAAGTTGTGATAACTCAGCACCTCCCCCTATCTATAGTTTATTTTATTTTACAAAAGATGCCGACAAGACATGGAAATGATGCAACGTACTTCGAGTAGCAGCTAAACAAGCGATGAAAGTTTGTTTGTTTGAACTGCCCTCAAGCGTCTAAAGCTTCAGATACACGGTTCGTGATAGGGCGAGCCTGGCTCGTCGACCGACGTACGACAGACCGTGTAACCAACTACACGGACCGTGTAGCCTGGGTGCCTTGTGGTGCGTCACGCACCGGGATATCACGAGTCTAGGATCCACCAGTAGGTCGGTAAAGCTGTGCATCCACAAACGAAGTATAAAAAAACTCCCCGTGTTGCTAGCAAGTCAGTAGTGTAGTGAATATTTCCATAAATAAACGTGCATTTAATACTGAATTTACTAATTTGATGATTGAAAGAGGATAGGTAGGCCGTGAGGCACCCGTTACTCGTGTAATCACGGTTAATAAACAAAAATAAATAAAAAACACGGACCGTCTATCTGGGCCTTGTCTGCACAGAATATAAACACAGTTGTGGTGGTCACAGCTTTAGAATCTTTCATCCTCTGATGACGCTAACTTGGTTAGTGAACGATAGTCAGTTTATTAAAATTTTATTGTGGTGATTTGGGTTCTCCAAGTGTACTTATGTGTCCTCTCGCAGATTCCAATCTACACTTACGTTGAGCTTGAAGATTTTCTGAAGCTAAGTTTGGATGTTCATCAATTGAAAAAATAGCTGCCTAATCAGCAAAAGTTGCCCGAGTAGTATCAAATTTACTTTATACTTGATAAAAGTAGATTGCAGATACCAAAAATAAACACAAAAAAAGTGAAATATTTACTTACATCTTATAGACATTTTAAGGAAGTCATGTCTCATTTTTCTTTTATTTTTAAAGAATTAAAAATCAAGATACCATACCGGTTTTTGATTTATGGTTGTCGTGAGTACATATAAGTATTTTCAAATGTATCCTGCCTGACGATGCCGTAAAGTACGTAACTGGTTGCAGAGAAGAACACAAGCACTTATATATTACTATAAAAGTATCTAGATCTGTATTTAGAATACTTACTGAACATAAAATTTGATATAATTGTTAAAAATTTCACTTATTTTAGTTAACCTTGAAGTATGTAAATGTTGAGAAGGGAAACATTTTAAAATATTTAAAATTGGTGTTATAAATATAGATTTCGGTACACAAACAACTTAAAAAATTTTAGATATATCGGGGAATAGTACTAATTTACAAATATTCTACACATTTATCTAAATAAATGCATGTAAAAATATACATCATGTGACTAACGACATTTTCAATAAAATTTTATTAATATTTTTAGTGTCTAAGAAAAAATCCGATAACAAGTTTATGGGGAATTTTAAAGGTGGCTAGAAAATACCTCAATAATGTGTGTTAGGTAAACATTAAATACATTTTGTTTAATTTTCTTGAGGCAGTACTAAATGTAAGTGTAAATCTTATTTTTAAGTAATTGGTTAAGGGACTCACGATCGCCTCCTTGCAAAACATTCATTAATTTGAAATTACCGTGAGGTAAGGCCGATAAATAGCTTACTTCACGTGTTTATTTTGATTCCGATAATATTATGAGCTGTAGTACGACAGCGTCGCCATCTCGGTGCGGTAAAGGTAGTATGTTGTCACGGAAGCTCCAATTAACACAAAATGTTATAAATAGAGACTGTGTGCAACCAACCAACAATTTTGTAAATAGTCAACTCTGGCCCCTTTTTCTCTTATACCGGGACAATGTATGTAAGGCTAGATGTATTCTCACCATAATTAGAGGTTCCTGTAAATTAAACGGTTTTTGAGATATATTTTTTTGGCAAATTTTTGCAGAACAAATATGTTACTAAGTTTAGTGAATGCGAAAAAAGCCCGAAATAATTGTTTTTCAAACCTGGGCCCATTTCAGCGGCTATAGATAATGACCTACGCAAAGCAGTTTCACTTACTACAATGGACATTTTTACAGAACCCTTGTATTTTCTAAGCATGATAGGGTTCTTTTACGTGCCCAACACCGCATAATAAACCAGTCAGGAGGCTTGAGACCCCTTTCAAAGGAAAACTCACAGGCATTCAACTTGCTTGAACACAATGTGACGGCCTTCGTGGTTATTATTTATCGGTTTTGTAAAAGGTGGTCATCAATTGCACAGATAGCTGAGGTTGATTTCCTAGATAGTAGAAACTCATTTGAGGAATGAAATGTACTAAGGAAGAGTATCATGTCTATTAAGAATTACTTCCAAAAGATAGTTGTTGTTGGAGCTACAAAAATCCATCCTATTTTTCGTAGACATTGTGGGCAAATTTGCAAATTAAGAAATAGGAGAGTAGGTAAGCCTTAATTAATGCAATTTTGCTACTTTTATTTCACCATTGTTCGTTCGTAAATTACAATTGTAAACAGATTTATTATTCTTATGTGTTATATGAATATTCGACAGATCGGTTTAGTTTCTTTAATAGCGTTTATTTTAATGGAAGTAAAAGTTAAAAAATGTGACAGAATTGAAAATCTGGTGCATTGTTTTCAAGTGTGATTATACAAACAAAAAAATTATTAAATTTTATCTTCTAAAAAAAGCAAAGTAATTATTACTAGTTATTAAAATTTGAAGTTAAAGCTAGAATTTTTTAAAATACACTAAAAAATTTAACGTTCAATATGTTTCTTACAAATTTTTTTCATCGCCAGCTGAAATTATTTTTTTTCAGTTTCGCTTTGTATCAGCGTTCTTCCAAAAAGTGCTAAAAAGGGAAACGACGTTAAATTGTGTCAAAATTATCGCCTGCGGGCTGTCCGCAGCGTTACGTCCGAAATGCCTCATAACACTGTTCGCATCGTTTAAATATTTCCTTAAGTAACGCCACTGAAAAAATTCACCATTTTCCGCACTCGCAGGGCGTCAATTAGTATTATACATGTTTGAAGTGGATCTTTCGATAAACAAATATTTATCTAAAAAATAATGGTACCCAGCAGCGAAGATAGCACTGAAGGAATAAATAATTATATCAGTATACATGTTACAAATTAGCTTAATTATAATCTGGCAAAAATCATGATAATTAAACGCATATGAAAGTGTATTATCAGTCAAAAGAAACTTATAAAATTTGTCATGAACACTACACTTCACTTCTAGATAGTTTATTAATTGCCTTGATACCCTCTTAAGGCCGCATCATTTTCGAATCAGAGAAGCGGGGGGGGGGGGGGGATCGACAATTCATTACGGTACTTTAGTTATAAATACATGCGTGGGGTAGTGAATAGTGAAAGTTTTTTTTTTGCACCCTCGTGAATAAACCTCCGTAAGCGCTCATTCTCTCCCTGGTTGTCCGATTACCTACTGCACAAGTAATTTTAAATTATTAGTTCGCTCAGTTTATTCTTTATCTGATAGAACTAACTTCGTTAGCGACGCAATCGTCAGATCTAAGAAATGCGTTGTGTAGTTTGTTACCCAAAAGCGTACTTGCCGCTAGCTCAAATTTAAATATTTTTTTTAATTTTTACATATTAAACTGGCGCAGTCTTTAAAATTTTAAGATTACCTAAATTATATTTTTTTTAATGTTAGGTTTTAAATATTAATTATTTTAGTTTTTTCTGTGTATCATTTTAACTTTTAGCTCCTGGTTATGTCTGAAATAATGACTATTTCGCACTTACTAATATTCATATGAAAAAATAGAAATAATATCGATTTTACGCGTAATAACTACCTACTTGTAGTGCGTAATCTTTTATTACGCGTAGTCATTACAAAAATCTCATGTTATATATTTCTACATACGATTTTACGATGAAACATTACATTGAGTTATATCCAGGGGAAACACGAAGGTATTATGCATGCATCTTCATCATATATAAGGGGCAAAGAATACCTTCCATGCTGTCACTTCGGCCTTGGAGGTGGCTGCGGCGATGACGGCTGACGTGTGGGAAGAGTTCTTGTAGGTACAGGCGGAGGCTTATTTGGCCTAGTTAACGAAGGCTGAGACTGCAGGCTGAAAGTTCTGTAACTTAAAGGAGGTGGAGCTGGAGGAGGAACTCCTGGAGGTAGTGAGGGTGGAGGGTAGGTGGGAGGTCCCCCCACTGGAGTAACCGAACCCGTTTCTGATGGACTAGGACTTGGTGTGGATATGGTCTGTTTCTGAACAGATTCTAACATAGTTTCTCTTCTAACAGATTCTTTTTGTTCAGGTTCACTATGTTTTGAGCGTTCATGTGGTGGTTCTTGATGGGAACCTGATGTGTATTTGGACTGAGTACTTTGATCAGATCTAAGCTGTTGTTGTGTAAATGGAACTGTTGTTTGAGGTTCTTGGGGGGAAATGTCAGGTCTTATGCAACTAGGAAATATTAGAGGGGCCACCGCACTTGCATGTGAATGTTGTTGTTTTGCACCTTGTCTTTTTTCCGTTCCTGCAGCTACATAAGAGAAGACACACAGAACCGAATAGCATATCTGATCAGCCTATAAATTGAAACAAGTATTATTGATGAGAAGTTAAATATCTATATACAGGCTGATTCAAATTTTATTGAGATCTTAGCCTGCTTTCGTTTATATCGTTCGGTTTATCAACAAAATCGTAAACAGAAAATTGTATACAGTTAATTCCACATACCCAAAAAGAATTGAAGAACGCATTCTCAAGAAACAAAATAATCATATGTTTTGTTTTTAAATAATATATATATATATATATATATATATATATATATATATATATATATATATATATATATATATACAAAAAAAATAGCAAAATATATATATATATATATATATATATATATATATATATATATATATATATATATATATATATATATATATATATTGCTATTTTTTTTGTAAGCTGCTAATTTATTAGTACGCCAATTTATGCACTTCATATAATTTCTTAAGTCGTTTGCAAGGTGAAGATATAACATTAAAATTGAGAGTCAAAATCAAGCAACCGCCACTGAATGCAACAAAAATTTGTTTTCCATTTGAAAGATGCAGTGTGATTCCTAGCAAAACTATTACTAGAACATTCTAAGCCAAAAGACTATCATAAAACTGCACGCATGACACAAAACCATTTAAATGACTTTAAATGGTTTGACAGAACACGCGAAATACATACATAATTAAATTATACATTGACATATGCATATAACAAGTAAAAATATATAAATCCTCAACCTCACCAATATATTCCCCACGCTACTTTGCGCAGAATCACCTCTGATTACTACAGATGTATCATCGGCATATAGTGTAACGCTGGTTTTTTTTTTAGAGTAGACAACACATTGGTATGACTCACGAAACGCAGCGGACATAGGGTACTGCCTTGAGGCACCCCCGCTCACGTCACTTCGTAACCCGAACATATATTCATTGTATTAAGACCGCGGACGAGTTCGTAAATCAGCAATAACGGACATTTTCCCCAAAAAATGTACAAAAATATAGTAACTGGAGTAACTGGAGTGAGACCCAAAAAATGTACAAAAATATTTTTGAAACCGCTATATTTTTGAAAGTATTAGAGTAACTGGAGTGAGACCTTACATGCGGCCAGAAGTGATGCAACTAAACCGTGAATGTTAAGTAAATTGGTTAACAAAATGGATAGTTTTTTCCAAATTAAAAATAACATTCGAAAGATTGTTGAAACCACTTAATAGTTAAATTCCAATGCATGGCAGACAGAGTAGTTAACTGCCATGCGCATATTGATTTATACAACAGGTATAAACCATATATCAACGGTAACCAAACAAGATAAATAACATGCATAGAACTACCCGAACCAACAATCGTGAAATCTCGCAAATGACAGACGACATGAAATTAGAAATTTTCCAAGTGACTTGCTAAGGGACTCAATCAGTTTTTAAATAGAGCTTTAGACTGAAAGTGTAGCATACTATAGTGGAAATATAGACATAATCAATTCACTTCTCTGTAGAAATGATTTTAAAACAGGTCGTTTTTTTATCCTTTAACTTAAACATAAGACGTCAGTCATCTAAGTAAAAACAGTCGTTGAATGTGTTTCAAGTGACAATTCTATTAATTCTGTAATTAATTGTTACGTTTACTTTTAATAAAATATAAAATCTCCCGGGGCATGAAGCTGGGGTCAAGTATCATGTAAACAAAGCGTTAGTTAACGTATCTCAGATGGTTCATTGGTAGTGCGCTTGTATTCTACGCAGAAGGTTTCGACAGATTGCTGCTCGATGAATGGATCGTTTTTTTTTTTACTTTGACATTTGGAGAAACAATAGTGTATAGATTTGATACGTTTTGAAGAAAATCTCATTTTTGTTTAAAACGCCTGAATAGCTTTGTCAGCTTTGAGTCTAAAATTATAAATTTCAGCAGATATTTTGTTACTGTTAATATTGAATAAACCGGTTTGATTAGGTTGAAACGGCATCATTCAGGAGATTAATAAGAAAAAAATGCTACTTTGATAATTTGGCAGATAATTTACTTTTCTAAATGTGGATTAAGTTTCCTTATGGAAAGCTTTTGTAACTTTAATGAAATTTGTAATACAAGTTTCATTTAAAGGGACTTGAATAAAATTTTCTAGCTTCATAGAAAATTTAGTTTTGGGCATTTTTCTCAAAAGGAGTTAGAACACAAGATTTTTTGGTAATAGAGAGATATCGATGGTAACACTTTAGAAAAAATTCTTCAAATGTACGCGTACTAGGACCTGTAAAATCGGTTTCTCAGGTGTCTGAAAATTTAAAGTATTAATTTTAGTAATATGCCGTATAATGATAGTGTACAATTTTTATAAACATTCACAGCTATAACGCACTGGATAAAAACACGTTTCTTATTGCTCAACACGCTCCAATCCGGAAAATTTTATTAGTGATAATGCAATGTGATATATGTATCAAAAGCCAATTAATTTGGGCAGTTTCTTATAATATTTTAATCCTATTTTCAGTTGATATGTTAAAAAAAAAGTGAACTCACGTGGCGAAAAAGAGGAAGCATTTTTTTACTTTCACCAACCTAGAATATGTCTTTTTAGTTTCATCAAAGCTTGATGGTTACAATTTTTTTGATAGATTTTGGGAGTTAAGTATCTCTAAGAGACACCTCAACAGAGTAGAGTGTGTGAATTTGAGGTAATGTGGCGTTTGCATCCACTAAGCTCCCCTCCCTGGAGTACCGTACCTTGGTCCATACCTCCGTCGGAATGAGGTCACACATGATTTGTCATGTATGAAATCATTCCGACTTATTGGAGTTTGAGCGTTTCCATTATATTTACCGCGAGTCAGGATAAGCTTTGGGCGCTTCTACCGCAGTGGAAGTTGCTCATCGTAGTTGGTGGAATTAGAGAGCATTTGGGTGAGAAGCGGCTTTGGCGAACTGAATGGTGGATAGTCTAGTTATAAACTCAAGTATTGATGGCATTTTTAGATCAGATATAATATGTCTGTTTTTGACAAAACATTGCATGGATGCTAATTTGATTTCAAAACGAACCACAAAATCTGTGAAATTACGAAAAATACCACTATCCCGAAAATCATAACACGTATAGAAGCATATATGGTTATTTGTTTTCCAAATGACCCCTACTATTGCCTCTTTTCGCTTCAGAATCACTGACCCAAACAACCTGTATAAACCGCAATCTCAAAAATATCGGATGACAAAAGACGAATAATCTGGATCACTTTAAGAACATGTTTAGTTTGTATGCTAAAAACAAACATATTCACAATATCTTTTCTGTTTACGATTCATTGAAATCAAAAAATAAAAAAGCTAAGCGGTAAAATCTTGCTTAAATCACCCTGCGTTAAAAATGTCTTAGAATTAACTTTTGTATGTTATTATATCCGTAAAGACGAAGTTTCAGATGTATTATCATTCCAAAGGTTTGATGGTGTATAAGGTGGTTTACACAGGTGTCCAGAAAGTAAGCCGACAAACGAAAACAGGAGATTCCATAAATGATTTGAAGATGATTTGGCGTAAATCTTCTGATTTAAAAATACTTTCTAACAGACCTGGAGCTCTTTCAAGATGGCGCTTGCACATCAAGTTTCCGCTGAACAGTTTAAGACACAAGAAATTTAAAAGTACTTAATTGTTGAACTTCAACGTAATCCGTCAACTAACAGTGACAGTTATGTTTGTTGACATTCGTTACAGCTTTTACTTTGTTACTTTTACAAAGCCAGCTTTCATTTCAACCAATTAAATTGGTTGTTATTAAGAAATTTAGACAAGGACTTTAAAAGTTCACATAGATTTTTTTTGCGAAAGCGGTGCGTACTAGCGGTAATAAATAAAAATATCTAATTTTAAAATAAAACACTCCAAAGTTTTCAACTCTCACATCAAAAGTGTGAAAAAGTGAAATTAAAAAAATTATGGTTGAAGCTACCCCAAACGAGACACTTGTGAAAGTATTTGAAATACAGGATTTACTGTCAATGATTTGATATATTAAGCTAAATTTGCGTATCAAGTTTCATCTTATTATGTGGACGCGTTCTAAAGGTATTGTAATGGGGGTGGTTTTACGTGCCTTTTACTTTCCTTTAAAGCAAAGTTTTTCAAATGGCTCTAAATTCTAATTATTATTATCATTAAAATTTAAGTAATTATTAATTTAGTTATATGTTAGGATCGGCAACGTTCGAGCGGCAGAACGCGTATCCAAAAAACCTACCCCTTGAAACCTTGAGACTAGTATTTAAGTTTTACGACCTTCAAGGGAGGTCTTGCCTAATTGTTTTGGAACACTAAACCCGAGCATCTGGGGTTCAAATTCCCAGAATTTTACTATATATTCAGCCTTAGTGTATACCGAGTGACAACCACGTCACAATCATTTTAGAAGGACTGTTGAAGTAACTCTAGTTTAGGGAGTCTTATGCTAAGAATAAATCTAGTTTTAAAAATTACTTTAATACAAAAAAAAATTATACAGCTAACATTTTAACAGCACAATAAATTTTAACTACATCGTTGAATGTCAAAGGTTTCCGTATGATTAAAATTAACAAAGAAAAGAAAACTCTCAATAATTTTTAAATAAATCCCTTAATTTCAAAGGTTTCCGTCTGATTAAAATTATACTAAAACTCTTAATTACAATAATAAAAACCCTGAGGTTATTTAAACAGAATTATGTGGAAGGTTTTCCCCAAATCTTAGAAAGGCGTAGAGGTTACACAAAGTTGATACCTAAGCCAACTAAATTACTTTCGCCCCCGGTATATATTTTTCTAGTCTAATATTTGACTCTTTCTTAGCTTAATTATAGCTCTCAATTTTATCTAACATCCCTTATAGCTCCCAACTAACCCTTATGGCCCCAAGCCTTATCTTGTACTTCGTCTTATAAAATTCACAAGAACTCCCTAACTATTAAAATCCCTCATAAAACAACATCTAATTTTTAATAGGATCCCATTCACTCTGATTATATTTTAGCGCCCTACGGCTCAATGATTTATGCTAATTCTATCTGTAAATATTCATAAAAAAATTTATGTGAAAATTACTTCAGTACTCGAGACAGCTAGCCTCTCAAATAAAAGACAATTTAAGCAATAGTTTAACATGGAATAGACTCACTTCCATCGGCCGTTCAACCGCGCGCGTCCGCGTTAATCGCCCTTTTTTCCTTTTTGAAACACTCCTAATTCACTCTCTGAAATTTTCACTTCCCTTCTAAATATTCTCAGATTTTATTTAACCGAAACCCGTAGTATTATAGTAGTTACCGTATTTGCCAGACCGAGGCTAGCTGCCCACTAATTTTTTCGATAGGTATTTTCTACTTCACATCTTAAATCCCAAGTTTGCACTTTTCTATGTGCAAACTCAGTGACCCCCTTAGAGGTTACCAACTTGTCCTCTCATACACGGTGCGGTTTTGAGTTACACCATGCATTAAAAATGACCGTTGTACCGCGCACTTTTCGCTTGGTAAGGTGTTCTGATTACACATAGTTAAATACACTCAATTTCCGCATGTTTGCGGCCTACATATTTTATGCATTTTATGATAGATAAATTTACGAGAATTAAATTACTTGTGACGATTTTTCATAACTTTTCTGAGATCAAATCAAACATTTATATATGTAGAAATATCATAAATCTAGGTACTTAAACTGTAAGCACCTTGCTTACAGTATTTCAAAAAAGTTCATGTGGAAGCGCCATCTTGAAAGAGCTCCAGCTCCATTAGGAAGCATTTTTAAAAAAGAAGATTCACGTCAGATCGTGATAAAACCATCTCTGGAATCTGCTGTCTTCGTTGGTCGGTTTAATTTCTGGACACCTGTATTTAATGCGAATATAAGTAATTTGAAGTAACACTATAATTGTTATTGTAATTATTTTTCTGGCCAATTTTCAAACACGACTGTGATTTCTTTAGATGCATAATGAACTTTGCTTTAGGCATTATCATAAAAACAATTTTACGAAGTCAGATTGAACTCTATTCGATGTTCAATAATATTCGAATTCAATGTTGCTTTAAATGAGTTTCCAAAAATTAGCTCTTTACGGATAGTATTAAAGCAAAAATATGAAAACTTATGTCGCTTACTTGATTGCACCAAAATATTAAACAAAAATGGCAAAATAAATATATAGCTTACATTAACTATCAAGTAACAATCATGCAGGAAGAAAACAACTCATGTAATCTCTGTGTCATGCAAATGGAAAATATCCTGTGTATAGCTAGTAACATCTCGTTAGCCTATAACAACAAACAAACATGCACAAAATTATTTAACAAATATATTATACAGATAAATTAATGCTTAAAGTAATCAAGATTTTATGTCTATACAGGCTGGCGCATTGAAAACGAAATAGACAGATTTGCCTCCAGAGATTTTTTTTAAGAAACGCTGAAACGCGTCAATTTTAATATTGAGGGGGACATGTTTTGACATAAAACTCAACTTTGTCACATCAACCCCTTAAGGGTGGTGATAACAACCATTATATTTTAAATAGGGAACATGGGTCGAGTGTTACATCATTTGAAAGTTCTTTCTTTTCTGAATTCAGCACACTAATTATTTTTTTTAATTTTATCAACTCGTTTAAAAATTATTCACAGTTGGAATTGAATAAACGTATTTTATTCATTGTGATAAGAAATGCACTAGTTAGTCAATTTTTCGTTAAAGAAACTAAAAAACAAAACCAAACGTTCAATAATGGTTATTCAGTTAAGTAAGTGTTCAAGTTGTTGACCACCAGCTTCCATACAAAAGTACAAATTTTATTCAAACGAGCTCTGACATTCTGGAGCATTTGTGGAGATATTAGACGGCATTCTTCAACAATGCGTCGTCGTAATTCTTCCAGAGACTCCGGTTCTGTTGCGAAAATTCTACTCTTTAAATGTCCCCATAGAAAGAAGTCTAAAGGAGTTAAATCCGGTGATTAGGGGGCCACTCAATAGCACCTCTACGCCCAATCCATTGCTCTGGAAACTCTCTGTTCAAAAACTTTCTAACACAATGAGAAAAATGCGGAGGAGCTCCATCTTGTTGAAACACTAATTGATATATCTTCTAGTAACTCGAAATACTGTCCTCCACTCAAATTGCTATTAAAAAAAATTGGTCCGATTAAACGGTCTCCAAAAATGCCAGTCCAGAAATTCAATTTCTGTGGAGTTTGAGTGTGGACTTCGTGAAAATTTCTTGGATTATTATCTGCCCTATAACGACAATTATGACGAGTGACTGTAGAGTTTAATAAAAACTTACACTCGTCTGAAAAAAGATATTGAAGAGAAAGTTCCCGTTATCAGCTATTTGTGCAGTCATAACTTCACAAAACTCCAGCCGCCAAACAGAATCATCTACATTGAGTTGTTGTACAAGATGAATGCTTCAATATTCGCTGAATAGTTTTTTCTGTTGATGTGTGAAACAGTGGCCAATTTTCTCGTGCTCAAAGTTAGGTCTGCAGCAATTTGTCCTAAAACTTCAATCTCAGTAGTCTCATTTCTAACCGGAACTTTACGTTAAGGATCCCGTTTTTTGTTGGCTACTGAACCACTTTGTCGAAACTTTGCAACTAACTCCAAAATGTATTTTCTGTTAACATGTCTATTCGGATGTCGTTCATTAAACAAATTTTCGGTACGGTTGGCACAGTCATCGTTTTTGAAAAAAAATAGTAATTATTTCAACTCTTTCTTCCTTGTAAACTTAATTTTCGGTAGTACTATCAAGTATCAAACCGACCGATAAACTGAAATAATAAATCGCATTTCTCTCATTCCGATAAGAAATGTTCTGATAATCATTTTTTTGTTTACAAACCAACAAAACATTGACTATCAGCACATTTCTTATCGGAATGAGTGAAATTCGTTTTGGCATCTTCAACTGTGAATAATTTTTAAACGAGTTGATAAAACTTTCAAAAAAATGTATGTGCTGAATTCAGAAAAGAAAGACCTTTCAAATGGTGTAACACTCGACCCATGTTCCCTATTTAAGATATAAGGGTTGTGATCACCACCCTTAAGGGGTTGATGTGACAAAGTTGAGTTTTTCGTCAAAACATGTCTCCCTCAATATTAAAATTGACATGTTTCAGCGTTTCTTTAAAAAAAATTCTCTGAACGCAAATCGGTCTGTTTTGTTTTCAATGCGCCACCCTATATAACCATTAGTATGTACAACACTTGGTGAATAGACTTTGTTGCCTTACATTCATCGATTTTGATCTTAAAATCTAAATTGTATGTCTGAATTTACTGTGCAGGGTCTGTTCCTCCTAATTAGTGCAGCTTCTGCTACTTTTGTTTATGGAGATAGAAAAAAACTTTCCAAATATAAGTTGTAGAAATTTTCACAGTCTATGAAAATTTGCTTTTGGGAAAGGCAAATTAGCATAGAAAAATCGAAAAAAAAATACCTAACCTCACTTTTTTTAAATAGAATACTCTATATACAATTTCTTAGAATGGAAGTCCGTTTTCTTCTGGTTACAAAAATATAATCATAAATAATATTTAAATGAGCCTTTTTATAAATATTCCCTGTCAAACAAATTGATTCAACAGCAATAATTAATCATTACGGAAAAATTACCAAAGATTGCCATACCTGAAATGAGACAACTTAGTAACCATGGGAACCTAGTGAAAATAAACAACAGGTGTAAAATCCTAATTTACTAAATCTTGTGCTAGATCATTTTTTGTTGTTAAATTATGGTTTATACAAACGAGAAGAGAAACCTGAAAATATCCGATTTTTTTACAAAAATAACAAAAATGCCATTGGTGCACCAATTGAATACCGCAACTTGCATCTCAATAGATCACTACTATCACCGTGCACATTTCGCCTTATGATAAATCAGATTGGAGACCTGAAAATTCTGTTATATTACGAAAATAAAATATTTGTTTGATTAATTGTTTATTACACGTAATTTATATTAGCAACTTTTTATTTAAATAACTCACTAATAGAGAGGTATCGATGGTGAGATCTTGAAATTTTTTCAAACGAGGGCGAATATAGGTCCCTTGGCTTCGAGGAGTCGTGGGCCAAAGGACTCCAGGGGGCAAGCTGAGGAAGTGAAAACAACAACATGAGCTTTCGATGAAGATTTCCCCAAGAGCGTCATGCATCATGAAGAGCCGTATCCTGCACGAGGTGACCCTGCTGATAACATGACGGATCTAGACGTGGAGGTCGAAAAAACTCGCCCAATCCAGGGTGTCACGTGACCTGTGCCTAGGGATGGATGGCTACAGGGTGATGGTGTCGTGAACATAACCTCTGGAGTACCGGGCAACCCTCCAGAGTAACCCGCCTTGCACCACACAGGGGGTTCTGATGATGTGGGCAGTATTTCCCCCATTCTCGTGGAAACAACATGGAGAACATAAATATAAATAAAACCAAAACCAATGAGGCTCGAGGAGTGGCTCCGACTACAGATTCGTGCCTTGAGTCAATTCCGGAAACGGAGACGAGCCAAGGGGCGGCAGCGTCGGCGGACTCAGGAGGTCTCACCACCAACGTAGATACTGGGGATCTGGGAGTATCTTCGGCCACAGACTTGTCCCAGATACTCAAGCTGGAGGCTGGGTCCCACCGAAGGGCGGCGAGGTCTGCGGACTCTGGGGGCCCCTCCACCAGTGAGGACCCTACTGTAGGGGTATAGGGACTGCCCCGGCAGTCAGGATGTCTGTCTGGGGCGCAAAGAAAGAAGCTCCGGAGGGCGCAGAAAATGACGACCGGGACATGGACGGTCGAGAAACCTGTAAAGGCGCAAGAGGGGAGTACGAGTCAGTAGAGCCCACGCTCGGACTCTAGCATGCCTACTACAAACAGACGTTTCAAGGGGCACCTGTAAAGGCGCAAGAGGAGAGTGCGGAGTCAAAAGAGACCGCGTTCGGGCTTTAGCACGCCCACTACAGACAGACGTCCCAAAAAGGGCCAGGGCCGGAACACCGGCGCAGGCTGGCTCGTATAGGGAGGCTTCGAAGGGCCTCAGGATGGCGGTGATTGACAGACGCCATCCTGAGGTCACGCTAGACCAGGGGAAGGCGGACCTGATCCAGGCTGCGGTGGTAGCTGCGGTGGACACTCTTCAGGAAGGGAAGAGCCCGCCTCAGTTCCACCGGGCGCGCCTGGTGGGAGGCATCCTCTGGATCACCTGTGCCGGCCCTCAGTCGCGAGACTGGCTGCGGAAAACGATCGGGGGCCTCGGTCAGATTTAGGAGCGGGCGGAGTTGACAGCCATCGAGCCCAAGGAACTCTCAAATAGACGCAAGGTCCTCGTACGGATCCCTGACACCGTCCCGCAGGAGACGGTGATCAGTAGACTGAAGATCCAGAACCCTGAACTGGGGACACAACACTGGTCGGTTCTAAGCAGGAAGACAGAGGAGGAAGGACAGACTCTCGCCTTCTCGATCGATCAGGCGTCTTACAGAGCCCTTAAAGGAACCTTCTTCAATGCATTCTGGGGCCTGGGAAGGGTTAGCTTCCGCCCACTGGGGAAGCAACCAGGGGTTAATGGGACTTAGGTCCCTTCAGGTCAACCTCCAACACACTAGGCCAGCCACATGGCTCTGAGGAACACGGATGTGGCCCTCATCCAGGAACCGTACTCCTATAAAGAAAAGATCAATGGACTCGGCGGAGCTGCTGGAGAGCTCATCTACAGCAGATCCAACGATAACCCTAATGCCTGCATTTTTGTCAAAGAAGGGATAGAGTTTCTGCCTTTAATGAAGTTCTGTTCCAGGGACCTGGCAACGATCAAAATCTGATGTGGAGGATCGGATGAGCCGAGGGACCTTACTGTCGGATCAGCCTATCTGCCAGGGGACAGCACAGATCCTTCTCCACCCAAGGAATTTGAGCAGCTGATGGTGGGTAGCAGATCAGGTGGATGGCAGACCATCATCGGCATGGATGCGAACGCGCACCATGAGTTGTGGGGAAGCTCGGAGACAAACTCTAGGGGTGAGTCACTTTTACAATTCTTTATGAAATTTAATTTAAACATATTGAATAGAGGTAATAAACCGACCTTCGTCACAACACAAACGGTATGGTACCAGGACCATCGAAAGGTGGACTGGGAAGCCTATCTAAGATTTAAAATTACAATTTTTATAATTAGTTTAAGTAAAAAAACTCGTATTTAATCGTTAATGCAATAAATAAAATAGATCATGATTTCAATAGATATATCAGTAGTAATGGGGCACATATCGAACAGTTAAAACATAACTGTCTGATGTCGGACCCGTAGTTCGTTTTTCGAATTATGGTTAATATTGTTCTCGTGACTAAATAAAATGTGTCAATATGAACTAAAAAACGTTTCTTTTCCGTTATAAACACCATTATCTTACAAAAGAATTTACGCAAAAAGGTAGATTATTTGTTTCCTCGATGCTCTTATGATTACTTACCCATCTTACTCAATTCATGTCAGCCTTTAAATACTTTTCCATAATGATGAATTATCACTGTAGAATCATTTTGTGTTACACGGAATATTTCTAAAACGGCTCTTTTTTAAATATTGCCTATAACTATATTTTTCATCAAAAGAAAATGTATTTTCATTCCGTATATAGGGTTTTATATATAATTTTAAAGTGAAGTTAGGTAATTTTTTTGATTTTGTGATGTTAATTTGGTTTTTCCAAAAGCAAGTTCTCATAGCTTTTCTACAACTTTCATTTGGAAAATATTTTTGTATCTCCAGAAACAAAAGTAGGCGAAGCTGCACTAATCGTAAGGAACAGATCTTGTCCAATATTTTATAAAATTTACGAAAAGTGTATGTTGTTTTAGTTTAAAAACTTACGATGATTTTCCAAAAGCGAAGCAAAAAATGTAATTCTATTCAGCCGTGGTCACATTTATCGATTAATTAAGAATCGTTTATTATATGCAACTACAAGCAAAAACTATAACTATATGCACAAAGCTACTGGAAATTCACTACGTGAGTAACAACTCTCTGATAGGAACTGTCGGTTAAACTACCCGAAAATCACTGGAATTACGCGAAACTTATTCCATCTTAGTGCTAAATTGTATTCACACCCAAACACACACACACACGTGCGCGCGCGCTCACGCCCACACCAACATACTATTGATATTAGCACATAACCAAATTTATATATATATATATATATATATATATATATATATATATATATATATATATATATATATATATATATATATATATACTTTATTTGTTTGCTGTACTTTTTGTGATTATTTATTTTGTTATGCGGACTGCAGTTTCCAACCGTCCTGGTTCATCATCAGCACGGTACTGACTGTTATCGCTCCTGCGTGGTCTGTGGTCTACGTCTGAGAGTGTACGTGGCGCCTGCGCCGTGAGCTTATATTGGTCGGTTTACTGTTCTCTGATTGGCTGTGCCTTTGGACTGTGTCGTGTGTATCGGTCTCCTGTCTTGATCACTGTGGTTTGATAATTTGTCTATTTGTATGGCCTTTATTAGGTTTTGTTTAAATGTTTGTACTTGGATTTGTTCTGAGATTAATTGTTTCTTATCGTTTGTTTGTTGAATGTAGTATTGTTCCCAGATTTCCATTTTTTTGTGGTCTTTAACATGTTTCATTAGTTGTAATTGGGTGATGTCTGGTTTTTGGTGTTTTGTGTTGTGAATGTGTGTAGGTACGTTTGATTTGTAGCTAGGTATGTGGATTTTATCTATCGCTGTTATATGTTCCTTGAGTCTTGTTTCTATTGATTTTTTTGTCATTCCTATATATTTTTTATTGCATGTGTTACATTCTATTTGACATATTCTGTTTAATTCGTGTGGGTTGTGTTCTTGTTTTTTATTTATTTTGTTTATTATTTTTAATTGGTTTTGTAGCTGATTTTTAAGTCATATTGTTTGAGTGTTTGTGTTATTTTTTTGATGTGGTGGTTATAAGTGAATGTTGTGTATTTTGTGTTTGTTTCTGGTGTTTTGTTTTCGGTTTTGTTGATTTGTTTGTTTTTGATTTGTTTTACTAGCTTTCTGCTATTTGTATTATGATGTACTCCCTTTCTCGTTCGTTGTTATTGAGTGGTACATTTAGCATTCTGTTTATTAAGTATCTGTATGCGGCAATTGTGTGTGTGTGTGTGGGTATAGTGAGTGTTTAGGTATAGTGATGTCTGTTTGTGTAGGTTTTCTGTATATTTTGTATTCATTCTGGTTTTCTTTTCTGATTAGTGTTAAGTCTAGGAAGTTTATGGTGTTGTTTGATTCTTTTTCAGGATAGATTCATAAACATAACACACAAAATTCACACAAGAAGAAAAAGAATTCATAGAAAATAACATAAAAACCAACTTTTCAGATACAAAAAATATCTACAATAGAGAACATAATAGTGGACACACAACACGCGATAAAGTCAATAAATAGCCCAAACTTAGAACCACTGAAAAACCAACTAGCAACAGAAATAAACTGAATTATTGACAAACAATTAATGTCAGAACAAATCCAAGTACAAACATTTAAACAAAACTTAATAAAGGCCATACAAATAGCCAAATTATCAAACCGCAGTGATCAAGACTGGAGACCGATACACACGACACAGTCCGAAGGCACAACCAATCAAAGAACAGTAAACCGACCAATAGAAGCTCACGGCGCAGGCGCTACGTACAATCTCAGACGTAGACCACACAGGAGCGATAACAGTCAGTAGCGTGCTGATGATGAACCGGGACGGTTCGAAACTGCTGTCCACGCAAACCAATAAGAAATCACAAACGTACAGCAAACAAATAAAGTGTATATTTAAAAATGATTACAGTGTAGTGCAATATTAAATATAAATATTGCACTACACTGTAATCACTTTTAAAGATACACTTTTTTTGTTTGCTCTACGTACAAATAGTTGTTCATGAAGAAATATTGACAGTGGCTCTTAGATATAACGACAATCACAGACAACTGATGTCAAACTTGACATTATGCTTATAATATAATTTCTTCATGAACAACTATTTGTTGTCAACAATTGTTACTTCGACGTCGTCAATACGCGTGAAAGTATGGTATCGATGACAGATGTTTCAAAACATTTTTTATTTGAGCTTAAACATCGTAAACAGTGTTAAAACATAGAGAAAACATGTTTTTTGTCCGTCGGTCTGTCTGTTTGTCGGTCTGTCGTTCTGTATGTCTGTCTGTTAGTAGCCACTATAAAACGAAATCGTCTTTGTAAGAATTTATATTTATGTTGTTTGTTTTTAGTTACCATTACTGTGTATTCTGTGGTGGTCAACTGTCAATTGACAGTCAGTCATCCGTCAGATAATAGACAGCCGCTTGGGAGCACCCCCGTTAAATGAATCAACATACTTAAATGTTATAATGTGCCTAATTACCTATTACTAAATTCGATGAGTTATGAACAATAATCCTTAACTCAAACATGGTGTCAGGTTTATAAACACATTCAGCGACTGAAACTAATCAACGTTGTGTATTAAAGTTAACATATTTCGTGCATTGTAAAACAGGGTAAAATGATGAAACCAATTCTCAGAAGACCCCGTGAAATGAATTTTCACGAAAATGCATCAGAATAGGACATGTGGAGAGAAGATTTTAAAATATTTCTCGCAGCAATTACTCAGAAGGAGCTGACAGAAGAGCGTGAAATTGCAATTTTCCTAAACACAATTGGTTATGAAGGTGTCAAGATCTACAAGACAATAAAAATTCCACAGGACAAGAGGAGACTGGATGTTGTGCTACAAAAATTTGATGTGTACTGTAAACCAAGAAAAAATTGTGTATGTGAAAGATTCAAATTTCTTCACATAAAGCAGAAAGAAGGTCAATCCTTTGACATGTATTTAACAGAACTGAAAGTAGCTGCAGAAAATGTGAATATGGAGATAAAACTGCCAATATAATCAGAGACCAGATAATATGCCCTTCTCGAGCATTAAATTCAAAATGTTTGCAAATGATTCTAATTTCAAAATTATCACCACCAGCCCGACATTTGCACAGTCCAATGGCCAAGCAGGAAAGGCTGTAGGTATTGTCAGAAACTTGATGCGGAAAAATTCAGACTTGGGTTTAGCCTTATTAGAATATAGAAATACACATATTGTCAGCATAGGGCTTTCACCCAGTGTATTGTTGAACAGTCGCCACTTTAAAACAAAACTTCCATGCCTGTCTACTCAATTAATACCCGAGGAAAAAAAATTATGCTTTACCAGTCGCTCAGAAAAAATCAAAACTCACAAGAATACTATGATTGAGGTGCAAAGGATCTAATACCACTTAAGGCTAATTAGAGTGTATTAATTAACAAGGGAACTCAGTGGCAAAGTGCGAGAGTCCATAGTCCACATGACTATCTAAGGTCTTACATTGTTGAGGATGAAGCTGGTAAATTAATTCGTCGAAACCGCAGAGACCTAAGAATGTCAAGGAATGAACTGAAACTTTCCTAACCGCCTGATATAGACCAACATCGAAACATCACTGTCAATGACCCTGCTATTGAGCCTTTACCCGAATTCTTAACTGACATAGACAATAATCCTGAGTGTGAAGCAGACTATGCAAGTGTCAGTCATGACATGCCCAATGGCAACATCAAGAAACCCAACAATTGTGCCAGTGTAGACGTTCTTCCCGATCCTGTCAGACCTAAACGTGACATCAAGAGACCTAAGAAATTCAATGATTACGTTCTATATTAGTTTTCTATAATGTTTTCTTAAATGAAAAGGTGTAAGAATTTATAGTAATGTTGTTTGTTTTTAGTTACCACTACTGTGTATTCTGTGGTGGCCGACTGTCAATTGACTGTCATCTGTCAGATAATAGACAGCAGCTTGGGAGCACCCCCGTTAAATAAAGCAACATACTTGAGTATTGTAACGGACCTAATTACCAATTACTAAATTCGATGAGTAATGAACAACAATCCTTAACTCAAACAGTCTTCAAATTTGATACACCGTTAGCACCCGACAAAGGATCGGTTCGGATTATGTTGGGTAAAATTCTCCACGGGGTAGGGAATGAATGGGAAGTAATTTGGTAAAAATTCACATTATTTAGTTAAAACTCGGGTAAGATAATGTTTTAGGGTTTGTTTGAAATTTTTTTGTCTGTCGGCCTGTACGTCTGTCTGTTAGTAGGCGCAATAACTTTCGAACGAATTGAGATATCATCTTCAAATTTGATATACAGGTTGGCGCATTGAAAACGAAACAGACCGATTTGCGCCCAGAGAATTTTTTTTAAGAAACGCTGAAACACGTCAATTTTAATATTGAGGGGGACATGTTTTGACATAAATCTCAACTTTGTCACATCAACCCCTTAAGGGTAGTGAGAACAACTCTTATATTTTAAATAGAGAACATGGGTCGAGTGTTACATTATTTGAAAGCTCTTTCTTTTCTGAATTCAGCACACAATTTTTTTTGAAGTGTAATCAACTCGTTTAAAAATTACTCACAGTTGGAGTTGCAAGAACGTATTTCGTTCATTGTGTTAAGAAAATGCACTAATTAGTCAATTTTTTGTTAAAAAAAACTAAAAAACAAAACCAAACGTTCAAAAATGTGTATTCAGTTAAGTAAGTGTTCAAATTGTTGACCACCAGCTTTCATACAAAAGTACAAATTTTGTTCAAAACGAGCTCTGACATTCTGGAGAATTTGTGGAGTTATTAGACAGCATTCTTCAACAATGCGTCGTCGTAATTCTTCCAAAGACTCCGGTTCTGTTTCGAAAATTCTACTCTTTAAATGGCCCCACAGAAATAAGTCTAAAGGAGTTAAATCCGGTGATCTAGGGGGCCACTCAATAGGACATTTACGCCCAATCCATTGCTGTGGAAACTCTCTGTTCAGAAGCTCCCAAACACGTTGCGAAAAATGCGGGGGAGCTGCATCTTGTTGAAACACTACTTGATTTTATTGATAGCGATCATCATTTTCAACAATATCAATTAGTAGAGAGTAGACGATATCTTCTAGTAACTCCAAATACGCTTCGCCACTCAAATTGCTATCAAGAAAACTTGGTCCGATTAAACGGTCTCCAAAAATGCCAGTCCACACATTCAATTTCTGTGAAGTTTGAGTGTGGACTTCGTGAAAATTTCTTGGATTATTATCTGCCCAATAACGACAATTATGACGATTGACTGTAGAGTTTAATAAAAACGTACACTTGTCTGAAAAACCGATATTGAACTTAAAGTTCCCGTTATCAGCTATTTGTGCAGTCATAACTTCACAAAGCTCCAGCCGCCAATCAAAATCATGTTCATTCAGTTGTTGTACAAGACGAATTTTATACGAGTGAAATTTATGATGCTTCAATATTCGCTGAATAGTTCTTCTTTTGATGTTTGAAACAGTGGCCAATTTTCTCGTGCTCAAAGTTGGGTCTGTAGCAATTTGTCCTAAAACTTCAATCTCAGTAGTCTCATTTCTAACCGGAAATTCACGTTCAGGATCCCGTTTTTTTGTTGGCTACTGAACCACTTTGTCGAAACCTTGCAACTAACTCCAAAATTTATTTTCTGTTAACATGTCTGTTCGGATGTCGTTCATTAAAGAAATTTGCAGTACGGTTGACACAGTCATCGTTTTTGAAAAAAAGAGTAATTATTTCAACTTTTTCTTCTAAAGAATGCACCATTGTGTAATTAATTTTCGGTAGTACTATCAAGTATCAAACCAACTGAAATAATAAACCGCACTTCTCTCATTCCGATAAGAAATATTCTGATAGTCAATTTTTTATTTACAAACCGACAAAACATTCACTATCAGCACATTTCTTATCGGAATGAGTGAAATGCGTTTTTGCATCTTCTGTGAATGATTTTTAAACAAGTTGATAAAACTTCCAAAAAAAATTATGTGCTGAATTCATAAAAGAAAGAGCTTTAAAATGATGTAACACTCGACCCATGTTCCCTATTTAAAATATAAGGGTTGTTATCACCACCCTTAAGGGGTTGATGTGACAAAGTTTAGTTTTATGTCAAAACATGTACCCCTCAACATTAAAAATGACGTGTTTCAGCGTTTCTTAAAAAAAAATTCTCTGGACGCAAATCGGTCTGTTTCGTTTTCAATGCGCTATCCAATATAGTTCGCACCCGACAAAGGAACAGTTCGAATTGTTTTTGGGTAACATCGCTTCAGGGAGGTGACGATTGAAAGTAATTTGCATGTCAAACGCTCATGTACAAAAATCTGCCACAATTACTCTGAAATTTTGGGTTACATATAAAAAACTGTCAAGCGGAACGCTCCAGAATTCTTCCCTGGCTATCTGAAGGTTACCTTGCATTCAATTTCATATATCGTGTCAGGGGTGATTCGGTGAAAATTGACAGTCTTTCAATAGAACTCAAGTAATAGAACGTTTCAGAAGTTTATGGGTACAAGAATATGAATATTTTATTTGTGGTCAAGTCATGGACCCTAAATTCATTTCATGAGAATTACTTTCTGAGGAGAGTAAATTGTCACAGCTATGTAGAAGTTATCATTCAATTTGCGGCACTATTTTTTATTTGATTCTATTTTTGTCAATTCTATCTGTTAGAATATTATTGGAAGCTTTAATGCTTTAGATCCCCATATGAAAAGTGGGTGCAAAAATATTTGTGATGAATAAAATTAGAACCACAGCATAAAAGTTTATGATGCTATGTTAGGACTACATGAAGATGTGAAGAAAATTTCAATGACAGTTGAGGCCACTCTTTTTATGAGGCATTACCCTGGACTATATTCTTCTTTAAAATTTTATTCTGTATAAGCACAAGCTCCGCTCATTATAATCATTGAAACAGATATATTATTATTTCATATCGAAAGCTGTGTACTATAAGGGTCATGACCTTCTAACACATATTAAAAAAATGAAGTGGATGATAGAAAAAACAGAATCACCCCAAAAGAATACAAAATAATAACAGATAATTATGCCCTAGATATGTATTTTGACAGCAAAGGTATCTTCATCAGTAACTGTCGGTGAACTAACTGTATGAGCAAAATTGTCATATACCTAAACTATCCATATTACGAATGATGTAATACCGGTAGCAAACAAATAGAATATTGCGTTCATTTTGTAAAAGTTATTATTGCAGCTTTGAGACAATTATACGTCTTATAAAACTTGTAGAATAATTAACTAATCCCATGCTCACAAGTTTATTCATTGCGTATAAACAGTGATAAATTTAATGTGTTTAATAAAGTGAATAGCAACCTACTTGCTAAGGACGGATAAAAAGATAAAAATATTACAAGAACTGCAAGTCAGCCAATAAATTATACATGCAGCAAATTACATTCAAGATATACTACTTACCATTTGAGACTTGTATTTTCTTTGGATAATTTGTCGCGTTTTGGGATCTGTAAAAGAACAAAGAATTTTTATAGCACAGTTAATTCAAATCGTGCTGATGTATGTGCTATATAAATTTAATAGGACTTTTAACTAGAATGGCATTTCATAATTATATTACCAAGAATGCTGTCTGCATATTAAATATTTGTACGATATATATTCCCCCACTTGGATACCAACATTCACGTTCCCTCTGCGACAAAATAATTAAATTCCTTCATATGCATCACTCGATATTTTCTATATTTCTGGATACTTCCACTTGTCTACAATTTAGTGTTTGAAAAATGTTTTGTAATATCCGAAAAGCGCAGAGAATAAAAATAGTTTATATGAGTTTAATAATGTTGTGGTTTGTTTCTACTATTTTTTCGCATTGTGTGGTAGTGTTTAAAAGCAAATAATCATAAATATGTGTGCGTGTGTTTTCTTTCTTTAACGTCGGCCTATTTCCACGACTATGGCCAATCACGGACGCCAGGGAGCAATTTCACCTCACTATCCTAGAAATTCGGCCGAACCCCTGCCTTTCTGTAAGGAGGTCAGGGATCTTTAACGTGCTCAACATCGCATGGGCACGGGACCGACGGCTTTACTCCCCCTCCGAAGGACGCAACGTGCAAAGATTCAAATTGCTCAAATACAATGCCACAACCTCGGTTGATGTTAATTGTACAGTATGTACTGCAAAAGTGAAAAAAGTACCCTGGGATCGAACGCAGTACCCTTCGGTTCATAGACACACGTTCTTACCACTGAACCACCGAGGCTCTGAATAATCAAATATAAAAGCACTATAAAGTAGAGGTGCGCGAACCCATGTTTTGTTCGAACCTAACTATGAACGAACCCAAGCAAATATGTTACCTCGAAATTAGAACCTCTGAAATAGTATGTCTAAGGTTCACAGTCGAACTTGGAACTTCCTAGAAATTTAAAATCGAACATCGAACTACCCAAAATTCTTCAGTATTCATATATCATTTCCTTAAAAACAAAATTTACGAATATTGTAACATACAATATTTTATATGTAAAAGATTAGCACTCTTTTTACAAAAAGGAAGGGTTCGACAAATTTGCAGGTTGACTAGGTGAAAATGCCTTCTGGTGCTGATCGTTGTGGAGACGGGTCAACGTTAAATTAAAACCACAAAAACAAAAAATAATTGAAACTTTTTTACATTTATAGATTTACAGATAAGCTCGATTATAAATATGTTGTTGTTTGGTATTGACTAGGCAGTTTTAGCAACCACATTGAGAGGGTTCAAAGTGAGCATCATAGGTATATAACAAAATAAATGTTAAAAAATAGGAACCCGAGGTCATTAAGGATAACTCACAAACTACTCGTCAGACCGTTATCAAATTTATATATGACCACATGAGAAGCGCCAGCACTCAAAAAAGAATCATCAAAATCGGTTCACCTACAAAAAGTTCTGAGGTAACACACATTAAAAAAAACAAACGCATTGAGAACCTCCTCTTTTTTTGAAGTCAGTTAAAAATAACCACTTACAAGTTCGAACTGTCTCCTGATTGTGAACATTTAATTGTTTTAGCTCTCTGTGAAATAAAGCATGTTGAAACCAGTGTTTTCCAAGGGCAATCTGCAATTATCCTAAAATTCTGAAAATTTACGTTACCGATCGCCTTCGAACACCGCCATCATAATGTTACTGAAAAATGTGTTGGGAGGCTAGGATATATAAGAAAAATAACTATGTTATTGCTAAATGGCTCTGTTGTGCCTCGATGTGTCTCACCTACTGTCAAAAATATGCATGAGTGAAATCTCCTGAAATTACGCTATCGATTCAATGAGACCGATAACGAGTTTAAAGCGCCGCTACCGAGTTAAAGGGGCCGCAACTTCGCTACCCTTGGCAACATTCAATGCCTGTAAAGTTAAATTTCGAAGTATTTTTGAGCAACGAAGTTCGAAATATTTTGAATAATTACATATTTCGAACTTCGCACTACTTCAACATCGCTACTGCGAACATATTTTCGAACCGAATGTTCGGTTCGAGTTCGGGTTCAGTTCGAAGTTTAGAAGCTTCGTACACCTATAGGTGTAGACTATAAAGTAATAAATTTAAAAAATTTCATAGTAGGTACTTGTGTAGAATTTTCGAACACGGTAACAACTTGTTTATTTACATAACAATAGTTAACAAGTTTCATTTTTGTGCGTCGAATTGAGCTTAAGTTACACATTAATTATAAAAATTACTCTTGCTACTGAAAACAATTTAAAAAATTGTTGTGAAGACCTTTTAAATTTACTTTCTTTAAAATCTAAGGACAATTACGAGAAGGCATATGAAATGTTTTGTAATTGAAGGATGACAAAAAACGTACTAAGAACTGATGAGAGTGCAATGCTAGCGTATTTTTTTGAAATGGTAAGCTATTTTTGTATACATATTTTAGTGCTTTTCATACAATGTCTTTCCTTATCTGAGGCAAAAGCTCTTAGCTAAGGCATTCAGCTTATGATACATACTCCACGTTGAAAAGTATTATACAAGTAGACGAAAGTGTGGATGTATCACATTACAAAAAGCTACTTGCCTTTTTAAAACATCAAAATGACACATATGAAGCAAAGAAACAAAAATTAGGACTATGGAAAACGTTACTAAGTTCTTTAAAAGGGCTCCAGACGATAAGTTCTTATTAATTAAAGTGGAACCAATATTTGGTTCAAATGGAGCATGTCGACGTGCAGCAAGAACAGATAAATTTGAATAAAGTTGCTGTAGTTCAGTTTGCAAACTTGAATAATTGTACTCTTAATATATATATATATATATATATATATATATATATATATATATATATATATATATATATATATATATATCTGTGTGTGTGTGCGCGTGCGTGTGTGTGTGTAACAACGTTTCCAATATTTAGTTAAATATTTTTCTGTCAAACTGTGTTTTATTAACAATGACGTTAGTATACAATAAAGTGACAATTTTATGGGATAAAGTGCCACTTTAAAAAGTCTGGACGTAGCATGAATGAAAGTTATGAAAGTGGAATTTCATAAAAATGTTTTTAATAGTAAA
This sequence comes from Tillus elongatus, assembly GCA_964006375.1. Lineage (NCBI taxonomy): Eukaryota > Metazoa > Arthropoda > Insecta > Coleoptera > Cleridae > Tillus > Tillus elongatus. Next base: position 51,932,856 of record OZ023267.1, on the reverse strand, counting down.
TATGTATCTCTAATGCAAGGAGGCATCAATCTGGTTACCGGTATAACCTGTATAGTAGAAACAATATACCATATTTTATCAAAATAACTTATTGTTTGAAAATGTTCAAACATTTTCCAAAAATAAACTTAAAATGTTTCCAAGGAAACTGGTTTCCTAGCCAACAAACCTTAGGGTAATAGCAAATTGAGTTATTGAAATTTGAAGCATTTAATGAAAATTCGCTACCAAAACGCACTTACTGCGTCTCGATTTATTTTCTTACAAATATGCATCATATTTCGATAAAAAATACAAAAATGCAATAATATAAGTTCGTATACAAGTATATATGTTCTAAAACAAAAATTTTATGTATCACCAACGACTTATGAGCCATCCTGTGATTGTCAAACTAATTTTGTAAGATGCAGCTTAAGACACCCTATAATTAACGTATACAACTTTTTCGCGTATCTTGTATAATAACTGTTACATTGAGCTCTACCGTAGAAATGCTTCACCCTGTATATATGTAACCAAATAAAAACAGAAACTAAACCCAGAAATGGATTCTAAGGGGCCTAGTTTACGCTTATTTAAAGAAACCTTTTTAAAATTCAAAAATCGCGGTCCCCTCATTAAAGAACTTTTTCTACGAAAATTTGCTAAAAATTGTAGACCGTTAAACCATAAACTTAACTAAAACTACCGCAAAAGCATCAGAAAAAAGGTCTATGTGAAATAAAATTTCTGGAACTATTTTAGTAAAATAAAGGACAATGATGGTTGAAGCTGAAACTTAAGGGTTTGCAGAACACTCTTCTTGCGGCATTTTCTTTTCATAATCCGTATTTGTTTCAGGTTCTTTGCCTAAATGTGGCGAATTTTGACGTTTCAAATCGCGACTTTGACGTTTTGAACCTCCCTAAATCGTTAGTAACCGACGTTGTGGATATAAGATATTTAGAATTATACATCCCCCGATGACGCTAACTTGGTTAGTGAAACGATCGTCCGATTTTTTTAAACGTGTTGTCGTAATTTGGATTCTCCAAATGTACTTATCGGTGCTCATCACAGGTTTCAATCTTCACTTACTGAAAAGTACTGTAATTCAGCACCGCAAGCAAATATATAAAGAATACATTCCAGAGACGTAAATATTTTGTTGGTATATAACAAAAAAAGATCGGGATGCACCAAGTGCGTTATGGTAGCGAAATTTCATAAAATGTTTTAAATTTGTATAACTCAATTTTCTATAAATCTAGAAAGTTGTGTTTTGGTATGTAGTAAGTTATTTATGGGGGCAACCTACCAAGCAAATTTCTTTAAAATAACTTTGTTATTTTTTAAGATACAATTTTTTTAGGAAAACTGCATTGCAATGGTTGCTGTACGTTGCCAGGAAAGTATTATAAGAATCTTCACAGAGGTCTCATGGAGTACGCTTTTCCATGTTGAATGTGGAACAGTATGTGTAAATCCCATATATATATATATATATATATATATATATATATATATATATATATATATATATATAATAATTATCATAATAAACAGTGAGATGAATACTCACGAAGTACTCATAATAGGTACTTTTGTGTGAGTGTACATAATCCCTAACATGCTGTCATCTAAAATTCAGCCTCCCGTGAAAATAAAGACAAGCAGAGCACCAGGATAATCCAGCGCACTTCGCGTAACTGCAGCCCACCGCCTCGTGTACACAAGCATGGACAGTTATTTAAACGGCTATATGCTACCACCAATGTAATTACTTGCTCATTCACACTCACACCTACACAGACACACACAGAGAGACAAAGGGCACACCAGTCACAGAATAAAAAATTAATAATAATTATAAGAGGTAGGGTCATATAGATAAAACTGTGGACGGATCACAAATGTAAACAGTACAAGAAAAAAAATACTAAAAAAAATTAAGTTCATTGCTGAGAAGAAACAGCGCGTCCATAGATAAAAATATCTGCGCAGACAAATGTATATAAAAAACCCGGCAAAGACATCCCCAAAAAGACCAAGCAAACACAAACGAAACAGATTTCCCGGACCAGAATTATCAAAATCGAAATCCACAATATGCCTCGCTTCGTTTCTCGACATTGTCGTGAGCCATACCGTCAGGTGGTTTTTAAATCTTCTTAGCAAGACACATTCTCTCAGTGACTGAGGGATCAAGTTATATAATTTCTGTCCCATGTAAATATGGCTTCGCTGACCAATTCCTTTCTTACACCTATCCTTTCTGCACTGATTTATTTGCCTGGTCTCATATCGGTGTTCCGGAAAGGTCAGCTCATCTGCGTGTTTATAACGCTCTGCCAGTGCCGCCTGGAAGTACAGCTTTCTACAGTCCAGCACGCCAGCTTCCCTAAAAAGATCTTCACTAGGGTAGGTTAAAGGTTTGCGGTAAATTATCTTGAGTACCCATTTCTGCACAACATCTAATCGCCTATATAAGTTTTGTCTTACTCCACCCCAGCCAACTATTCCGTAAGCCAGCTGGGACTGTACCAGTGAATAATATAAGATCTTCATTTCCCTGGTGTTTAAATATTCCCTCAGGAACCTAAACTTGTAGAGTAAGGATCTAACCCTGTTCACAATTTGATCCACTTGTTTGCCCAACCTGAGGTGTCTATCTATTATGATGCCCAGGTATCGAATACTTTCCACTTCATCATCAGCGGGTCATTGCCAGGTAATGTATTGCTGTACGTTGATAATGGCAAAAATTTGGTCTTCTCCTGATTAACTGTCAAGAAGTTTGAACCAGTTAACAACCATGGCAAACTCACCTTGTGCCTTTTGCTTGACACCGTCCCATGTTCGATCACTCCAGAATATCACTGTATCATCTGCATAGCTCATGATTTCACCTTCGCATTCCAAAGACAATAAGTCATGTATATAGAGATTGAACAAGGTAGGCCCCAGAACACTACCCTGTGGAACTCCGCAGCTAACCTGCCGATCGCCACTATATACATCCTCCATCCGAACCCGCTGCTTCCTTCCAGACAAATAGCTTTCCATTAGCCTTAAGGTGATCCCTCTGACCCCGCAAGCCTCCAACTTTTTCAGGAGAATACGATGGTCAACGGTGTCGAAGGCCTTGGCCAAGTCTACAAAGACGCATACTGATAGTTTACCTGCATCCAAAGCCTTATAGATGTTTGCAGTCAAGCAAGCGATGGTATCGCTGGTTGACTTAGTCTCGCGAAAGCCTTACTGCCTTTCAGATATGACCTTATGTTTGTCAAACAATGCGATTAGTCTACTCTTCAGTGCCATTTCTACAATCTTGGCCATTGTGGTGATTAAAGTAATCGGCCTATAGTTAATCATATCTAATATGTCGCCTGCCTTAAAAAATGGTTTTACAATTCCTAATTTTAGGTGTGCCGGAAAGTCGCCAGTCGCAATAATTTTATTTAAGAGGTGAGTTAACGGTTTAACAACAAATGCAGAATTTTCTTTCAATACCTCAGCCGCTATTCCATCATACCCTGGGGTCTTTCGTGGCTTTAGCTCTTTTATAATTTTTTCCACCTCTTCCTCTGTTGCCGGTATCATATATATATATATATATATATATATATATATATATATATATATATATATATATATATATATATATATATATATATATATATATATATATATATATATATATATCCCGCAGCTTCAGGTGTATAATCTTCCAAGCCTTACTGTGTCGATCTATGTAGGAGTTCGAAACCAGCACTGAGTAGCCAACAACGATATCGCTCAGGTTTTCCTCCATCTGGTCGCACATCCGATATTTGACGTTCCCTAATCTTCCTCCCAAAACTCGTTTTCTATATGCCCTTGTTGATATTACCTGGTCATGTGTAGCTGGTATGAAGCCTTCAGTTTCAACATAAAGGTTACCCCAGCGTAAATATGACGTAGACGCTAGCATGTGCATCATCTCCCCCTCCATGACAGCCAGGTGTTTTCCATGAAGTGTCTTGCTTCTGCGTTGTTGTAGCTGTTGTCCAGGAGTCATCGCTGGCCTATACGACTCATTAAACAATCTACGACTTGTAAAAAAGCACGGAGCAAGTAAGTATAATATTTTTAGATATCACGGTATGGAATAGGGTTTAGTTTTGCATGGAGAGTTGTTATTATTAATGTTGTTATTATTATTATATTAAAATATTGTATACATGCAGTTAACGAAAAGAAATATTTACTTACTGAATTCCTCAATCACAAAGATTCCGCCCTTCTGCGTGAAGCATTTTCTGATGTGGTCTATGCGTACGAAAAACTGCAACATACAAACAGTGTATTAAGCTACATTGATAGAATATAAGAAGCAAAGCGAAGCTTTAAAAATTAGAAAGCACCGCGTGTCATGCACAAAGCTTTAGGCAACTTTAGAGATGGTTTGCTCAATGTATAATGAACCTAAAGTTTCTGATAGTATAAGGTGTGGATGTGTGATTATGTGTATATTAAAAGATGTTATCTTGGTGCATGTGTCAGTTGCCATGCGGTGTTACCGTTAGAAGCAGCACTCTACACTACGGTTATGCGAACACCCGCCACAGCATTCTATTCGTAATGTTCAGTGTGGATTTGGAAAATAAACAAATTTTGCTTTTGGATTGAGAGAAGAACAAAAAATCATATAAAAAATAAAACTACAGTGTCAAAAACTAGGAAGGAAAGAGGTGAGGGGATGCAGCAAATCAACTACAGGAAAAGCGCTTACTAAACAAAGACTATTATTCTATACTAACGACCAAATTAAACCATTTCTTTTATATACCTCAAAGTCCTTCAAGCAGCCGACGTGGACAGTTCAACGGAAATATAAACCAACAGAACACAACATTAGTAAACGAATTTTTGAACCGACAAGGACCATCTCAAAAGTTCCTAAGCGTCGGCACGGAGCTTTCTCGACAGTCTCATTCGATTTAGTAATTGTTTTTCTTCGAGAAAGCTCCCAATGCTGCCGTTGACGACCACTCATAGACATCGATAGAAGGAAATAAAGTTTAAAGTAAGACAGCATCCAACATTCAAAAGATATACGTCATCAACCATTAGCAAATAATTAATATTATTGCACATCGAGCTGCATGCAATCAATAAGTAGTAATAATTATAAATATAAAATAATAAAAAACACTTACAGGAAAAGAAAAAACAAACAAAATAGAAAAAAATTACTACCTGAGTTCAAGCCTATAAGGTGGCTTTGCGTTGATCGCGGCTGTCAGTTACTGTCGACTGACGATTAGATCAAAAAACTACATCATATTTCTTAGATCACAAAAATATCATTAATATTAGTGTCGTATACCACCCGCCAAAAAACGTCAAATTATATAAGTTCTCATATGGAATTTTAAAAATCTTGAAAAGGAGAGGATGTGGTAGGCGATTTTTAATTTTTAAAACAGATAAATTAGTTAATGGGATTGCAAATATTTAAATATATACGTTGAAAACAATGAATTTTTGCCTTTCATACCAAAACTGCTCTTGGAAAGTTATGGATCGGTTGGTTACCTAACTAAATGGAACAGGTTTGAAGCGCTCATCTAATTTGTTACAAGATGTCGAAGTTTCAAAAATGCCACTCGAAAATCAAATAAATGCTCAATAGAAAAAAATGTATAAGAAATAAGTAGAGTTTAAAACTCTTTTAAAAACAAGCGTTTATTACTTGGGTGTACTAAAACAAACAAAAGATAGCCATATTGAATTTATGCGCGAAATTATGCGCCACCTAGCCTACTGTATTTAGCCCGTGAAGACCATTCATTTGATAGCCATATCAAGCGGTTGTTAAGGAAGTTATATTTCGCCATCTTGGGTCTGTTATGTAGCGTTATGTAGCCTACTGTACTTTACTCGTAAATCCTTTTCTCATATCTAGCGGATTGTTGAAAAAGAAATATTCCGCCATCTTGGATCGGTCGCCATTTTAAATTCATGCGGTACCTAGGTTACCGTATTTTGATCGTAAAGCCGCCATCTTGGAGCGTCCGTCATATTTAAATTATGATGATGACAGATATGTTGTTGCATTGTCACCTGACTTTTACACACGTGCCGAATTTCAGCCCAATCCCATCAGGGAAACTACTTTAACATGAATCTCAAATATTTGACCTAGACATACTAACTAACGGCGAAGTTAAATAAAAGCTTGTAATGAAATAGAACTTCATTGTAGAAAATTTTAACGTATGGAATAATTAGTCTTAATATTAATTTCACAGCCTCGGTGGCCCAGGAGTAAAAACGCCTGCCTCTGGATCCAAGAGGCGGGTTCAGTTCCTAGTAATAGCGTTATATTTTTTCACTGCCTACCGTAAATTAACAACAGTCGATGTTGTGGCATTGTGTTTGGGCTACTTGAATATCTGCACGTTTCGCCCTTCGGGGGGAACGTTAATGCGTTGCTCCCATGTACCATGCAATGTTGAGCACGTTAAATATCCATACCTCACTTACAGAAAAGCAGGGGTTCGGCAAAATTTTCCAGGGTAGTTCAGTGAAACTGCTCCCTGGCATCGGTGATTGGCCATAGTCTCGGAAATAGACCGATGTTAAAGAAACAAAAAGATATATATTAATCTCCCATTACTTTTGATGCGAAAGGAACAAAACCGACAATCAGAAATAATCATTTTTCTTAGTAAATATCAGTTTTACAACCACTTAAATGCTTATCAAAGTGACAAGAATTACTTTGCCATGTTTCGAATAATAATACTGTTTTATTTAATTTAGTTTTATTGCTACGATTTGTTACCTTTATTTATTTACAATTTAAAATATATTAAGTGGCATAATATTACTAAAAAATTAGGCCAAATATTAGATGACCGGTTTTTCTTTATTTATATTTTATTTCTCTATTTACTGCTTTTCAGTTATACAATATTACCTCACATAGAAGTGACCTTATCGTTGAGCATGTAAAATATCTAAAGTATAATCAAAAATCATGTCATTTAAAATCTTCAATTGCCGAATTTTAATAGCGCTATAGGTAAACTAAAGTAAGCTAAATTATTATTTAGTGGCTTTTTTCCTTTACAATTTTATTTTATAGAGGCTAGATTTTGAACCTACAAATTTGTTCAAGCCAGCAAGACAATACGTTGTCTCACACCGAAACCCAGGCTTACTGTTTTTATTTATTGGTTAACTGGCTGTTCTTATTATATATTTTGCCATTTGAAAGTGGTTTTTATTCTGGAAATTTTATTTTCTGTGCAAAATAATGTCAGGAGCCATCAGAATCAGACGCATTTCGACCATAACCAGTGAACCGATTAAAGGCCGCAAGCGGAAGTACGAAGCAATTTCTGAGGAGTAGCATCCATGACAGTATCAATAGAAGAGGCAGATATCTGCAACCTTTCATATGTAGTCTACGGAAGTGAGATTGACTGTGACAGTACAAGGCGAACAACTTGTTCCTGAATAGAATCTAAGAAGGAGAAGGTGGTTTTAGGGGCAGCATTCTAAATATGGAAACCATATTCCAACTGTGAGTGAGTTTTCCAAGTATTTTATAAGCTCTATATTGGTAACTTTTCACATAACTTAAGACAAATCTGATAGAATAGCAACTGGGTCCCCATATCGCACTTCTCTCTCTCTCTCTCTCTCTCGGGGCAGGCTGAACTCGAGCTTGTTTGCAGAAAGACAATACCCGCATCTTATAGAACATCAAAAGTAGGCGGCATAAAACTAAAGTCAGTTCAGGACTACACATTTTAAAAACTGATGCTGGAATCCCATCCAATCCCGAAGCCCTTTTGGTGTATAAATGTTTCAATATATGCAGTACTAAGAAGTATTTCTTTAATTTTTGACTTTAAAGCTAGAATAGTTGGTGGCCTCTTTTCTTGCGGATAAAGCGTATAATTGCAGCTTGTTCTTTGACTATACATTTAACACTACATTATTTGAAGTCAGGATGGAAAGAAGCTGTCGTTAAAATATATACCTTTGGCACAGATCAGAAACTTCGGGTATTGTTTGGACATGAGATGACTTTGTTTCTTATTGATTGGTAGCTGGTTACAAAATGTTTTAAAAAATGATAAATTTTCAATTTTCATCTGTGTCTTCGAATGAAAATACAATTATAGAAATATATCTAGGCGACAATAAATTACTCTAAAACCTAGCCAAAAAGTGCGCCATTAGTTTCTGGCTAAAGTCGTTGATTACTCAAGTACCCTTAAAAAGTGACGAATTTAGAAAACCCGTGTACATTTTGCATTTGTAAATAGAAATAAAGCACATAAGGAATGTGTTCGGGTACCTAAAGTGTTTGTCCCACATAAATAACATTGTAGTTAGGTGCACTGTTTTGTTATTACTTCATAAACTAAGTGTTTTTTTTTTACTTTTGCTCTCGGCTTTAGAAGAATGTTTATAGAATGTTTTAGGGCTTAGCCACCAGAAAACTATTAAATTATAAGAATTCCCTTGATAACAAAAAACACAGTCAACGATGACTTAAATCTTGATTTACTTATTGTCGGTTTTTTATTTCTCGGAAACTAAAGCGCTTTACAATGATTCTCCGTTTTAGGGTCGTATAAAAAACACTTTTTAACACAAACGATACCCTTTTCTCAACAAAAAAAAACCTCGCTGGTCTACGCATTATTCCTCCCAGGATGTCAAGGCAGATGCCTTTCCCGTTTACTTTTCGTTCCCAAATGAGGTTTGGTGGGACCATTCTTGATAAAGACTATCCATACATCATGTAATATTTTTCGCACCGAATCTTTGTAAATACAAACAATTTTTGCAAAAATTCAGGTACACAAGCGTTAGTCTTTTCGAACAATTAGTTTTTTCGCCATTTTCTTTTTGGCTTTCAATACCAGAAGGTGGCTTAGATATTCGTTTTCCACTAAAATTGTCCTATCCTTTAAAAACCGTTTGCGCTACTCAAAAGCTCGCATACATATTGTTTTTGCAATACACTTTTTTCAAGAAATTGAAACATTTCGTTGACGATTTGTTTAATTTCGCAAGAAACCTAATTCTAGATTACGGACAGTCGTAAAAAAGGATTGACATATTCCCCGACTTTTTGAGCAATTCCGGTTGACGAATCGAGCTCGAATTTGCAGCACCCTCTTGTTTAATGTTAATCGAGACTGTGTTCAGTGCAGAACCTCGCAAAGTTTTTAAGGTACCGAAGGTTTTGCGGATACCTAGTGAATTTTACCATAGTCCCATGTTAGTGTTTATGGTAGAGGTTAATGTTTCTTGGAATAACGGGAGCTATGGCATCAGCTGCAATAAAGGCAATCCTGTATCTTACTCCACTGCAAGAGCCTTGGTGGTTCAATGATACGAACATGTGCCTCTGAACCAGAGGGTACTGGGTTCGATTCCCAGGGTTCCCCTTTCACTGTTTCAGTAGATACTGTAAAATTATCATTAATCGAGGTAATGGCATTGTATTTAAGCAAGTTGAATGTCTGCACATTTTGCCTTTCGGGGGAAAGAGACATGCTTCCTTACAGAAAGTCAGGGGTTTGGTAAAATTTCCAAGATAGTGGGGTGGAACCACCCCCTGACGTCAGTGATTGGCAATAGTCGCAGAAATAGACCGGAGTTAAGAAACAAAACAAACACACACACGCACATACTCCACTGCAGACATGCGTGGAGAGAAAAGCAGCACTAAGTGCCTCGACATTATTTCAAGCAGACAAATTCAAATCAGGAGACTTGGTTGGCCACTTAAAGATCCTAGCAATTTTTCCATTGAAGTCACTCGCCAAACCAACAGATCAAATTCCAGCTAAACTGGACTTTGTGGTACAATCTGACGGGGTCTTAAGTAACGTCCAGACCAGATCTGTATGGTATACAGACGTGTCTAAACAAATAGCGAAAACAGGGCTGGAAATACTAGGACCTAACTTCAGACTCGCTAAGTTCCTAGAAAAAACTTCCACCATCTTCCAAGCAGAAATGCTTGCTATAAATCTCTGTCTACAAGAGTTCATAAAAAAGGGGTTAAAAATAGAGACATCTAGATCCTTTCAGACAATCAGGCAGGACTCTGAAATAGTTCAAAACCCAGTCTACACTCACCTGGGATGGCAAAAAATTATGGTACAACTGGCTACGAGCAACATAATAATTTTTATGTGGGTACCATGGCATCAAAGCCTTTAAAAAAATGAGGAAGCAGATAGCCTTGCAAAAAAGGCAGGAACAATATAATTCTATGGTCCAGAGCTTTATTGTGGATTAACAAAAAGATATGTAAGAAATGAACTTGATACTTTTAAAAGGAACCAAATGCTCTCATAATGGAGGAAAACGCCAGGATTGAGGTAGGCAAAACGGTTCATCGCCATATCAACAGAGAGGTCTGAATTGTTTCTGAAGTTGAATAAGAACGACTTCAAAATGCTCACAGTACTTTTCACAGGACACTCCCCAGTAAGGTATCACCTTATGAAGATGGTAAGGTGGACAGTGAAAATAGCAGATACTGCACTGAAGCAACAGGAACAACGGACTTTGAAGCCTTTCAAAACCAAATCTTAACTGACCAGGGACAAGGAAAATTATTGAAGCAATTGGCTACGAACAGAAAGTAACTTTAATGTGGGTATCAGAGAAACAAAACATTGAAGTAAATTCGGAAGCAAATAGCCTTACAAAAAGAGCAGCAACAACACCATTATATAGCTTAGAGCCCTATTGTGGATTAACAAATACAAACAGTCCTATAAGAAATGAACTTGATACTTGGAAGAAGAACCATACTGGAGGAAAACGCCAAGCTTAAAGCAGGCAAAACGACTGCACTGAAGCACCAGAAACAACAGAACACTTGCTATGCGACTGCATGACTCAGTTCTGCAAAAGGCTGAAATAGCTTGGGGGGTGATTTTAGCATCCCAGGAAATAGGTAAAATAGACCCAAAAAAGAAAGTAGACCACATAAAAAGTTTTAAGTTTTTGGGCAACTATTAGAGAAAAAATCATGCGCAAAGACCCTGCGGGTCGCAGCTCTGAAAGGCCAAAGGCCTATACGACTCATTAAACAATCTACAATCTAATGTATATCGGGCTTTTAGCAAGTTTTTTGTTGGTTTTCTTAACCCAAAGTGGTTTTATTAATTTTTGTTTTTATCTGAAGTTGTTGATTTTGCATTTGTATACTGAAATTATATACTTTCTTTGTGAAATTTATTTAAAGCGTGCATTAACTGATAGAGATTTTAGAGAACTTGAGGAGGCGAAACGAATAATTATGTCTGGGAAGAGAGTGATGAAGATTCTTTTCTGAACATTGGTAGCTCTAAGTTATCAGAACATATTTTTTTTGTTTCACGGGAGTTTTTTAAGAGCTTTGGTAAAATATCTTCGTTTAAGTGATAAAATTTAAAGTAGTGCCAAGGTTAATAGATTAGATAAGTTGTCTGGTCTCGACCAATCAGAGAGTGGAGCGGGAATACGTCACATGTATTCCCAATTTAAATCTAGGAGAATAATAGTGCATCGAATATTGAATTCAGCCGGCATTTTTATGTTCGTCTTTTGAAAGTTATGTTCTTTTTGACCCTACAACAAAATTAAATATTTAATGATAAGTTAAAATTAAGATTTTTTTCCGATATATATCAACAGAAAATATTGAAGTTTTAGGATATTAATCGATTTCAAATTAATGAATTCAATTAATTGGTTTACCTTGAAAAGGGTTAAATTATAAATTCATAATGCCCCAAATTGGACAGAATGTTTTTCTTCTAAACCACAACCTAGGTTTTGTTTTGTTTTAATAGCTTACTTATTTGACTTGATATTGCTCATTTATGCAACTAATTACAATAAGTAAATTATTTAAGTTTGTAATATTTAGGTAAGTATTATCTTTACAGATACAAAATAGTAGGTTTATAATTCTTACAATCAATTTTTAAGCAAAAAACTCAAGCATCTTATATTTAATTTTAAAGTAATAGTAAATTGTATTAGCCCAATAAGTAAATTAATAATATACAATAATAGTTGGTAAATTTTCTAATGAATTTACAGAGGGCTTTTCTCAGAAACGCGCTTAGAACCCACCTTGGATGCATAAACAACAAGAAAAATTGCTTACAAACAACTCCCAAAAAATACGATACCAGGAATGAATAAGGGTGATGGTCGGGGAAGAAGAAACGCAAAATGCGAAAAAACAGCTTATATTTTATTCCATTTTGCAGCTACACCTCCTTAAAATCATATTTACACCCACACAGAACACGTATTCGCTTTAGGTCCAGTAACTTTTTTCGCGGTTGTTTCCAAGAAATTTTTCTTGTCGTTTATGCGCTGAGGGTGGTTTTATGCATGCACTAGGGGAAGAAAAACTCCCAGCACGAATCACTCACCTCCACGCACGTCCCATGTTGGCCGAGCTCTTCCCCAAACACGAGGGAGGGGGATTATTCCCCTCCTGCATAAGCCTCAATGCATAAGCCATAAGAAAAAATTGTTGGGAACAGCCCCCAAGAAAGATACGGGGCCTGATATGTGCGGGATGAACAAGATTTTAAGGAGGTGTAGCTGCAAAATGGGATAAAGGCAGCTTAGATAGGTAGGCCTAAGCTGTTTTTTCGCATTTTTCGTTTATACGTTCTTTTTTATCTTCTTCCCCGCCAAGCATCCTTATTCACTCCTGGTACTTGGGGGGTTGTTTTAACGAAATTTGTCTTGTGATTTATGCATCCAATGGGAGTTCTAAGCATATTTCTAAAAAAAAAATTATAAAAACCCACCGTGAGCTTATCTACAAACTTACCTAATACTTTTATTTTACTGCTTTTGGTAAAGAAAAGAGGGAAAGTTTATCACCACTTTTCATTGCCTTTTTAGAATAATTTTTGCACATTAATACACTACAAACAAATCCACTAGCCATATAAACAGATATTTAGGTCAAGTTGTTTATTGAGTTCTTGTTGTAAGTATATATATATATATATATATATATATATATATATATATATATATATATATATATATATATATATATATATAACCTTTTTGCATTAAGCACATATCTCCATTTATGACAATTCACCGATTTCATTGTTTAATATAAAGATAATCTTTAATAAATAACGTTTAATTTGAAATGCCGTTTATTCACTGTGCAGTTATGTTTACAACACAACACCTCAAAAAATAAGAAATTGTCAATAGTTTTGATTTAACTGCTATTTCGTACAAAATAAATGTTAAAATAAATCCGTAGCTGATCGTATTTGAAAATTTTTTTTACACAAATTTCTCATAAATGTTATTTAAAACACCAAAACGCAATCTGAAACTATACATGTTATCAGCATTTGGAACACACGTGACGTATTACCCTCCTCTCGCGTCACTCCCCAACAAAGTGACCACACAACCTATCTAATCTATGAACCTTGCAGTAGTCCCATGTTAAAGTAATGTGGACCTAGTCGCATACCAGGGTTAATATTAACCCGCTTCTATAATTTTAGATTCCACATGTTTCCGCAAACTAACAAAACACTGTCAAATTAAATAACTGCCAGTTGATATTTTCACATCACAATTAATTGTTAATTAATTACGTTCAAATCCTTCTGTGGGGGTATTTGTATTCCTAGATTAAATATGTCACATATAGGTCGTACAATCCCATTTTTAAAAGCCATACGACATAGAAATGAATGAAGCATTATACATGCCGTATTTCTGTATTCCCAGGCTTATATCCCTAATACGATTTTAAAAACCTGAAATGCGAAATATTTATTACTTTGAGAACTATAAGAGGCCGATAGTAAATGCTTTTTGTCGCAATATGATGTAGTTTTAGAGACCCTTCAACTCTCTCCATTTGAAATCAATATCCTATAAAATTGCATAAAATTTATAATAGAAGTAGAATGCAGAGTAGAGTTAGCAACCGAACGAGTGGCAGAGCAAGTAGGAAAGTTTGAGTGGTCCTTGCAGACAAATGCACATATCACAACGCCTTCAACAAGACGAAACAAATAGTGAAGTTACAAAAGTTCAGAGACCAAAATGATCTCGTCGCAGTGAGGATTTCATTTTGCTCTCTGATTTTCACAGTTATATAAGTGTTATTGAGAGAATTTTCTGGAACAGAATAGTTTTTAAAATGTCTATGTTTTCTCAAAACTATTCAAAAGCATTGGAATTTGTAAAATAACTCTGTCTTCTGTGTCGCCAAAAAAATGCCAGTATTGTAACTAGAACAATTTATATGCTAATCCCAGCAAATAGACAAGTAACTTATATTATTAATATACAAGTGTCACGTAAATAGTGCGCAAACTCCCGGCCAATGTCATTTCTAAAAACTTGTAATTTTTTATTCATTTTTTTTTTGGAAAATACTTAATATCGAATGTATTTAACACATTTAAAATAAGTCATTTTTTAAGTTCAATGTTGGAAAAACAGTGTACCGTGCTTACTTGGTAAACTGCATGAAAAAAGAGTTGTTTAATTATTTTGAAAAATGTGTTAAATGCATTCGATGCGGCAACTAATGTAGAGTATTTAAAAAAAATTATTGTATATTATATTTTTAAACAAAACCGTATTAAAAAAAATAGCTTTATGGTGGTTTTTTGGGGACGTAACGTCGTACTGTAAAATTGATATTTTCATGGAAAAGCCTATTGAACGTAACTATAAAGTGTTCTTTATTTTGTTCTAGCTCTAGTAATATCAGAAAAAAATAATAAAGAGAAACTCTAAAAACTCAGTTTTTTTAGTTTCTAAAAAAAAACAAGAAAAAATTATAATTGTATATTCGTGGACATTTAGTTCCGCAATTATTTTCCCATTCAACCAAAACCGCATCAATTATGGTTTTCGAGATCCTAATATTAGACATCCTTATCTTGGAGACACTGTATAGTCGACGCAGACAACAAAGACGGGGTTTTCCATATTACAATCATCAGCTTGTTTATTATAATTCTTTTAACACCTGTCATAGAGTTCCGGTCACCGCTCTTTTGTGTGGAAGCTTCTCCGTTAAAACACTGAAACGAATCGCAGAAGATTATCTCCGAGAAGTACGAGAAGTACTTAAGTAAATACTTAAGCAACACATTGTGACATGATTTTGCATAGCTTCTTTAAAAACATTAGCGCTTTGGAGATATGCGTAAAAACTTTTTATCGAGTCTTCTAAAATAGTGCATTATGCATGAGGTCGAGAAGTTCTCGTAAATACTTAAGCGACACATTGTGGCATGATTTTGCATAGCTTTTTTAAAAACATTAGCGTTTTGGAGATATGCGTAAAAACTTTTTATCGATTCTTCTAAAATAGTGCATTATGCATAGCTGAGTAGATGCAAAGACAGTTAGAAACATACGAAGGGGTGCCCAAAAGAAACCGAACTGATGTTGTGATGGGCGAAGGTTTTGTGGTACCGCGTTCTGCCGCTAGAAGTGTATAGAGGTACCGAGTCAGTAAAACAAGCGTCATCGCTAAAGAAAAGGTTCCATTCGGCTTGTATGAATTTTTTGTGTGAGTTGTGTTCTGTGCTCTTAGTTTTTGCAATAACTGATTCTCGCGGATAGCACGCGGCCGTACAGTTTTATTTCATGCTCAGAAAAACTGGCACAAAAACTCTTGAAATGTTACAAAAAAAGGATTATGGCAGACTCAATTGTTTGAGTAGTTTTCCCGTTTCAAAAGAAGTGAAATGTGAAATGATGACAAGCCTCAACGGCACAGACCGATGAAAGTGAAAACATTTGCGAAATCATTCTGGAAGATTCACGATGGACCATTGGAAACTGTGGAGCTGTCTGGAGTGACTTTGAGTTTAATTCAGCGAATTTTAACGGAAGATTTGGGGATGGAAACGGTGGCTTTCAAATCTGTGTCTCGACTCCAGGCTGGTGAACAAAGGCATGGTCACGTGGAAGCGTGTTGTGCTTTAAAAGAAGAGATGATTTACTACCGTGAAACGAAGCAACAATCAAGCCACTGGCAGACTTTAAGTTGGCCTCGCCCCTTCTTTTGGGTACCCCTGCGTATATCTAAGGCAACAGAAAGAACTGTGACACAAGATCAGGTTATCTCGGTGGCTATGGAACCAGCAGCTCATTGTACGTCTCGTTTTTTGTCTTTTAGCTTAAATCTTATTAAGTTCACCATAATAACTAATGGGAATTGTCTTGTTTTTCTTCAATGTAAATAAAAGCAGTACCAAACAAGGGGAGAAAATTATAGAGGAAAAACATAATTTTGAGTTTCTTCAATAACGCGATACCCTCCTTCTTTTGGTAGCTTCTTTCAAAAATATTAAATTATCTCTTTTAGTTCTCCATCTGAAGAAAACCAACCTTCGTATGGATTCCTTTAGCTTCGGAAAGAGGTAATAGTCCGATAGAGCTGCCACAGAGCCGTATGCGACGTGCGGTGACTGGACAAACCTGCAGTCGTTAATTTCTTTCGGAACTTCGTGAGCCTTATGAACTTGTAGCAATTTGTAGATTTTCAATGGCTTCTTTTTAGATATATGTCCTTAATTCTAGGCCTCTTATGCATATACTTATTCCAAAGAAAGCCCTTACCCAAAAAAAAAACCTAGCGCCATCATCATCATCATCAAGTGATGAAGATCCTTAGTGCAACCTGGGTTTCATTAGGATATATTAGTTTCATTGCCCGTTAAAATTTTGGAAAAGTGATCTTAGTCACGAGCCACAAACACCGGGTTTACTTACGTAATTTTTTTGCCTCCACAACTTTCTAAATATCAATAAAGTAGACCGTTCCCAAAATATTCGCTATTTGTTAGGTGAGAACAACAAATGTGCTTTCTTAGCTTTAAATTGTCAAGCGATAACGCGCAATGTTTTAAATGAAATGTTTATTGTTAAAGTTAGTTTTTATATTTGGCAAGTGCTCGTTATTAGGTGTCAGGTTATTAATAGTGAACATAACTTGCTACATCATACAACGAAGATCTAGGAAACGATCAATTTTATCAATATTGGCCTATTATAACATTTTCATTTCAAAAATAATTTGGCAGCAATTTCTTGCAATTAAAATTTTAAAAACAAAAGAATCAAAGAGTTATGTCACTTTAAAACAAACTGTAAGAGCGTCGTCTAAAGGAAAACTGAGAACAGAATTCGATTTTCCATTACAATGCCATTGTCCTTTTTTTTTACTTTTTATGCGGAAGGCCCCTATAAATTTAGAAAAATTAATTTTAGGATATTCAATTTGACACTGTATGTTTTTTATTGGCAAAAATTGCACCAGGGTATATTTATTAAGATTATACGGTTTTGACATCAAACATTTACTGCTGTTCTTTGGCTTATTAATTAGAAAACAGTTTTTTCTATTTGATATAAAAACCTTTAGACATATCTGCACACTTCTTTGGACGAACTAATTGGCTTTATTCTTCTGATTTGTTTAACCATTGATAATAAAAGAAATACTCTCCAAAGCTTGATTTTAAGCAAAAAATTTTGTTGAAAATAATACATTTTCCAATAGTTGAATCTAGATAAGGTGCTCAGGTAAGAATGTTAAACGTATAAATTATCCCACTAGCCGCGCTATTCCAAAAAAATCTCTCTTGCTTGCTATTTTTGTTTATAGCTTTGAAATTTTTCAATTGTTTTTGAAATGTTTTATCGTTCTGTATCTTTGAAAGAACAGTTTATTTTAAAAAGAAAAAAATTATTACACTAGAGAATTGTTAATGGGGCAAAAATTTAATAGGTGTTCATATAGTAGATCGTATTAAAAAGGTTACTTTAATTATGTCACTAATTTCCAGGAATCTACATCAATGTTATGAGATATTAGCTTAGTTATAGTTTTTCTAAATACAATTGTAGTTACCTTAAATAATACAGAGTGATCCAGTTTATAGTATCGGAACTTTACCAGTCGACACAAAACCTCATTTCAAGATATTATAATATATATTATTGCCATTTATTAAAATAGAGGTACAAGGAACTAGTTTGCTAACAAATAATTGTGGTTATGTAGCTACAAACTAACAAATTAATAGTAAATAACGTATCATAATAAAATAAAATAATTGAAACGGTTTTGTCTATTTTAATTTGTCTTCCAACTGATCACACACTGAGAACCTCCACAAAACGTTCTGTTGTGAAATAGTTTAATAGTAAGAAAATATTCACGGCAGTTGCGGTGAAAACCTTTGCGCATTTATTTATAGTCCAGACCACGCAAATTTTTATTATTGCTAACTGCTTGCAAGGTGGACAGGTCCGCAAAAACAAATGCCAAAGATTTTTAAACACTTTACTAGATTTTGCTAATCACGCCTCTCCGCAAGTGGGGTCAGAATGAATCTTGGAACCTAGGACCTGAAAACAATTTATAAAAAAGATAAGTAACTATTTAAATGTAAGAAAATGTATGCTCTTTTTACGACAGATCACGACGAACTAAATGTTTTAATTCCACCCAGATCAGTACACGTCTCAACGGCCTGCAATGGATTTTCATCGATGGGAGTGAAAGCATTACCATAGCGAATCCATAAAACTTCACACTAAGATTCATTTAAAAGTAAATACCACTCAGTAGCGGCAGCCATGTCGTATCTTCGTGTTGGTGAATGAGACAGATAATTTAAAATCTCAAAAAAAACTTCAAAACTGTATATGAGATCAGCTATATAGGACAACAACAAGGCCGGACTTAAGCAAGATCCCTGCAGGATAGGAATAAGAAACATCCCTAGAAAACCGATCTGCCAGCAATATATAACAACAATCGCGGTACCAGGCCAGATCCCTGCAGAATACCAGTAAGTAACACGCCTAGGAGGAGGCTAAAGCGAGCTACCTGGGAAAAGCGACCTGGAAGAAAATATCGAGTCCAGGAACGTCAAATTCGCCATACTACAGTTAGCAAGCTTTGTAAAAGTATGTTTTTTGGCTCATTTCACTAGTAAAAAAATATGCTCATCGACTAAAATTACTGCAAAAAAAATTCATCACGTCAGGATTTTAAACTATCAAACTTAGATCTGATAACGGAATGGTAGTAAAAAGTATATATTTATATACACATTAATCTCTGCTTCTTAAAGCTTTCTCTCCATATCGGTAAATTCAGTAAAAGCAAAAACATTATCTGCTATGTTTTATTTATATTATTGTGGGGTCGGGCCTGCATTTTAGATAAGGAATTCATAGTATCTATAGAGATCTTTGAGCTGTTTTTACATAGCTCTGCTAGAAACATGCCCACATCATTTGTATTTCTTATAAATTGGATGATATATGAGGCATTTTTATCGCTTTTTTTTTATCAGTCTTTTAAAGCCAATAGTTTCTTGTATAGGCTGCTATTTCATTTCTGAGGAAATTCAGTTGTAGTCATCTTCAGGTCTCCGCCAAATGAAGTATGTTCTACCAGCCTATATTGCGTCGGTTGCATTTCAATAAATTTTGTTTTTCTTGCTGCATTCTTCAAGTAACAATGTCTTCACGAACTTGTACTGCTCATCCAGATAAATTTGGTTAGTTTTGTGGACATACGTAACAGGCCATAAAGGTTGCAGAATTACCGAAGCACTGAAGTTTGCTTATTTGCACTATTTTGGGTTTTCTATTGCAAATCGGGATCAAACATGTGTTCCGCGTGCCTTCTGTAACAGTTACGAACTTACTTTAAGTAAATCGGTGGATGGTGAAGATCGTTATCTTCAGCTTGGTCTACCTGTGTTGTGGAGAGAGCCAAGAGACCACACAACTGGCTGCTACTTCTGTCTGACCAAAATAACAGGTTTCAGTAATAATCTGTATCCAAAACAGTGTTACATTCGACTAATTTATTTAGGCCTGTTTGGCCCGGTGCCACAAGTATAAAATCAACAGACAGTAATGAAAATATGTAGGATATCCCAGATAACAAATTTTCATAGAGCAGTGGAGGTAGTTAACAAGAATCCACAAGACCACATCTTATAGAACAACCAGAGCTCAATGATCTTGTGCGGGATTTGAATATTTTAAAGTCTGCTAGGGAACTACTTGCATCTTGATTACAACAATGGAACACCGTAGGTCTGATACGACAGTTACGTATTACCGAAGGATAAGTGTAGCTTTCTCACAACATTTTAAGAAAGGAATGATTTTTTGGTTACTATTTTAATATATTTAGTTTAGTTCAAGAAATGAATCATTCCCATAATCCTCAAGAATGGCGTTTATTTATTGATTCATATAAGACTAGTTTGAACGCTGTACTTTTTCATACTGGTAACGAAAAGCCTTTCATTCCAGTGGGTCATGCTATCTGCACTAAATACACGTATGAGACAATGAAACTTTTTCTTTAATTAATTTATTACGATGCCTACGACTGGCGCAACTGCGGTGATCTTAAGGTTATATCTCTCGTATTAGATTTACAAAGAGTGTGTACAAAATATTGTTATTTTTTGTGTTTGTGTGACAGTAAAGCAAGAGACCAAGATTGCTAGAGGAAAGTACGGCCTACAAAAGAAACTTTTATTCCCGTCCAGATGAATATTGAAAGCGAGCCGCTTGTAAAGCCAAAAAAGGTTTTTCTACCCCCCCTGCACATTAAGCTTGAGTTAATGAAAAATTTTGTGAAAGGCTTAAATCGTGATGGAGATGATTTGAAGTATTTACACAAAGTTTTCCCAAAGTTGTCCGAAGCGAAGGTTAAAGAAGATATATTTGGAGGTGCACAAATAAAAAAATTGTTCTTCTTAAGCAAGACCTATCAGATGCCAAAACTGAAGCTTGGAGACCTTTTAAGAATGTAGTTGCTTAATTTTTAGGCATAACGAAATGCGATAACTATAGGGACATTGTTGCTGATTTGATAACAAATTATTATAAAATCGGAGCTAATATAACACTAAGGATTCACGTTTTACATTCCCATTTGGACTTTTTTCCAGATAACTTAGAAATGGTGAGCGGCGAATATGAGAAAGGCGCCCATGGATTTAGAGCGCAGATATCAAGGTTTCTGGGATGACAATATTATTATTTTTTATTATTATTAATATTATAGGCGATTTTAGATGGTCAATTTAAAGAGAAACCAATGTAAAATCTACAAAAGGAAAAATATAGCCTTCAAGTTTTTTAATTCTTAGTTTGTTCGCTTTTGTTGTATCTTATATGTATAATGAAAATTAGATAAATAGATATTTTCTGTTGTCTGTGTCTAAAAATATAGACGTGATGGAAAAATTTAAATAAGACTAATGAATTCAGCGCTCTCTAGTTGGTAGAATGAAACTAATTTTCGTTGATGAGCAAAATGCTTGTAAACGAGTGGTTAAATGCCTTTTTAAACTCATAGTAATACATCAATTCATTTCTCGTATTTACTGTGGTGTTTTTAACTACAAAATTTACTCAAAAAAAAATAATCAAAAGTGATTATACATAGAGATTACTACTTGATTTTAGTTACACGGCTGTCTATTCCATTATAGTAGAAATATTCTCTAATGCATCTAGTGGATAGGATTCTTTTTCCGATATAGGTTGTGAATACAAGAAAAAAATAACTAAAAATTTACTCACGCAATTTATGGATATTTTATAAAGAAATTTTATTAAGCTTGTGCTCTGTCGTTGTTTCTCCTGATCTTTCAAAGATACTTTGAATTTTTCACATTGCCCGGACAGCTAACATACTAAACATATATAACTTCAAGTCTGAGATATAACGTGTGTCCCACAACTATCATCATCCTCTGAAAATGTAATTAATAATTTTTGTTGCTGAGTTTATTTACATGCAGGATTGTGAAATATCTAATTCACGACATTCAATTAAGTAGGTACAAGCAAATAATTTTATTCTTTATAGAGATAGATCTCTCAGCTGTAGATTATTAGTGTTCATACGTACAAACATTAAATGATGTGACGAAAGTTATTGGAATCACGATATAACCATGCTTCTCTGCTTTCATGTCATTTCGTGTATTACCGTTTTTGTAATTATATCAGTTAACATACAATCTAAACAATAAAAACACAAATACACAGTTACATATATGTAATGTACCTTACTGTTTTCGAAGAGCAAACCCACACCTTCCATGCAAACTTGCAAGAGACCACCTTCACCTGTACTCATATCCTGAACCGGGAATTCCCCCCCTAATTCTGGAGCTGTTCCTGCCACTCCTCCACGTTCCATGGCCTCCTTGATGCAATAGTACAACTGCTTACACTGTAATTTGAGTAAAACGTACAAATTGTATATTATCATAACAACAAAAATTAAGCAACGCCTTGAATAATTTACAACTGATCACTCGTTATAGTGGGATTAAGCTGTTTCGCAAAATACTGTGCTCAATTTCTAAAATGCACATCGCTACCTGGAGAAGTTAAGCTGGTACTACTGAATATGCGTTGTATATTCTAAAAAAGTACCTGGATAGAAGTTTTCAGTGCTGACTCATTACTTGTCTAAAATTACAGCTAGAAACTTACTTTGCTTGAAACCTTGATTTTTACATACAGCGTGGGTCACTAGTGCGGTAAAGTCAAATATCTGCCTTTTATAAAATAGTTGGGAAATTATTTTCATGTGAGAGTGGTGTAGTATTAGGTTGCACACAATTTAAAAATATTTTCGCAAACATAGGCTGTTCCATAAGTTAATGGCATCACATACTTGTATTTTCCAAATAGAACATCCTATATATTAATCAATATTAAGATTATCCTTGCTTCGTACATTCTCTCAATATAGAGTTTTATTACATTATACACATTATTTTGGAAGATATTGCAATTTTTTTCCTAAATCGTCATGTATTGATCACTCTTTATGATATAAGACAAATGAAATTCAACTTTAATTCTTACTGAAATACTTTCTACTGGTAGTCTATTATTTTTCAATGGGGTTTCTTTATTCTAATTTTAGCAACCATATGCAGGGTGGCTTAAAACACGAATCGAATTTTTTTTCCAAATGGGATAACCTTTATTTCCCATCGCTATCTGATAGCTTGCTTACTGATCGATTAATTTCATTTAGCATTTCCTACACCTGACCCTACTAGTTATTCAATTTATTGTGTTGTTTTTAGAAAATATCCTGACATTAATTTTAGTGAATTTTTATTCAGAACATTGGCTTGAATGAGTTCATTACTCAGCTGTCAACTTCAAATTTCAAAAATATTTTTTAAAACGCAATAATTTCTTAATTATTTAAGTGATACCAGCAAAAATTCACAAGTGAATAGAAGACACTCGAACTAATATATGTATAAAATTTCAAATAAAACGGGCTACGAACAACAAAGTTATTCTAAATTGAAAATTCGATAAAAATAAACAATCTAGGACATCTCTTCAAATTCCACAAGGCATTACGCATTGTGTGTTGACAAAGACAGAAAGATGCGGCGGGTGTGTAGCTATACAGTTTAAATAAATCTACATACAAAATAAATCGCCCAAGATCCCAGTGAGACTCAAGTATTAAATGTGTGTTACCGGGTTGTCAGATTTCATATAAATTTCTGAATATACAGAATTTACAAACACCTTACATACTATGATGCTACAATTATTGACGAGAAGTGACAATTTTATTCAAGTAGTTGAAAAGTAATCTAAAGCGGCGATTTAGTACCCATAAATTTGTAATTACCCATTCGTAATGATTTTTAAATTTATTTGTAAAATTCTACTCAATCTGGCAGCACTGCTTTTAGCTTCATTGTGACAATTTTGCGTCTGTCTACTGCAGCGTTCCCAACCATACGATAATTATCGTATTTTTAAGATAATTTGCGCTTTGTTACGATATACTGGGAGGAATGAGGCACCTGGGGAAACCACCAATGTCAGATACATGTTAGAATTACATGATTCAAGTAAGTTACAAGTTACGATATACGATAGCATAACTGAAATTTACGATAATATTCGAATCTGCCTTTTAGGAGTAATATTATATAGATAAAAATGTACTATTAGCAGCATAGTTTGTATTTTATTCGTAATGCCTTGATAATGCTTTGATTATATATGCCAGTTTTGTCAAAGTTCAGGAGCGATCTTCTCTATGCTTTTCTCTCGTCGAATTGTCTATATATGTCATACTGTCATATACAAATGTCACCTTCTTGTAGAGCAGTGATGCTGTGAGTGATGTAATTTTAGCTAAATTACTTCTAATTCTGACCTCAAAGCTATAATGTTTTTAAATTTTGATTTTTAGTTTGTGTTTAATATATAATATATAGTTGGCGATCGTCTGTGTAAAATTTAAAATGTCCGACGATAGCAGCAGCAGCGAAGAAAAAGGCTAAACTATATATATATATATATATATATATATATATATATATATATATATATATATATATATATATATATATATATATATATATATATATATATATATATATATATATATATATATATATATATATATATATATATTGAAACTGACCCCCGTATGTGGGTTCTAGAGGTCCTAGTTCGCGCTCATTTGAAAAAAATTCCAAATTCAAAAGTCTGGATCTTCCCGATAGTGAATTTTTTTACGAAAATTCACTAAAGCGTCAAAATCTTCAGTCTCTAAGACTTTAGTGGGGGTCCCCGGTATACGATAATTTGATAAAATATACGGTAATATTTGACAGGTTAATACGATAATATGATTCTGATCGGTTGGCAACACTGATCTACTGTCTCGTGTGTTGTGTCATAATCAAAATAAACACTCACATATTTAGTATTATTAGTAGAATAATAACATACACATTACACATAATATAGGAATAAAGGCATAAGGAAAAGGCGTCATATTATTATGAAATGAATGTTTGTTATTTCTACCAACTTGTATCTAATGATGCTGTTCATACCGTAAGAAAACTTGTTATAGGTATGTGTGGTAAGTAAGCTTATTCCTTTTGATAATCTTGTATATACCTATTTTCTGCGTTTATATTTATTATTTATTTATTGTCGTTGAACAATTATACAGTGTGTACATACAATTAAATTTAACACTTGTGACAATTTATATAAATTATAACCTTATATTAGAGCCTCGGTGATTCAGGGGTAATAACGTGTGCCTCTGAACCGAAGGGTGCTCGGTTCGATCCCAGGGTTCTTCTTTCACTTTTTCAGTACAAACTGTAACATTAACATCAACCGAGGTTCTGGCATTGTATTTGAGCAAGTTGAATGTCTGGACGATCCTCCCTTCGGAGGGGGCGTAAAGCCGTCGCTCCCGTGTCCATGCGATGTTGGGCACGTTAAATATCCCTACCCTCCTTACAGAAAGGCTGGGGTTCGGCAAAATTTCCAATATAGTCAGGTGAATCTGCTCCCTGGCGCCGGTGATTGGCCATAGTCGCAGAAATAGGCCGACTTTAAAGAAAGAAAACTCACAACCTTATATTACACCTATTTGCCTTCAAACTTTGAAAGTTTTACAATGAATGTTGACGTTTCTAAAATTTTCGTGGTAAATTTTCAGTTTAGTCCATGGAGGGTTTCTCGAAAAAACATTTCAAAAACTTGCTTAGAAAACCCCACCACCCTCCACCCCCCTGGATGCACAAACCATAAGAAAAATTTATTGCAAAGAACCTCGAAGAAAGTTACGGGACAAGGGGTGAATAAGAGTGGTGGACTGAAGGGAAACATGAGCGGAAATTTTGAAAAAAAAAGTTTTGTGGGACCTCGAAAGGCTGCCTTTTTCACATTTTGAAACAACACTTCCTTTAAACTCTGTATACTCCGCACAGCACCGCTATTAGACCCAGGTCCCGTAACGTTCTTGAGGGTTGTTACCAAGAAATTGTTCTTGTGGTTTATGCATTGATAGTGGTTGTAGGCATGCAGGAGGGGAGGGACACTTTGGGGGCGAGGTTGACAGGGGCCATTTTGTCGTGGGGTTTTCTTGCATGATAATCATAATTATATTTGTAACTATTTCAAGCATGATATGTGTGATTTTAAAAATACATTAAAATGGGTGCTGCACTTAAATAAATAAAATTTTATATAACCCAGACGGAAATTGTATTAAATGCACATTTTAATGTTCATTGTATTCTTTTTTTTTTTAAACATTTGTTTAGCTTTCCTAGTCTATTTTTTGTTGAGTATATTTCCTATGTAATATTTTTTTTAAAGTTTTTTATGCAACTGACTATATAAATCATTAGTAAAGATTTATGTAGAGATCGTATATTTTAATATATTTTTTACCCGATAATTATTGCTGATAGTAAAATAAGTGGAACATTGTGAGGTATGCGATCAGGCCGCCGTCGCGGTGCGGAAGCGGGTGATATGTTGTCACGGTAGCTCCAAATAACACAAAATGTTATAAAATAGAGGCTGTGTACAACCAGCTAACAATTGTGTAAATTTTCAGTCCCGGCCCATTTCTTCCTAAATATAGGGACAATGTGTGTAAGGCTAGATGTATTCTCACCATAATTAAAACCGCAGACCGGTTGCGCCCTAATTACTGACGAGCTCTAATTAGAGCGAAACCGGTCTGCAGTTCGAATTATGGTAAGAATACATCTAGCCTTACGTAAAATGAGTGATTAATCGTATTACTTTTGGTCTAAGGCTAAGTCAACATCTTCTTAATCTTATGAAAATCCACTACCATAATACATCCGCTCCGTCTCCAAATTTTATCTCTCAATCTGATTGGCTTTGGAAATTCCTATAGACTCCCTTATCCGATATAACAACGTAATTATGTACTGAATTAATTAATTAGGCGAATAATTAAATGGGTTAGTCTGATTACAAGGTGGGCTATTGATTGCTGAAACGTAAGAAAGTTAAAGCCTTAACAGTAGAGACATGTAAAAATATCACAAGCTACATTATTCAGAATGTTTAAATTTTGTTGCGATATACCAGGTGGTTCAAAACTAAGTAGAGGTGAACGGACTTTGGACGGGCACTGTATACTGTTATGACGTTGTTATTTATGTGGTTTTAATTTTGTATTTGCATTTGGTTTGGTAAATAAACATTATTATTATATTATGTTTTGTATTTGCATTCGGTTTGGTAAATAAACATTATTATTATATTATGTTTTGTATTTGCATTTGGTTTGGTAAATAAACATTATTATTATATTATGTTTTAAAATTAGTGACCAGTACACAAACTGAACCATAAATTAACTACAGACCAAACACTTGCTAACAGATAGCTATGAGATATATAGGTATACAATTTGAAAAAATGCGTGTGTCAAGCCAGCCTGTATATGACTGCCAAAATAACAATAAAGAAACCACATTGGAAGAGAATAGACTACTAGTAAAAAGTATGTATATAAGAATTCATGTTAAGTTTCATTTGTCTCGTCATACAGAGTCATCAATACATGACGATTTAGGTAAACAAATTGCAATGTCTTCGGACACACCCCATATAATGTAATAAAACTCTATATTGAAGGAATGTACGAAGCGCGTAGAATCTTAATCCTTATTAATATATAGGGTGTTCCATGTAAAAATACAAATTTGCGATGCCATTCACTTATGGAACTGCCTGTATTTCCGACAATATTTTAAAATTGTACGCACCCTGACGTCACATCACTTCCACATGAAAATAATTTCCCAAATATTTTTTAGAAGGCAGATATTGGACTTTCTCGCGCTAATGACGCACCATAAATGTTATTTAACTGCGTTTTGACGAGATGACATCAAGATTATAAAAAAATGTTTTTAAAGTGATTGGTGGATAAGGAAGACATAAATTAAAGCATTCAGAAGTTCCATTGTGACATTTTTTTTACCATAAATGTTAAACTTTATCTTGTTCTTTATTTGTAGATTCTGAAAGAAACTAACTTTTTTAGTGTAATACTTGTGTAGCTGTGTCTGTTGTCCGTTTCTTCTCCACAGACAAAGAACCTTGTTTTTGGGGCTGTAAGTCATGTTCACTAGTCGTTCGAACCACCATCTCTCCACTATGGTTCCAGCTACTGACCTAAGAACCAGACCATCATCTCTCACCTCCATAAACCTCAGTTCACCTCCACCATCTACACCTTGATGTACTGTAAAGCTTTGGCGATGAAGTAATCGTGAACCAAGAGGCTTCAGGTCTATGTCATTCCCATTCTAAAAAAATGCATCAGTGTTACATAAGAAGGTATTCTTTCTTTAAGGCGGCTTCAAAGGAATGGGACACAATATAACCTGGTATGTAGGGGAAGGGTGGCATAACAGGATAACGAGGCATAACCGGATACCTTTAAAATTTTAGGAACTATTATTGCCATCTAACGTGTAGTGTATAAATTAAGTCGGCTAGTTACAGAATAGTGTATAAAAGTGAATTTAAGCTTCAAATTGTCGATTATGTTAGTATGTGTGTGTGTGTCGTCAAATTTACATGGCTGCGGCTTTAAGCCAGCTGCAAATTTTAAAGCGCTTAGCTCTAAGCCCCCCCAATATTGTTTATGTTAATAATTTACAACTGATTGTGAAGTGCAGGTATCTGATCCAATTTACGAATATTTTTAAACAACCATCAAATAGTGTTGATCAAACATTTAGTGGATGCGTCCGATAGTCTGTCGTATAAGCTTGATTTTATATAGTTTACATTATTTGCTAAGTGTTACAATTCACGTTGGTAATCTTCATGGCCTAAGGATATGGTGGGGCACAACCGGATGGGGCAAAACCGGACAATATCCGAATGCGCCCCGTGACATTTAGTCTTGTAAATTAATTAATGTCTATATTGTTGTAGTTAATCTTAAATTTCAAAATGCTTATTTCCAACCGATCCAAACATTTTTGGGGAAGCCGACTTCGCCCCATCTGAGACAACTAAAAGGCAAGAAGAAAGAGGGTTGAAAATCAAATGGAGGAAACAGATTGTGCAAACTCACATACACAGAAGGATTGATTATAGCAGATAAAAGTTATAGTACTACCGTAGAAGGATCGGGAGATAAAATGAGAATGTAGAAACTCCAGAAATCCTTGCTCCTGTCCCACATGTGTCAAGGCCCATTGTAAAAACAACCAAGAAGAGAGAGATTCTGTCAGCCTCCCAGAATCGCACATATAACAATGGACTTACGGAGACATTTTAAACTACTCCGCGACAAAAGTTAAAGCTTTGACAAAACCAAAAATATTTTATGGAAATATGAAAACGACAAAGCAAGAAAAAAGAATGAAGAGGAAGTAGAAGACACAAATTTTTGTTCGCAAGATGAAAATGAAGGTAGGCAGAGAGATGATGCCACATGTTTATATTGCGAAGAAACTTATTCGTCAACAAAAAGAAATTATGGGTGGTTGTAATGTTTAACTTGTAGAAAATTGGTCCATGAGGGATGTACCCGTTTGCCTGAGGATGATCTCGATCATTTTGTGTGTGATAAGTGCCGCCATATTTAAAATATATAAAGTTGAAGCATATCTCACTTTGCCTCAGCAGCAGTCCGGTTGTGCCCCGTGAGTAGGGGCAAAACAGGGGGAAGTTTGTTTTTGGTGTAATCTTTCACCAGAAAAAAATCTTAATTTTAATGTTTTCACTTTCTTTACACTTATAACCTGTATCAATGATTTTTATCTCAATAAAATAGTTCCATATATTTTTAAGGGCCTGAAAATAAAGTTTCTTGTTTGACTTCCACTATACCTTTAGAAACAAAAAGCTATTTTTCAAAACATCTCTTGGTGAAGTGCTTATCTGCAAAACTGTGTTGAGGTGTTTGAAAAATTAGTTCCTTGTTAAAAATTTGTATAATTTGAATACTTTGGTAACGCACTATAAATTCCTGATAGGGAGATCAAAGAGCACCATTACTATTTTTAATAAAATTTTTGCACCACTATTGTAATTAATTATAATCAATAAAAGTTTTGCATGTTATCTTAGAGTGACAATTTTTTTATGCGCAATCTTTTATAAAATTTTACAAAATGTTTTCATGCGCATAAATGTGTATAATTTAGTAATATTTCATCTTTTTACTTAGTTGTTACCTTGTTTATGACATAACAAGCTTTAGTTTGAATACATGCAATATAACCGTTTATCGCACTAAAATAAAGGAGATGGATAAATTACTACGACCTGGCAGATTCGACAAATGTTTTAATTTAGATCGTAAATTTAGATTCTGGTGATTTCAGAGCTTTCTTGCGATTTTCGTAGAAGTTTAGGGTTCTAGCAGTTGTATAGATGTAGTGTAATCCAAACTTAATCGATTTAAAAGTTAGGAGTCTCATAGAAAACATTCTCTTCGGTGGTTTTTTTAAATAACTTTCTTTTCTTTAGATGGGACAAGTTAATGGCATGCTTCCAACAAAATTTGCAGACGCTACACCTCTACCGAAGAACACAGAGTACTCCCAGAGAGAACTTGCCGCAGTATGCAATGTTTCGTTTGCTACAATTAACCGGATCAGCAGAAAAACTGGATAAATAGCACCGGTGGAGTAAATTGTGGCGAAAAGTGTGATATAAAACACCTTACAACACTACGGAGTAATAGAAAAATCAGGAACATTTACCTGAATAACTCGAAAAGAGTAGAAAAGTGGTAATTAAACTGATGTCTAGAGTGAATTTATCTTAACGGACGAAGATGTCCGGTGGAACAATATTTTATGTGCTGGCGACTCGTTAAGAAACAGCTTAACCGATATCATGAAGAAAAGACGACTAGATTAGGCTGAATACCGTCGACACATGACCACAGATGACTATAAAAATTTAATATTTTCTAATATTCAAGATCGTTAAAGAACAAATCTTAAATAGGCTAATTTTCAGGTTTGTTTCTCAGGCGAGTCGAGGTTTCAAATCCTTACCAATTATTCCTTTATTCGGAGGCGCCATGGAGAAAAATACCACCCAGACTGAGTAGTAGAAAGGTTAAAAACACCCACTAAGCGTTATGGTATGGCCTATCATTTCAGGTAAAGGCACTGGTAACCTTTACATTGTTAAAGGCACCATGTCAGTATATATATATATATATATATATATATATATATATATATATATATATATATATATATATATATATACATACATATATATATATATATATATATATATATATATATATATATATATATATATATATATATATATATATATTAATAATGGGGAGTTTTGAAAAGATATGAAAGAGTATTTATTCATATTTAATAAGTTTATTGTATTTATTTTCTTATAAACACTCTGTATAATGTTTATGTTAAAATATTTAAAATTATTTATGATATTTATGATCTGCTATGATATTATTTTAATTAGTTCAGGTATACGTATATAATATTTTTGTATTTTGTATTATTTGGCATATTTGAAACACCCTGTATGTTCTAATTTTATGTATGTAATGTGGTTTTAAACAAATAAATAAATGTATTTGTTTTTCTACATATATAACTGTGTTTTATTTCAATTACTTGCCCTGCATGTATGTGTATTTCTAGTTGCATATAATACTGCTTTAAATTAAATCTTACCGACCACTGACTCTCATTCTCCAGGATTTTTTAAAGGGTTTCTACCTGTTTCATTATCTTTTTTCTTTTAATTTATCTTTAAACTTTGAGTGATATTTGAATCATACAAGTTATTAAGTTTCTCAAATTATAATAATATGTTTTAGCATCTATACATACATTTATTTCAACTTTAATAATTCCGCTACAAAATAGTTTATGAATAAATTTGATAGAGATCTCTTTTTATCTATACATGCTCTTTATGTTAAATGACAATAATTAACCTCACACAATTATTTTTTTAAGTTCTCATATGCAAAAAGTTTTTAGTTGTTAAAATGTTGGGTACCTATGTTTTAAACTTCAGCTGTCACTCGTTTGTTGAAATTTGATTGTTCATAGATCTCATGCTTGATAATAAGACCTGTATTTGTGGATTCCCAATTTCAATTTCAATTGTAGTTTTAGGACAAAAAACGCATGAATTCTGTCCCTAGCAACAACTTGTTTGTCACCAAGCATTCTGGTTACTATAGGAACAACCAGGTATGTATCTGCTTCTCTGATTTGCACTTTTAATTGTTGTTTGCACTGTAAAGTTTACTCACACGCGTTTACAAATGATCCTTGACCTAGTTCTACAGTTTCTGGCTATTAATTTTCATAAATTATTCGTTACAATAATATTTTCGGCAAACTGACGCAGTTGTAGTGTTACTTAACTTTTATATGTGAATTACAGCGTTGTTTTAAACACTTTTCACATAATCGTTTACTTGAACGTTAGTTTGTATTGGCATATATGCTTCAATACTACATTTACATATATATTGCTTTAATTTATTCAAAATTTCCCCTGTTTTCTGAGAGCGACGCCTTACAGCGTCCTCCTTATTCAAAAACCAAAACACAAGGAAGTTTGTCAACTATTTCCATCTAATAATTACAAATTTTATTTCCAAAGCATTCTCTTTACGTTTCATTCCTTCTTTCTTTAGCTGTCAAAAATCGCTTCGCCTGACCTCCGGTTCGATTTGACATTGTGGCGTTTATGTCAAATTTACAGAGTTAACAAACCCCAACTTTACATGCAAATTTTCAAGTCTTTAGCTTATTACATCTTCAAACTATGACTGTTATCAAAAAAGCTAATTCTTAATGAGCGGTAAGCTAATGATTACACATTTATGTCAGTTAGATTAAGCTTAATCTGGCTCTTTTTAACAAATTCAATGCACTTGAAAGCTTTTAAAGATTATTGCATTTTATAAATTTTAAAAGAAATTATTCAATCTACTGATTTTAAATGCCTGAAATTACATATTACATTAATTTAACTTGTTTAGTAATGTTTTTATAGCTATCACCCATTTTATAAGCCTTGAGTGATAGATTTATTTCACATCAAAATTAGTTTACATTTAACCATCACAAAAGAATTATATATAGAACTTAAATTACAACTTACCTAGACAAACATTTTGATTTTTTGTGCAATTCAAAACCACTGTCTATTTCATTTACACTGTCATAAAACGGGTGTCATGTCTTTACCTTATGGACTTTGAAAGTTTATATTGTGACCTTATCCTAGTTCTTTGCACCTCACTTTAGTGTTCATATTTGATTAATAGTTGCCTATATCTAGATTACAAACAAATTTGATACTATTATTTATTTGAGAAACGCCCATTTTTATTCATTTGAACGTTAAATTGTTTTAATTTTCAAACTGCGTTCAGCGTTTTACTAACATTTCCATATTCAGCGTTATTTTCTCCTATACATTGATTTTAATTATCTTTTTCATTTTGTTCTCATCTCTATATCCTTGTGGATTAGAGACAATACTGAAACTCGTGTAGTTATAATCGAAAACATAGAAATTCTACTGGATACCAGATCGTTTACATGTTTGGTAAGATGTTTTACATTATTTTTACTTTTACATTACTTTCGAATGTTGGCTTGTGTAATTTCGATGTATGTATGTATATTGTGAGTGTGTATGTATCGGTGTTACTCATTTTACCTGTCCCCAATATAAATAACATCATTAGACTGTTTATTTAAACATGGTGTTGTAGATTTCTTGTTACTACGGTTGCCTTAATTTTTATTTTTACTCTTCAGATTTTTCAAGACTTCCTTGGCAATGCTATTTCTCAAAACTCTCCTGTGAAGCACATCTCTCCATTGGAGTCTGTATTACGCAAGGTATTACCTGCCTTTTTACAGTGCTTGCACTTTGGTGGTACAATGCCATTTATGTATAATTCAAGATATACTGCCAATTTCTCGTCCGATTGGATTTATATGGCTGAGGCAGTGCTGTGTCGCACTTTATTTCCGACTACTTAGTTTTAGTTAACGATATTTTAGTTTTGCATGCGTAGTTCTTAAGTTTTTCTTTCAGGTTTAATATTTTTTAATATCAATACAACATATATATATATATATATATATATATATATATATATATATATATATATATATATATATATATATATATATATATATATATATATATATATATATATATATATATATATATATATATATATATATATATATATATATATATATATATATATATCTGTGTGTGTGTGTTTGGGTGTGAGTGTGTGTGTGTTGAGAATCAGGATGCTACCACAGGTGAAAGCCGTTTATGCATGACTTAGCCCCATGCCATGAATCCAAGAGGGTTGCAGCATACACGGAGAAGCAAGAAATCATTGTTTTGCCATGGCCCGGAAACTCTCCCCATCTGAATCTAATTGTAAACATTTAGAGGTAGGCAAATCATGAATTTCCAAACAAATTATCACTAATAAAGAACGATTAATAGAGAACCCCATTAACGGCTGACAGTGTAATTAAGAAATTAAAGAAAACGCACTTAAATGCCTCGAAAGCATGCCACACGCAAGTTATAGCCGTTATTGCCGCAAGAGGTGATCTTACAAAATATAAAAAATTTGAAAGGCTTTAAAGAAATTTTTTAAATTTATTATTAAAATTTGTTTAAATAACTATAATGTTTGGTTATTTACTAATAAGATGGTCCGATGTGGACATATTATATCTATCTATCTTGTACATGTTACCAAATTGGTAAACTCGAAGACGCAGGGTGTTGCTAATTATAAGGCCACCAGTCTGTAGGATAGTAAATACATCTGTCAAGAATATACGAGGCAATACCGGTCAAAGAAGTGTTGAAAGCTTAAAGCTATCTACAAATGGGAAGGGGGTAAGCAGAATGATATAATAAAAAAATCTGAAAAAGAACTGAGACATAAGAAGAACAATGACCTTAGCATTAAGCAAAAAAGACAGGATTAGCATGTGCTAGGTTCTTGTTACAAAACATTCCTACACCCAGGGAATTGACATACAAATAAGGTTGGGCATTGTATATGGAGCATTGTAAAAATCTCGAACATTAGTGAAATCACTTATCAGACGTTTTAAACCTGTGGGTTTCACAAAATTTGGAACACAATCGTGACTCGATATTATGTGGTTTAACCATGAGTGACAACTTTCTTATTTTTGAAATGGCATCCTATATATTTCTTGAAATTGGATACAGCACTCTAGTCGTGCTAGGTTTGATAACATTATCATCGATAATTGCAAAAATATCTCCTAAATTCTAAGAAAATCGTTATCTATATCCACCTCTAGCAACCATGAACAGAATGAGAAACACAACTAAAATTTTAAAAATGTAAAATTAAAGTTCCTATGCATCAATTATATAAGTGTAATTGGTTAACATAATTTGTGGTGTAAAACTTGATTTTAAAAATATAATGATGTCTTTTGGTCTCTGCCACTGCCATACAAAATTTGTTTTGCCGATGTGCAAAGTAATAATATATTTTACCTAAACATATCGACCGATTTTTTAAATTATTCTAACTGTTTCCAAAATGTTTTGGTTAATTTTTTAAAGACTAGAACGTTGTATTTCATAAAGTAAAAATATTTAACTGAAACATTGGCGTTCAAATATTTTATTATTTTGTTAGCAAATATCTACAGTTGCAATATGTCCCACTTATTATCAACCAGTCTCTATATAGCTGAGTATAATTATAATATATTTATTGGTGCTGGTACATGTAAAATGTTTGCACAAGTCAGGTTTTTATTTAATATGGTGGCACTTTAGTGGAAGAGAAGAAAAAAGTTAACATGGATGGTGGACTTCTTACTTTTTATATTATCAGAATACAGTGGCGAAAGTAGGACCCTCCCCATATCTAAGACGACTCGCTTCCTTTAGGAATGTAGGGAAATTGAGAAATTTGGGGATATCATACTACACCAGAAAACTACCAAATAATGTAGTAGTGCCTTTGAATAAAATTTAAAAGTTGACTGAAATATTTTCGTGTTGGGTTCGTAGGTACCATGCAATAGCCTAAAATCGTGATTTTACTTTAAAAAATTACAAAACCCTACTTCTACTGAATGTTATTCTAAACCTCCCTTCCCGTTCAGTCTAAATCAGTGTACATATCCCGAACTCCCCGACTAAAGAGTTTGTCTGGTTGTATCGGTGTTAAAATGTTATTATGTTAATATTGACAAGGCTTTTTAATCAGGACATTTGTTTAGTAAATCAAATTGGAATGCAGTTATGAACATCACAAAACTCATACCAGATTGTCCAGCTGGTCCAATAACAGGTTTACTTCTTGACTATACACTAAACCAATGTGGCTTTTGCCGAGCAGTCTTCTAACTTTTCTTTTAATTTCATTTTTATTTGCATTCAACATCACTAGTATTGCTGTTAAATTGTATAACATTGTGGCTAATAATTTATCTTCTTCGTGTTCTAATCTCTTCCGCTCAGTGTCACTAAGCGCTTTGTACCTTTCCATCATCTCCCTGGGGCCCTGAAAATGAATAATGTTTAAAAAATATATACAGATAATCTATTTTGAGTTTCGATACAATTTCGAACTCGAACGCAATGAAATATACAAAGTTGCTTAAATTAAACAAAAATTACACAATTATAACGATATATCAGAACTTTTTTTTTATTTGAAAGGCTTCCCGAGTCACTAGATATAGACACAAAATTTTAAAAATTCTGGACGCAGCAAGTGCGTTATGGTAGTGAATTTTCATTAAAATGTTTTTAATAGCAAATATGTGTGTTTTTTTTTTTTCAGAAAGCAGGGAACAAATTTGATTACCAGTATAACATATATAGTAAAAACAATGTGCCATGTTTCATCAAAATAACTGATTGTTTGAAAACGTACAAAAATTTCCGAAAGTAAACTTAATATGTAACCAAAAAATCCGTTTCTGGGTCAACCTTATAGGTTAAAAGCAAATTGAGCTTTTCAAATATGAAGCATTTAATCAAAATTCGCTACCATAACGCACTTGCTGCGTCCAGAATTTCTTTACTTATAAACATGCATTATATTTCGATGGAAAATGCAAAAACATAAGGCGTTTTCGGCTAAAAAAAAATTATTTTTTTTTTCACCAAAGACTTATGGGCCACCTGTAATTGTAGAAATATTTTTTAAGATGTAGCTCAAGACACCCTATAATTAATGTATACATTTTTTTTCCTATCTTGTAGAATAACGGATATATTGAGCTTTATTGATTTTTTACGAAAATTCGACAAAAGTTATATATCATTAAACGATAAACTCTATAGCAAAGACTACTGCCAAGCATTAGAAAAAGGGTCTATTTTAAATGAATTTTCTGGAAACATTTTAGTAAAATGAAGGACAATGACGGTTGAAACTAACACTTCAGGGTTTGTAAAACATTCTTCTTGAGACATTTTCTTTCCATAGCCCGTATTAGATTCAAGTTCTTTGCCTAAATGTTGCGAATTTTGACGTTTTGTCACTTTGACGTTTTGAGGAAAACCCCAATTTATTTTTCTTTAAATGCCCATAACTTTTTGTCTTTTGACCTACAGCACTGAATTTTCGTAAGTAATTTAGCGATACCGATATAAAACGATGTACCAAATTTGGTTGCCCTTACTTTGTTATTTCCGGAGATATGAATTTTTTTCTAAAGAAAACACAAAATTTTCCGGGAAAATCTCGGCCGATTTTCCTGGATAACGAACTTATCCAAGCCACTTACAAAAGGAAGGCATTCAAATTTTGTCAAAATCGGCCCATTAGTTTTTGGGTTATCGGTGTGATAAATATACAGGGTATATATATAAAAATCGAAACTGACCCCGGATATGTGGTCTAGGGGGCCTAATTAGCGCTCATTTTAAGAAATTTTTTCAAAATTCAAAAGTCGGAATCTCCTCATTAGTGAATATTTTTTTTTTAAGAAAATTCACTAAAAGTGGATTTTTTTCCTCTAAAACATTTAACAGGTGCTTCAGAAGTCTATTCTTTTTTCTGTTTAATGCATATTTCCTACCTGGTCCATTCCAATCATGTCTCGTTCCTGTGACACGGCGTCTAAGAAAGCGTCCTCCCAGAATTGCATTTGGTCCCACAGCGTCGATCTATCTTTTCCTAAAAGGCCTTCAAAAAGATATGTCCTGGTAGCATCTGGAGAGGGGGACGTGATTGTATTTACCATGTGACCACCGTGATATCTGAATCCTGTACTCAGAGATGATTTACTTGACCATACACTAGAAGTTCTTTGTTTTGGTAACTTAGGAAACTGGAAAAAAAAACTTATGTTTAGATGATCTACCAAGATTATAAATACTGTAATTTCCAAGTATGTACCATGTATTTTTAAAGTTTTAATTATTTGACTAATGTAATTAAGTGTTTTTAACCTGTAACGATGATCAACAGATTTATATTTATGCAAAAGAGTAGCCTTATATTTTTTGCCCTGCTTTCTGGTTCAAATTGCTGTGAGTAGCCTGAGATCTGTTTTATATCTGGGGGTACCGTAGTGCTCCCCTAATTTGAGCTAGAAAGTGCTACCGAAGTTACTACTTCAGATCCCAAATTTTTACACGAGCAATATAACGTTTTAGGGTGTATTTATTAGAAAACTTTTTATTTCATCAATCATCTAGTATTCTCTGATGAATTAAATTAGGGGTTGAGTGTGTTGGGGTGGAATATTGTTGACCAACATTTTGAACTTTTTGCTATAACGGCGTAAAAAGTCTCAAAACATATACAAAACATGATTCTGGAACGCATTTTTTTGTCTGTCTGTACGTCTGTCTTAATATGGGCAATAACTTTCGAACGAATTGAGATATCATCTTCAAATTTGGTATCTAGTGAGTACTTGACGCTTCGAATTGTTTTTGGGTAAGATCGCTTCAGAGAATAAGGGATAAATAAGGGATGATTTGGTGAAAATTTACATTTTTTGAATAAAAAGTAAGTAATATAATGTTTCAAAAGTTTACAGGTACAGGAATACAAATATTTTCTTTGTGGTCAAGTCATAGGCCCTAAATTCATTCCATGAGAATGTCTTTCTGGAAAAAAAATCACCACAGCTATGTGGAAGTTATGATTCACTTTGCAACACTATTTTAATAGCTCTGCTAATTTTGATTTTACTAGTATTCAAAATTCGTTGATTTGGCCCCTCACACATTAATTATTCATAAAAAACATTTAGAGTAATTCCCCCCGTAATGATAAAATTACAAAATCCCCCCTTTAGCTACTCGTAATTGGGTGAGGGCAGATTCTGTAGATAAAGAAAGTCTCATAGTTTCTAGAATATACAACAGAATAGAAGATTTTGGAATTTTTTAAACACCAAGATGGAGAGAAGTTTTGGAGTTCGCAAAAGTAGTAGACTTGACTCTTCAAGAAGTTTGATGACTTTTTAAGGGTAAAAGAAATACACAATAGGCCAAGGGCTGCAGTACTATCGGGGCGGCAAAGCCGCGGATGAGCCCTGAGGGAGAAAAAAAGGTAAGAAAGACCTAAATACTGGAATTGGATGCCAGCGGTTTGCATTGTTTCTACATTTTGGCCGCTTGCTTATCTCGTCGTAGGTCATATTTAGCCCTTAGCAAAGTATTGTAAGACAATTCGCTAACAACATACAGTGTCAGTGGATGAATTATTTGATACCACATTCGTCTTCCATGTCGCCTTAAAACACGTAGATTTTTCTGGAAATGTTTTATGAGGATAAAATTTTGTTGCAGGTTTTACTTCGCCTAATATAAAAATTAAGTGGTTTAAAGCTCAGACAATACCTAAAACAATAAGTATAAATTAAAATGTTTAGTATTCAAACTATATTTTCTGTTTGCTTAACCAAAATTAAGATACGTGAGGTGTGTCAAAATAAAAAAGCCTACTGTTTGGTTAGAATTTAGTGTAAAGCAAATTAAACAGTTTACTCCAGCAAGGATACAAAGCCTACTATACCACTATTATAATTAGTTAAGTTAATATGAAGCTCAAAAATCAGCTACATCTCAAATATTTTTGACGACTACGAAATAACCGACTTATCACTACGACAACAGTTTTTGCAATCTTCGACCGCTGTATTTATTAAAAATATTTTTATAATGTATTCTACTCATTGGCCTATTGATTTCATATAAAAAACAACTAAAGCAACTACTGTTTACTAAATGGGGTCTAACTAGATAAAACATTAAAATTAAGTTAGCCCTACAGAAAATACTTCTAAAAAGCAAAGCTTAGTGCTGTAAATACTTACTTGAAGAGTTTCGACCTCAGTGTCGGAAACTGTCGACCGGAAACTTGCTTGTGCACCTCCTCTATTTAACCCACATGCGGGACCAGTTGTTATAGAACCTCCTGAAGGAGACACAGTACCTCCCGAACCATGCATAGTGCCTTCAGCCTGTTACACAACATAAATATCAAGCATATTCTTCAGACGTTAATGATAATTACAATTTTTGAATAACTTAAATGAGGTATTAACGAAATTTTAGTAACAAGTAAAATAACATTTAAGTGTGTTTGAAAAAATTGCAAACAATAGTGCCACAATAAGTCTGCGTTCGTATTTGATCAGACATTTTGTGAAATCCAGACAAAGCTGGCAGAATTAAAATTTTCTTCCTGTACTTAAAACTATCGGTTGCTACTATGGTCCAAGCTTAAACATAAAATGCTTTTAATTGAATCCTAATATACTTTAATGGTAACTTAAAAATCTCTGCATAGATAAAACGCGAACATTACCAAACCTAACTCGATAAAACTGTTGCTGTGTGTCCTATAATACAGTCCATCATTTCTTTTAATAGGCCCGGACGCAGTAAGTCTTTTATGGTAGAACATCTTTCAACTTCTAATAACTCAATTTTCTGTAACCTTGAATTTTTTTCAGATGGGCCAATTTACAATTTTGTTCAGATTGTGACTATTAACCCCATTGCCCACTGCGCTCGCTTTACCTTGCTTAATATCCTCTTTACATTAAAATATGAAATTGAGTGCCCTACCCCTATACGCAATTTGTACAGGTCCATCCAAATACATAAAAGGGTATCATAGGATACTGTGATTGGTTTCCTGAATAAACACCGTTTTGTATTGCCCATTGTGTATGTGCAAATGATGTATTATGTGCCCTATGTGCAAAAACTTTCACCTAGAATACAGTGGCGTGACTGCCTAGAAGATTCATCCGCTAAATACCATAAATGACTGCCCAAGTAGCGGTCTCGGTTTTCAACCCGTCAATGTGTCAAACCTGCCATCCAAAAGAATACTTTTAGCTGGCTGATTGCCGCTTCTATCCATTGCAAAATCCCAAATGAAGTTTTATAACACAGCCGGAGAGTGATATAGGACGGAGCCATGTCAAATGCGGGCCCCGCTATCTCACACATCAAAGTTGTGTGCGCAGCTCTAACCTGTGAAAGTTGGCTATTCCATTTCTTTCTATGAAGCAATATTCTTACTTCCTAATAAATTATTGCCCCTGCTTCGAGGTGTCATTATCGTCGCCTCTGTGATTCTCACACAAGCAAGTCTTTGTAACTTGCCTAGTTTAGGTTTGGTGGTATTCTATCTCACTTTTGCTGTGTAAGTTATTGTAAGCTTTACCGCACTAGTGCAAAACTTATACACCATTGAAATCTTTATGCCGCAGTTTTAATGGTAAGTTCTACTGACAACCACAAGTTCGACCACAGATTTTTTCGCAAGTTTTTCAAGGAACTGGTCCAAGTTGGAAAGTCTAATACGACGTCCAAATATCGTACCGTCTATATCACCAGAAAATGCTTACCTGAAAGACATGGAGATCCAACACCCTCAATATTTTTTATTCTAGTAAACGAAACTATTGGGGAGTTCTTAGGATTAAATCTAGGATCTTCCTCAGCAGCCCACCTATCTACCAGGTATAGAGCGCGTTATGTGCGCTCTTCAATGTAAATGTTCATCAAACTAGACCACCATGATCGTTCGCACATCCTAAGTAGCATAGGTACTTGCTATTAAATTTCCTTAGCAGCCTGTCTATTCTAACATCTCGCTGTGAAGTCTAATTTATGGATTTCCTTCTAATTGCGCAAATGGTTCCCAAGAAGCTAGTCATATAATAACAGCAGATGTTGTACCAAAAATTTGATACATTTGTTCAAGAGGGCTATAGATTGATTTACTAGAAAGTTTGTACATTAAACAAGTTGCAATGAATCCTAATATGATGATTATTAACAACCAATTAGACCTCAGCGTATCTATAGATCTATAAATCCTACTTTAACAGACTAATGGTCATCTTACTACCCTTTAGACGGTCACTTAACCATCGCGCATGCTACCATAAATGGAATAGAATGATTAAAGCCTGTAACTCACAATTTACAATGTCCTAACGGACGAAACTACAGTGTGTCCCAAATTGGTGGTTGATGTATTGAGATCTCGGAAAGACATACGAAAATGGTTATTTGGAAAAAGTTTTAGTGAATTCGGTTTTGAGGTTATATCCGTTAGAAGACTGGTTGTAGGTCTGGTATTTTTCTAGGTATTTCCAAAAAACCAATAACATGGATTTTAGAAAAATGGCGGCAATTTCTCTAATTCAAAATTATCAGCAAATCTGTGGGTACATTATTGGGACACTTTTTGCCGCCTATCAAGAGGTCTATTGAATTTTCAATTCAGACGTTTTGGTTCTGAGATACCTTCGACAACTTTTTTTCTTATGGCAGCGATTTTGTTTTTCAACATAATTAAAAAGTACTTTTTTTCTGTTTATAAAGATGTATCACACTTTTTGAATATATCACAATTGAATGTCGCCAAGACTAACCAGTAAATTGGCAGCCATTTATTAACACTCTAATTTCAAAAACAAACGAAAGAATTCTAACACAATTTATAACTAATATTTTTACACCTAGTCTTCAAAATGTGCTCCATTTGCGTCAATACATTCTTCACATAGCTTTAACTCTGTTCAAGTGACCTTACTCAGTGTATTAGTCAATTTTTATTTTAAAAAAATTTCAAATGAGCGCGAACTAGAA
This sequence comes from Tillus elongatus, assembly GCA_964006375.1. Taxonomy (NCBI): domain Eukaryota; kingdom Metazoa; phylum Arthropoda; class Insecta; order Coleoptera; family Cleridae; genus Tillus; species Tillus elongatus. The sequence continues at coordinate 51,889,743 of OZ023267.1, read as the reverse complement.
CCCTAGAACCCATATCCGGGGTGAGTTTCAGTTTTTATATGTTTATATATATATATATATATATATATATATATATATATATATATATATATATATATATATATATATATATATATATATATATGTGTGTGTGTGTGTATCCGTCTGATAACTCAAAAAATAATTAACCGATTTCAACGAAACTCGGCAAGTGCCTTTATTTTATTAATGGCTTGGATGAGTTCGTTAGCCAGGAAAATCGGACGGGGTTTTCCGGGAACATTTTCAGTTTTCTTTCAAAAAAAAAATTTTTCTCCGAAAATAATAAAGTTGTTTTAATGAAATTTGTTATATATGTTGCCTTGGGAGAGACCTTACTAAGTACCAAAATTAGACTTTCTCAGTTTATAGAAAATTGAGTTATTCAAATTTTAAATTTTCTTTCGAAAAATTTTTTTATCCAAAAATTACAAAGTGATTTTAATGAAATTTGCTGGATATCTTGCCCTAGGAAAGGCCTTACTACATACCAAAATCAAACTTTCTAAGTTCAAATGAAACTGAGTTATTCAAACTTGAAGCATTTAACAAAAATTCACTACCATAACGCACTTGCTGCGTCCAGAGTTTTTTATTATTATTAAGTTGAAAACATCTTCACATCTTGCTCTTAAATTCTGTACATTTTCAGTTGGTTTAAATTCATAAATTTAATTTTTTATATGGCCCCATTAGTGAAAGTATAATGGTGTATTATCTGATGATCTTGCGGGCCAATGTATTGGTGCATTGTTAGATATTACTCTTTTACCAAAAGCACCTAACAAGAACTCCCGCACTACCCTACTGTTATGGGCAGGAGAGTCATCTTTCTAGAAGCATACGCTATTGAATTGGTCCTGTGGTACTATTTTCCTAATGGCCGAAATGATTTGATTTTGCAACACTTCGAGATACCTTTCGCCAGAAAAATTTAGTTATAAAAGAAAGGTCCTACCAACCTGCTGCCTAGAAAGTTCAGAAATTATTATTACTAAAGTTAGATATTAAGAAGTTTACCGTATATCCCACACAACACATTAAATCCAAAACGAGTTTACAGTCTGCGTTCGACCCCCAGGTGTGGATTGGATACCGACCAATGGTGAAGATTCTGTTTGTTAAATTTGCGACAATTAAATGGCTTTCATCTGTCAAATATTACTAAATTGAAAAATCGGGATTTTCATTGCATTTTTCCCGAAACCAATTGAAAAATTCCATTCTCTTCGAAGGATCCCCTGCACGCAATTCCTGTGCAAACAGTTTGTACGGCCGATATTTTTGGTTTCTTAAAACACTATGATTTGTCGACTTGGGTACTTAAATTTCACGCTCAACGAGAGATGTTGAAAGATCTTCATCAAAACTCTTGAGTACTTATAATTCTATTTTCGTTGCTCACATTGTAAACTCTTTACTCGTCGTTTTTCAAAACTTCCATGATTTAACAAATTTTTTACGAGTCATCCACAGTATAGTATATTAGGCTGGTGCCTTTTTGGATATCTATGTAAATAGCAAATTGAACATTTCGATAATTTTTTAAGTAACAGTCCAAAAGATCACGTTTTTCGTCTTTTGAAAATTGAAAAGCCATTATCAAGTTTACAAAGCTACTAAGATAAACATAAACGTTTCAACACTATTATAATTGTGTAAGTTTGAGATAATTGAGTACAGCAAATGTTTTGTGTAGCAAATGGCTGCCAAACTCATAGCTAGTCTCGAAAAAACAGGATTTTTTCACATTCAAATTGTAATATTTTCATTAAGGGTAATACATATTAATGAATAGAAAGTTATTTCTAATTATGTTGAAAAACAAAATGGCTGTCATAAGAAAAAAAGAGTTGATGATTGTATATCAGAATTGAAACGTCTGGACTGAAAACTGAATAGACCAGTTGAGAAGCGGAAAAAAGTATCCTAACAGTGTACTCACGGATTTGCTGATTATTTTTAGGTGAAGACATTTCAGCCCTTTTTCGAAAATACATATTCTTGGTTTTTTAAAAATATCTTAAAAACCAATAGAGTACAAAGTATAGAGTAAAACAAATTCAACCAGCCCTCGAACGGATATAACCTCAGAACTGCATTCACTGCAACTTTTTACATTTAACCATTTTTGTATATCTTATAGTTTCCGAGATCCCAATACATCAACCGACAATTTGGGACACTCTGTATAGGAACGTAAAAGTTCGTGCTTAATACACTGTTTTACTTTTACTTATTGCAAAACTTGGGGGGTGTGGTCCCTTAGCCTGGTCGTGCGCTGGTCGTTCTCTTAATTGATCGACGCTTGACTTAGCTACTGGACGCCTAGAGGCTGGCTCCACGTGCCACCCCTGGCGTGACAATCGGCAATGGAACAACGCCCAGGGCTGATGGTCTACTAGAGTCTCACTCCTTCTCTTTGCAGGTGTTAGTGAAATTTTCATTTACGTGATAGTAAAGGTTTTTCAGGCCCGAGGAGGTAGCACCCCATGCATCAAGGGGCCGGTGCAGTCCCAACGGACGTTTCCGGTTCTGGTGTATGAGTCGGTTTCCCTTATAAGCAAAAGTGATGATGGCTCCTCCTTGTGCAAAACATTCCGGAGGTAAAATACCCCTCCATTCGGATCTCCGGGAGAGGGGTGTACAGGGGGGCGCCAGCATCAAGATTTAACATATCCTTCTCCAATATATGTGGCCTAAATTCTAATCTGAACTCCGTCTACCATTTTCTCCAGGCTAATAGGCCCCAACTCCTATTTCTCACCGACACGCAATTCAGTGCCAAAACAGCCACTAATCACCTCAATTTCCTGGGGTATGAGCTCCTTACTTCCTTTAGATTGCATGGAGGCTCGTGCGCATACATCCGTAGCAATCTACCCTGCACCAGACTCCCCAATTTGGAAGCTGGAAGAAAAGACATACTTTGGATAAAACTCTCTCTCAGGGCTGCAACTAAATTCCTCTGTTGCATTTACCGGTCACCTTCTGACAACAACTTTGTCCAGCTCTTTGACTACCTTTCTGAAAAAACCGACCATCGTATTTCTGAATATCCTTCCTCCGAGGTCACTATTCTTGGTGGCTTCAATGTCCATAATAAGGAATGGCTAGGATCTTCAAAAACCGATCCACAAGGGAGAGCAGCGGAGGCCTTTGCAGTCAGCAACTCTTTAGACAATATGGTTCAGCAACCTACTTACTTTCCTCGCATCCCAACACATAGCTCAAATCCCGTGGATCTCCTTCTTACTACAAATGCTGAATGCTATAAGATATTAGCCACCGCCCTCTCGGTCGCTCAGACCATGGTATAGTCACCGCTTCCTGCGCAATACAACCCGAGGTCACACAGTCATCACACCCACGTATCGTTTGGCACTACAACTCTGCGAACTGGGACGAAATGCGAGATTACTTTTTCTCATTTCCATGGGCGTCTGTCTGCTTCTCTCATCCTGACCCCTCTGATATCTCACAAAACGTCACCGAAATTATCCAAGCTGGCATGAAATTATTTATTCCACGTACACAGAAAACCTCTTCATCCACTCAAAAGCCCTGGTTCTCTAAATCTTGTGACAAGGCCTGACTTGAAAAGGTCAAAGCTCACAAAGCGCTTCTACACAATGCCAGTCAAGAAAACCGTCAAGCATTTTGCGACGCAAGAAACCGCTATGCCCGCATTCTTTCTGAGGCAAAAAACTCGTTTAATAACCACATCAAAAACAAAGTCCTCTTAAGCTCCAAGGGCAGCAAACCCTTCTGGACTCATGCTAGATCTATTGGGAATAATTTCTGCAAGAGCGCGTTCCCACCTCTTGTCTCAGGAAATGAAATTGTTTCTACCGCCCTGGGCAAGGCTGAACCTTTGCCCTCGTTGTTCGCCGGCAATTCTACTCTCAACCCACCTCCAAATGTTCAACCACCGACAGTCGCCAATGTCGCGCATAAAATGACGGATATCATTATCAAAACTAAAAAGGTACGAAAGATGCTCTCTTCTCTTAATACCAGAAAAGCCTCAGGCCTTGACGAGATCCCAGCAATTGTTCTCAAAAAACGCGCAACAAAACTTGCTCCTGTCCTGACTCGTCTGTTTCAGACATCTTACAGTAGAGGTATATTACCTAGTAACTGGAAAACTGCTCGAGTACAACCCGTCCCCAAGAAAGGATCCAAAGCGCTTCCTAGCAACTACAGGCCTATCTCTCTCCTTTCAGTCATCTCTAAAGTGATGTAAAAGTATATAAACACCGAATTACTAAAATTTCTTGAAAAACACAGTCTAATCTACAACAGGAAGTATGGATTCCGTCAGCGCAGATCAACTGCTGACCTCCTTTCCTTTGTCACCCATTCTTGGAACAAGTCTATGGAACTACACGATGAATCCCAGATTCTCGCTCTAGACATATCCAAAGCATTCAACCAGGTCTGGCACGCAGCGCTGCTTAATAAACTTCCGACCTATGGCCTACCACCAAAACTCTGTACGTGGACAGCAAATTTCCCCTCCAACTGGAGCATTTCTGTTGTCGTGGATGGCCATTCTTCTAAACCGTATCCAATTAATGCAGGAGTTCCTCAAGGTTCAGCTTTAGCCCCTACTTTGTTTCTTCTCCACATCAATCACCTCCTCTCTAGCACATCCAACCCCGTTCACAGTTACGCGGACGACAGCACCCTCCACTCAAATATATAATATTCTAAGCCTGTCTCTTTGGCCCAATTAGATGGGGATCACAGACTCATGGATGGTTCTTTCTCCGTGTATCTCCAAAAAATATTAGACTGGGGAAGTAGAAATCTTGTACAATTCAACCCCACCAAATATCAGTCTTGCTTTCTATTTCATAATAGATACACCAGCCCTAGACCCATCACAACGAACAACCAAGTTATTCAAAGTAATGAGTCCTTTTCACGTGTTGGCATTTCTGTGGATCGAAATCTCAATTGTCACCAACATGTCACATCAATTGCAGAAGCGGCTGCTAAGAAATTAGGTTTCCTCTTCCGGGCTCGCAAATACTTTTCACCAGCTAATCTCTATACCTTATATACTTCGCAAATAAGGCCAAACCTCGAATACTGCTCCCACAACTGGGGTGCTGCTGCCGCTTCTACACTCGCTATCCTGGACTCCATTCAGAAGAGAGTTATACGTCTCATTGGTGACCCTACCCTCACCGAAAGGTTGCCATCCCTTGCCCACCGACGTGCCGTTGGTGACCTCTCTCTCTTTTATAGATATCTGCACGGTCACTGCTCAGAGGAGCTTTCTTCCATAGTTCCGCCACCTGCTACCCCCAACAGATCTACCAGGGGAACAGAGCGAATGCACCCTTTTACTGTCCAGGTCACCAGACATAGAACATCTTGTTATGCCCGCTCTTTTGTCCCGAGGACTTCCAAGTTGTGGAATTCCTTGCCGGCGCACATTTTTCCTTCTCCACCGAACCTCCAAACCTTCAAGTCCAGAATTAACAAGTTGCCTTTTTCCTCCTTGTCGACACCCACGGTACGATAGTATTTAGGCTGTAAGCCCTCGTGGTGTGTTGTTGAAATAATAATAATAATAAAAAAACTCTTAACGCTGTTTTCATTTAGAACAAAATCTTAGTTTTAATATATGTCAATGAACCACCCTAAACTCGAATTTCAAATTCAAGACTGCACTGTGTCCTTACACATTAAATTTTGTTTATATGCCTAATTGATGGCGAATGAAAAAGAGACACATACTAAAATTATATTTTTTACGATATGTTCCGCTTATAATTTAGAAATAATATAGCATTTTAAGACATTTACATTACTTTCTTAAATAAAGAATAATTGGTGCATTAAAAATATTTGACCAATCACAATTGCAACTTTCCTACGATTAATTGCTAATCACTACATTGTTCCAAACAGATACCTCATTTAAGGCACATACTTTTCTTAAGGTTCGAATATGCTTGATAACAATGGGTTAGGACAACAGAAGATTCGCATGCAATATTTTTAAAATAAGATGCTTACATCAGAATCAAACGAAGTCAGTTTGCTTAGTAACATATTCTTCTTTTGCGTGAGCATATCTTTGAACATATCTGCTGTCGAATGCTGACTTTCTGCCTCTGACTCTTCTTCTTGAGTAAGCTTTACTTCTGGAGCGCTGTCTACTTGAAAAAAAATTAAAATAATTTTCAGCAAATCCAAGTATATAAAATGTGATTTCGTCCACATAAAACATTTAGATAAACCAGATTGTTTCAGTTAACCGTGTAAGCCGTTTTATTGACCGGAATATTTATTTTTTTCAAAATAAAATATATAGCTGTTGGGACATTTTTTTTAACCGATGTTAAAAAGTTCTCTATGTCACATGCAACTATTATTTATTGTTGCCCCTACTTGGTGAAACCGTTTCACGCTAAATATGGATTTAGAGGCTTTTTCTCTGGTGCTGGGTTTCTTTTCTGTAACCGTAAAAGGGCAGTTGTAAAGAAAGAGAAAAATCTCTATATCTATATTTAGATGCAACCAAATGATTTAGAAACCCAAAAGAGATTGCACGGCCAGATTTTTTAAGGAAACTCCAACTAAAAGTAATAGAATACATTATCCATCTTTTAAGTTCTTTTCTTGAAAAATTTGTGAAACTTGTGCAATCTAAAAGACATATCTACGACGTCTAATCGTATATGGCATCAAACGCCCTTTAATATACCTTGATTGTATGAAATGTTGCTCGAGCTTCTTTTTTATTGGCAGTACAAGTTTTTGTGGTGAGTTATGATGTAGGTTAGCTAACTGACAATTAGCACGTTAAATTCTCATACTGAGAGCTCTTTTCTTATATTTAATGTATACAACGAATTTTATCTATTAGTTTTATGAAGTAAGAATTCGTACTCCAAATGCTTGTTAGTATGATATTAATAATAATAGTAAGTGGTGGTGTGGTATGGTGTGGTATAGTATTAACACGTTGAGCACGGGCATAAGCTAGAAAATATTTGTTCTCTGGACGGACATTCGTTTTAGAATTTTTCAGTGATGTAGAACCTGCTGTCTACTATTGTCTCATTTTAAGTTACAGAGGAAGCAATGTTTATTAAAATTTTCACAAAAAATTGTGTGGCATCTTATATATGCCTCGCCGGCTTTAGCTGGCTCTAAATTCGCTGTGACGGTGAGGCATGAATGTGCCACATTCTGCGAGTCTATCCTTGTCGCTTTGCAGTACATTTGTTTTGTCTATTGGCTAACTCATTTGTGCCATTTGTTACGCTTGCATCGTGGTGTGAATACGTTATAAATATGGGTGAATATGAGCGAGTACAAGAACAACTCAAAAAATTATGGGATGAGTGTATGTCTGATGAAGATGATAATAGAAGTGAATTCGGGGATGTTTATCTTTCCGATGAGTATGAACCTAGTTCCGGTGAAGAGATTACGAGCGACGATGAAGCCGGAATTCCAAGAAAACGTGCAAAAAAGTGTACAACAGCCGCAGAAACTAATAATCTGAATAAAGTTAGACCATCTACCTCATGGCAGAATATAAACGCAGATATGGTTGATGTATTTTTTTCTTGTTCAATGGCTTTTGATTATTTATTCATCCGTCGTTATATTGCAAAAATATTAATTATCACCAGATTTTCTAACTCGTATTGCAAATAAAATGCAATATTAGTAACAGTTGCAATTTTATTTACAGATTGACAATACAATAGAAGATGATATTGCACAATATACAACCGAAGATAACTATGGAGAAACCGTTGCTCCTACTGGAAGCAGTGACATAAATTAGGGCCCTGTTGATGGTTCTTCATTGAAACATTTCGGTTTCACAGAAGCAGACGTTGGAATCAAACCTGAGTTTTGTGAAAATTATTTACAAAAGCAACCATTTGATTATTTCCAAATCTTCGTTACCGATGACATAATAGAGTATATAGTATATCAGACAAACTTGTATGCTGAACAAGTGCTAAAGGAAAAACCAAAGCCTAAAGGTCACGTGAAAGAATGGGTTCCGACTAATAACGAAGAAATGAAAAGGTTCCTTGGCATTATGTTGTGGATGCGACTTATTAAGTTACCACGACTAAAAGCTTACTGGAGCACTAATGTTTTATACGCTAATAAAGTGAAAGCGGTCCTGGCAAGAAATAGATTTGAACAGGTCTTACAGATCTGGCATTTCAACGATAACGAAGATAGCAATTTCATAAACGACAGGATGCAAAAATTGACCCCTTTAGTGAATAAATTGAACGAGAGATTTAAATATGTTTTGGTACCCGATCCCAGTGTTTGCATTGATGAAATACTCGATCCGTTCAGAGGCCGCCTAAACTTTAGGCAATATATACAGAACAAAAAACACAAATTCGGCATAAAATTATACAAGCTACAGGTGGATATACCTATAAATTACGAGTCTATTGTGGAAATGACAATGTGGGAACTGATAATGCTTCACCTAATGTTGTTCTTTCTTTGATGGATAGAATTCTAGATACTGGACGAACTCTGTTCGTTGACAACTATTACACCAGCGTATCTTTAGCTAATCAGTTATTACTGAGAAAAACACATCTGGTGGGAACTTTACGATCAAATATAAAACTAAACGCAAAAGAAGTGTTGAATAAAAAACTGAAGAAGCACGAAGTATTTGCCCAAGAAAGCGGCACTGGCATTGTAATGATCAAATGGAAGGCCACTCGCGATGTATTATTATTGACAACAAGGCATACTGATGAAATAGTCAAAGTTCGTCAGCGAGGAAGAAAAATAGAAAAGCCTCACGCAATTGTAGATTACAAGTCTAAAGCCTATATCCATCTCTAAGATCAGCTAGAAGCGTATTCACACTGCCTAAGAAAGCGCAGCAAATGGTACCGAAAACTAGCTATAGAGCTCATTTTGGGCTCGGCCTTGGTGAATGCATTTCTATTATATAAAGAAATCACGCAAAATAACATTCAGATTACTGAGTTTAGAGAACTTCTTGCTTTAGCACTCTTGAGCATAAATGATAGCCTTCCACAAGTAAACGAACCTATTCAGCGTCACTCGTTACAAGAACATGCTAAGAATAGATATGTGTATGCTATGTGAAAAATAAAGATGAATTTGGACGAGCCGTGGTACAAAATAAAACAGCAGGACAAAATGGCAATGTATATCTTGTAAGAAAAGCTATTGCATCTGATGCTTTTTCACAACGCATCGTGCTGAAAAAAATGACTAATATCCTGTTATATCATTATATAGTATATTATTTTACGTATATTACCGATGTATTACCAAAGTATCAATAAAGGTTTTTTTATTATAGGTATTTTTGTACATTATTTGTCTGCCTAATATCATTATGTTGAACCATAATCAAACTAGAGTGTAATTCTAGAATGTATCGAAGTACCAATGGCCAGGCGATATAAATGGTTCGTATAGACGGCTAACTATCGCTCGTCATGCATTTGGCATTATAGTGAGACGCATATAAGATCCACACCGTCTTGTGTTATATTGAACATGAGACCCTCATTGATGCCTCTCTGTCTGAACTTACCTAGACGGTGAGGCATAAGGGTAATGCACACCGTGCTCAACGTGTTAATAATAAATAAATGACAGGTCACTGAGGATTGTTGTAACTGCGTGAATTGGGTTCTCTTAAGGGTATTTATTCACATGTTGCAACATCTACTTAGTGTATGAGTTGGATAATACTAAGGCGTCGAACGGCTTTGAGGGTAAAAATATGTATAATTCTGTATCCAAATTGGACATAATTTCGTGTTTAGATTTAAAAATACAGATAAGTTCATGTTTTAAATTGAAATTGTACCTAAGTTATGGTTTAAAAAATAAAAATCTTTGAATTAAAAATAACACAATTTCCTATTTAAACTCGAAATAATATATACACTCGTAGTTAAACTCAGAATTTCATATACGTTCAGGTTCAAACATAAAATTATACTAATTTTTACTTTAAACTCGAAATTATGTGTAATTGCGTATTTAAAGTCGAATTTAAAATGAAACTAATTTTAACTTTAAACGTAAAATTATACATAGTTTCGTGTTTAAACACGATTGTGTATATAATTTTGATCTAAAATGGGAGTGCATGTATAATTTCAAGTTTAAACAGCATATTATCTGTAATTTAGAATTTAAAGCCAAAAAGTTTACTTATTTTACGTAGTAGTCTTTTTACACCTTCGTAGGATACAGATTCAGCAAAACATACGATTTCAGAATAATGTACGATAAACTGTAGGGATGTTATAAAGGCCAGTCTAGACTTTATAGATATATACCTGCATGTGATGACTTCCTCGAACTATCCCAGTCCATTTGGATTGAAGACCGAGGACTCGCTGGCGATCGAGGGCTTGAACTCTAAAATTATTTCAATTGTATTATTTTAACAAAACTGGTAAAGAACCATTCCTATTATGTAAATATATACGATATAAATACCTGCGTTATGTCAGTTGTTGTATAATCCGAGAGGTCCTTGGTCCAGTAGTGTGTATGAGCTATTTCATGTAACTGGAAAGCAGAAGCCATTCCTCCCAGACCGTAGTTACTGTAAGTTACTTCTAAACCATGAGCAACTGCTTGTATTACTTTTAACATTCCTTTCCATATCGGTTTAGAAATACACTACAAAATAAATTAAGCTTTCGTAACAAGGATACCAAACTTATCAAATATTAACAATAATATGAATAAGCCTTTGAATGTGTTGCATTAGAAGAGAATCCTAAAGTTACAATTTGCATACACGTGGCGCAGCTAGCATTCCTCTAAGGCCCTGTATGAAGAAAAGGCATGTTTAGAAGAATTTCAAAGTCTGCTAATATTCTAGTGCTCAACGCGACTGTTATTATCAGATACGTTTGTCTCTGTAGCTAGGTTAATTAGTTCTGCGAAATACCTTAAACAACCAAACTATAGCTCCAGAGGTTATCTTAGGTTGCTAACCTATAGTAACGCATGTTTATGTCAAACAATGTTTTAAAATTTTCTCTAAACTGGCATTTGGATTTTCTCAAATGACAAAGACAAAAAAGAAAGATTCAATGCAGAAGGTGTTACTAAATGATTTTGAGCATTGGGAAGTAAATGCACAGAATGGAGTTGACGATGAACAGATTTATTAAGGAAGAAAAATGAACTATTTGGTATGTCAAAATTTTAGTAGTCAATGTCATCTTTACAAGTTTTGATTACTCTATTTGGATAAATCTATCAAAATTGTGACTTGGACAAGCACAAGTTGTCAACTTGTTTGTCAAATGTTACAATGTATAATCTATCTCAATAAATATGACTATTACTATTACTATTACTACTAACCAGTACATAAAGTCATTATTACAGATAAGTACACTTGGAGAACCCAAATCACCACAACACATTTTAAAAGACCTGACGATCGTTTGACTAACCAAGTTAACGTCATCAGAGGATGAAAAATTCTAACTACTTTAAAAACTAGCATCACCTTATATACCGGATCTTAGGTAAAGAGACCTAACTGGGATGGGAAACTATTAGCAGGTAAATTCTGCAGTGTATTGTTTTTTTTTTTCGCCGGACGAGGTCTTTGAACTGTCTTTATTAACTTATCTAAAATGTGTTCCTCTAATGATTTTGGGAAGGTTCAACGATAACTAAATTAATATAGTTTCCTTTGGCGGAAGTATCTGTATTCTTGTGTTATCTTTAGGACGTGTTGAAACGAGGGAATTTATTTTACAAAGCAATCGATCAGGTCACTCGTAATCGGCGGTGGTGAAACGTTCATACATTTTTTGTTGTAACTATATTTCGCAATATATATATATATATATATATATATATATATATATATATATATATATATATATACATACACTCTTGAACGCGTTTAGCTGTCCTGGTTTTTTATTAATTTTAGATTATCTTCATTAACGTGATGATTATTATGCCAAATATGTCGGGAGACGGAAGATCTATCTATAGTATCGTAACGTAATTGGGCTAAGTGAATCTAATTACAATTGATCTTTTTGTTTGTCCGACATATTTAAGATTACAATCTTTACAACTTATTTCATAAATTACCGACATTTTGGCCGTGCTATCCTTGTCTTGTGGGTTACCTAGCAAGTTTTTTAAGGTATTTTTTGTCGAAAATGTTAGCTACAAGTTGACTTTTTAAAAAATGCTATCTAGACCCCTCGTGATTCGAGGTTCAAATGGTAAGCAAACAAAGTTTTTTTTTCCAATTGCTCTCTTCTAAACGTCGTTGATTCCGTTCCTTTGTTTTCTGTTTGTTGATTAATTTTTGCACTGGGCAAGCAGTGTATCCGTTATATTCGGCCACGTTCTTAATATAAATTAATTCTTTGGTATATATAATTTTGTTTAAAGGAAAATTAATTAACTGATTTACTAAAAAATTCAGACTGTCCATTTTTGTGCGTTCATGTGATATGAATCGTTCGGAATGTAGCTTAGAGTGGCGGTTTCCTTTCTATAGACATCGAATTCTAAAGTGTCTTTATTCTTGATAACTAGTACATCTAGAAAGGGTAATTTATTATTAATTTCTAATTCGTGGGTAAATGTTATAGAATCAAATTTATTGTTTAATTTGGCAATAAAATCTTCTATTATGCAAATGTTGTGTTAAACACCGAGAAAATATCATCCACGTAACGAAACCACAATCTAGGAAAATAACCACTTTCACTTTCAAGATCTGTTTCACATCTGCTCATGAAAAGGTCTGCAATAATTGGCGTTAGCAAATTGCCAATTGTCATGGGTTTCTTCAAAAAATTTATTGTTGAATTGAAAAATATTTTGTTTGATACAAAGGTTTGTTAAAGTTAAATATTCTATGCAGATATTTTTATTTATGTGTGTGTGTGTGTGTTCCCTTAAGTTTGACCTTGGAAGATTTCCATTAGTCACAAGACATTGTAATTGGCTACCTAATATTTTTATTTATGTTATTCATTTTTAACAACTGCTCTAAATACGTTAAAGTTTGCACCGTGGGAACGCTAGGAAACAATGAGGTTACATCCAATGAAATTAAAACCTCGCCTTCAGCCAATTTAACCTCTGTAATCATAATAATAAATTCAAGTGAATTTGTTACTGAAAAACTTTTTTGTTTGACGGGCATGCCTTTTTTAAACTCATTTGTCAACCACTTTGCTAAATTATATATATATATATATATATATATATATATATATATATATATATATATATATATATATATATATATATATATATATATATATATATATATATATATATATATATATATTATACTTATTTGGGATAACTTATTTGGGATAATAATCATCACGTTAATGAAGATAATCTATAATTAATAAAAAAATGTTAGACAGCCAGGACAGCTAAACGCGTTCGAGACTATATATATATATATATATATATATATATATATATATATATATATATATATATATATAAACATTGCGAAATATAGTTACAACAAAAATTTACGTACGTTTCACCACCGCCGATTACAAGTCGGTTGCTTTGTAAAATAAATTACCACGTTTCAGCACGTCCTAGAGATAACATAAGAATACAGATATTTCCGCCAAAATCATTAGAGATGGACACCTTTTATATAAGTTAATAAAGACAGTTCAAAGACCTCGTCTCTTTAGCTAAGATACGGTATATAAGGTGATGTTAGTTTTTAAAGTAGTTAGAATTTTTCAACCTCTGATAACGCTACCGTGGTTATTGAAACGATCGCCAGGTCTTTTAAAATGTGTTGTGGTGATTTGGGTTTTCCAAATGTACTTATCAGGGCTCATCACAGGTTCCAATCTTCACTTAGTCATTACTACAGTATATTTTTTTGGAGTTTGTCATAAAAAATTATTTCCACAGACCCTACGACATGTCTGCATGACCAGTTTGAACTTGTCGATTTCTAAATGTATGTTCCAGTTAAACATCTTTTCTAGAATGACTACTAGATATTTCGCCTGTTCCGAAAATGGATTTGTCTCCCCTATTAGAGCAGGTGATTTTAATTTTTCCACTTTTCTCTCTCTCCCTCTCTCTTTCTCTCTCTCTCGCTCTCTCTTGAATGGGACAATGATGGTTTTGTGAGTTCACAGACACCCGATCCGTCTGGCATCAGTCATACAATACCTGCAGTGTCTCTTAAAATGTATTTGAGAGTTCCTCTTCAGGTATTCCTCTAACCAGTAATACGTGGTCGTCCGCATACGCTTGGACCTTAAACTCCCACAATTCGAGCATGGCCAGCAAATATTCCCTACATGCTCGTCCTCGTAGCCTTAAAGCTGACCAGGTTTCCCTGCAGCGAGGTGGTGACGGTTCTGTTATGTAGCATTATTTTAATCTAGGCGCAGGAGATATGTGTCTTCTAACTAAATTTTCTTCATAGAAGAGGTTGGGTAGCGAATCGAATACCGCTACTTTCCTGTTCCAGGGAGTGGTTATTTTTTTGACAATATTTGCGAGTTTTGTAGGCGCTCTGGTGAATATTGAGGAAGTATATGTTCCAGGCGTTTCTTCTGGTGTATCTATCTACTAATTTCTCAAATTAAAAATAAATGAAGTGAGGTTAAGGAATCTCATCGATTTAAGATGAGGACAATTCCGTTCCAGTTTGAGTATAGACTCCCGCGATCACCGTCTAGCTGGGTGGGATATAGTTACAAGCCAAACTTGCTCTTTACAGTCAAATGAGATGGGATGAATTTATCTTCAACCGGCGACTCTAATAGCTGGAAATGTTTAACAGCACATTCTACTGTCGAAACTATTTATTTTCGCAGTAACTCGCCAGTCGTCATTTATATCGCCCTTCGGCTCGTAAGTTTGCTAGCCTATACAGAAGCAAGCAGTCTAGATACTGAGTATAAGCTAAGAGCTCTAACGTATTTTTCCGTGACTCTGTAAGGGGGTATTTATTTTTCGAGCAACTCGCCAGTCGTCGTTTATATCGTCCTCCGGCTGGTATGTTTGCTACCCTACACAGAATCAAGCAATATAGGTACTTAATATGAGCTAAGAGCTCTAACGCATTTTTTTCATTACTCTGTAAAGGAGGTCCGGTCGTTTTATCTATCGTAGCTCCTGAGTTTAGTCGCATGAGTAATGGATCCGGGCGCCGTCAGGTAAATCAGAAATAATCTAGCGGAACTTCCTACAAGTATATCTTTTTGGCCACATATTTGACCACCTGAGGCCATATGATACGTTAACATAGAAACAACGTGAGAGTCAAATTTAAACTAGTGTACATTAATATTTCGTCGACTATAACAAACCGCTTGCCACAGAAGAAACTTAAGTCATAATAAATTAATTTCTAAAGTACCTAGTTATCTTAAGATACGTCGAGTTGCTTGAGAATATCTATTAACAAGCAAATTTTAGCTTAATTCTATCTGTTCTATTCTCTCAGTCGCATAGAAATGTGTAAACTTCTTGAGAAATCTAATTTCAAAGGCAGTTATTTATGCAGATTTATTGCCATTAATTAAAGCAATAAATACGATCTACCGAAATAATCTGTTAATCATACATATCCACCATATCAATACAAAATTCGCATCATACGACAAATCATAATAAAATTACAATACATAGAGAAATTAAAGCAATGCTGGGTTGTTCATTGTCACGAAAATTCCGCTAAGCTACGAGTAAGATCTGACTTTTTAGAATGTAATAAAATCACACTGGCAGCACTACTGGAACTGCCAAACTCACAAAACTAGACGAAATATAATCATATTGCTTGAGACCTAAAGGTGTTTTTCGGAAAAGTAATGTGATGTTCAGAAGACTACATAGCTTGGCTAAAACATAGGCACTAGTAAATCAGGCACCATCATGTGATGTGTATGTATTGCTGATGTCTGTTGAACATATTTTCCTACATTGTCTAAAGTACGACACATACAGGCAGCAATATAACCTAGAAAACTCATTGCCCACCATTATCAAGTTGAACAGCCTAACAATATCGATTTTACTTCCGAAACCTTGAAACCTAAAGGTGTTTTTCGGAAAAGTAAAGTGATGTTCAGAAGACTACATAGCTTGGCTAAAACATAGGCACTAGGAAATCAGGCACCATCATGTGATGTGTATGTATTGCTGATGTCTATTGAACATATTTTCCTACATTGTCGAAAGTACGACACATACAGGCAGCAATACAACCTAGAAAACTCGTTGCCCACCATTACCAAGTTGATCTGCCTAACAATATCGATTTTACTTCCGAAACCTTGAAACCTAAAGGTGTTTTTCGGAAAAGTAAAGTGATGTTCAGAAGACTACATAGCTTGGCTAAAACATAGGCACTAAGAAATCAGGCACCATCATGTGATGTGTATGTATCGCTGATGTATGTTGAACATATTTTCCTACATTGTCGAAAGTACGACACATACAGGCAGCAATACAACCTAGAAAACTCGTTGCCCACCATTATCAAGTTGAACAGCCTAACAATATCGATTTTACTTCCGAAACCTTGAAACCTAAAGGTGTTTTTCGGAAAAGTAAAGTGATGTTCAGAAGACTACATAGATTGGCTAAAACATAGGCACTATGAAATCAGGCACCATCATGTGATGTGTATGTATTGCTGATGTCTGTTGAACATATTTTCCTACATTGTCGAAAGTACGACACATACAGGCAGCAATACAACCTAGAAAACTCATTGCCCACCATTATCAAGTTGAACAGCCTAACAATATCGATTTTACTTCCGAGACCTTGAAACCTAAAGGTGTTTTTCGGAAAAGTAAAGTGATGTTCAGAAGACTACATAGATTGGCTAAAACATAGGCACTATGAAATCAGACACCATCATGTGATGTGTATGTATTGCTGATGTCTGTTGAACATATTTTCCTACATTGTCGAAAGTACGACACATACAGGCAGCAATACAACCTAGAAAACTCATTGCCCACCATTATCAAGTTGAACAGCCTAACAATATCGATTTTACTTCCGAAACCTTGAAACCTAAAGGTGTTTTTCGGAAAAGTAAAGTGATGTTCAGAAGACTACATAGATTGGCTAAAACATAGGCACTCGGAAATCAGGCACCATCATGTGATGTGTATGTATCGCTCATGTCTGTTGAACATATTTTCCTACATTGTCGAAAGTACGGCACATACAGGCAGCAATACAACCTAGAAAACTCATTGCCCACCATTATCAAGTTGAACAGCCTAACAATATCGATTTTACTTCCGAAACCTTGAAACCTAAAGGTGTTTTTCGGAAAAGTAAAGTGATGTTCAGAAGACTACATAGATTGGCTAAAACATAGGCACTAGGAAATCAGGCACCATCATGTGATGTGTATGTATTGCTGATGTCTGTTGAACATATTTTCCTACATTGTCGAAAGTACGACACATACAGGCAGCAATACAACCTAGAAAACTCATTGCCCACCATTATCAAGTTGAACAGCCTAACAATATCGATTTTACTTCCGAAACCTTGAAACCTAAAGGTGTTTTTCGGAAAAGTAAAGTGATGTTCAGAAGACTATAGAGCTTGGCTAAAACATAGGCACTAGGAAATCAGGCACCATCATGTGATGTGTATGTATTGCTGATGTCTGTTGAACATATTTTCCTACATTGTCGAAAGTACGACACATACAGGCAGCAATACAACCTAGAAAACTCATTGCCCACCATTATCAAGTTGAACAGCCTAACAATATCGATTTTACTTTCGAAACCTTGAAACCTAAAGGTGCTTTTCGGAAAAGTAAAGTGATGTTCCGAAGACTACATAGATTGGCTAAAACATAGGCACTAGGAAATCAGGCACCATCATGTGATGTGTATGTATTGCTGATGTCTGTTGAACATATTTTCCTACATTGTCGAAAGTACGACACATACAAGCAGCAATACAACCTAGAAAACTCATTGCCCACCATTATCAAGTTGAACAGCCTAACAATATCGATTTTACTTCCGAAACCTTGAAACCTAAAGGTGTTTTTCGGAAAAGTAAAGTGATGTTCAGAAGACTACATAGATTGGCTAAAACATAGGCACTCGGAAATCAGGCACCATCATGTGATGTGTATGTATCGCTCATGTCTGTTGAACATATTTTCCTACATTGTCGAAAGTACGGCACATACAGGCAGCAATACAACCTAGAAAACTCATTGCCCACCATTATCAAGTTGAACAGCCTAACAATATCGATTTTACTTCCGAAACCTTGAAACCTAAAGGTGTTTTTCGGAAAAGTAAAGTGATGTTCAGAAGACTACATAGATTGGCTAAAACATAGGCACTAGGAAATCAGGCACCATCATGTGATGTGTATGTATTGCTGATGTCTGTTGAACATATTTTCCTACATTGTCGAAAGTATGACACATACAGGCAGCAATACAACCTAGAAAACTCATTGCCCACCATTATCAAGTTGAACAGCCTAACAATATCGATTTTACTTCCGAAACCTTGAAACCTAAAGGTGTTTTTCGGAAAAGTAAAGTGATGTTCAGAAGACTATAGAGCTTGGCTAAAACATAGGCACTAGGAAATCAGGCACCATCATGTGATGTGTATGTATTGCTGATGTCTGTTGAACATATTTTCCTACATTGTCGAAAGTACGACACATACAGGCAGCAATACAACCTAGAAAACTCATTGCCCACCATTATTAAGTTGAACAGCCTAACAATATCGATTTTACTTCCGAAACCTTGAAACCTAAATGTGTTTTTCGGAAAAGTAAAGTGATGTTCAGAAGACTACATAGCTTGGATAATACATAGGCACTATGAAATCATGCAACATCATCTGATGTGTATGTATTGCTGATGTATGTTGAACATATTTTCCTACATTGTCGAAAGTACGACACATACAGGCAGCAATACAACCTATAAAACTTATTGCTCACTATTATCAAGTTTAACAGCCTAACAATATCGATTTTTCTTCCGAAACCTTGAAACCTAAAGGTGTTTTTCGGAAAAGTAAAGTGATGTTCAGAAGACTACATAGATTGGCTAAAACATAGGCACTCGGAAATCAGGCACCATCATGTGATGTGTATGTATTGCTGATGTCTGTTGAACATATTTTCCTACATTGTCGAAAGTACGACACATACAGGCAGCAATACAACCTAGAAAACTCATTGCCAACCATTATCAAGTTGAACAGCCTAACAATATCGATTTTACTTTCGAAACCTTGAAACCTAAAGGTGTTTTTCGGAAAAGTAAAGTGATGTTCAGAAGACTACATAGATTGGCTAAAACATAGGCACTATGAAATCAGACACCATCATGTGATGTGTATGTATTGCTGATGTCTGTTGAACATATTTTCCTACATTGTCGAAAGTACGACACATACAGGCAACAATACAACCTAGAAAACTCATTACCCACCATTATCAAGTTGAACAGCCTAACAATATCGATTTTACTTCCGAAACCTTGAAACCTAAAGGTGTTTTTCGGAAAAGTAAAGTGATGTTCAGAAGACTATATAGCTTGGCTAAAACATAGGCACTAGGAAATCAGGCACCATCATGTGATGTGTATGTATTGCTGATGTCTGTTGAACATATTTTCCTACATTGTCGAAAGTACGACACATACAGGCAGCAATATAACCTAGAAAACTCATTGCCCACCATTATCAAGTTGAACAGCCTAACAATATCGATTTTACTTCCGAACGTCAAGAAATCTGCGGTACACATAATTACATATACTCAAAAATTAAACACTTTTTTCTTCCAGACAACTATTTATTCCCTACGCTTTTCGGCTAAGCAGCTATCTTCAGGGGTAGATTTTCTATATTCAAATTGAACTTTAAAACCATTCAAAATTTGTTATAGTTTGATTTTTACATATTGTCACGACATAAAATGAAAATCAATTTTCACTTCCTACTTTAAATATTTAACAGTTAGTCTAAAAAAAAGAGGGCCCTACGACTGTCTTTCTATTTTATCTTACCATTTGAAAATAACTTAATGTAGTAATTTTTAATCTGCATTGTCAATAAATATCTTAGTCAACTTATCAAAAAAAGGTAAAAAAACAACAAAATATTATTTCTTTAGTCTTTTATGAGAATCAACATTCAGGCTCTCATAACTCATAAACATAATCTACTTACGACATCATCAATGTGGTCATCAGGGGCAATTTTTCTATCTAAAGTTTTATTTAATTTACTTAACACAAAATTACGATATGATTCATCCTCCATGAGTTTTTTCAGTCTATTAAGTTTTAACCATCCAACTCCTTCGCCATCTAACGCCGAATTAATTACCTAAAACAAAAATAAATAGCAGATTATATAAATAAAATATAATTTTTCGGTCATAAACTCGTGTGGTTGTAAATGAGAAATTAACCCACTTTAAGGTTTGCCCTACATAAAAGGTATCCCATGCAAATACAGAGTACGTGCGTTGATTCTTAACTTTAAATGAGTATGGTTAGTATTTACCAAACATGTACCGACAAAGTGACAATAACTCAGTTTTGTCTCAAAGCAAAAGAAAATATTTGCAAAAGAAATTGTTGTGTAAAGTATTTTGGAATTAGTAATCCGCTTTTTAATCTTATTATGCAACCTCGGTAATCCAGTTGTAAGTATAATTAAGTAGAATGTTTCGCAATACTCTGGTAGCGTTTTTGCTCCTCAATTTTAGTTCACAGCCTTGCGACAGAAAAAGACATGTGATGAGTCTGTTGTTATCTGTTATCCAGTCATTAGTCACTATATTATTAGTAAATGACATAACAGTAATTACGTGTGTCTCTGGACTCAAGCTTCTTGGGTTCGTTTTCCAACAGAAGCGTCAAATTATTTTTAGTACACACTGATATTTTTTTCTCTCCCTCAGAGCTCGTTCGCGGCCTCGCCGCCCCATTAGCTCTGCAACCTTTGGTTTATTGTGCTACACACTAATATACTAATGACCCAAATTAAAATCAATCATTGTGTTTGAGCAAGATAAATGTCTGCAGGTTTCGCGCGTCAAATGGGGCGTAAAGCCGTCGGTCCCGTGTGTCATGCACTGTTGGACACGTTAAAGATATCTACCCTTCTTACACAAATGAACGGTCTTGGAAGATTTCCAGGATAAAAAACTGCCGATTGGCGTCGGTCATTGGCCATAGTCGCAAGTTAACTTTCTTGTTAGCACACTTCAATTTTTAAAAGATTTTATTGACTTATAATTACACAAAATACGTATTGATATAAAAAATAAAATGACAAGTTAAAATGGGACTCAAGCAATAGCAATGTAGGAATGTTCGTGCGTTGTCTGGATACTTCCATATATAATCTCTGGTGGAGCGTGGGCCGAAAGACGGTTTCCACACGAAGCTGCTGTTTTAAAGGTGATCTTGGCAGGTGGCTGGTTGCTGAGTTGGGTCTAGTTGTTTACCCATTCATGAATATTCTTCTTGTTACGTTGCTATTATTTAACCCATTAATCAGCGACCTTGGGTGTTGAATCGGGATCTGTACTTCTTATATGAAATGTATGAGTTGGATATTGTTATTTCCTCCATCCTTTAGAAAACGGAGCCTATGGTTCGTTCCGAATAGTCTTCGGGAATCCAGTAGTTGGTTTGGAGTCAGCAGTTTTCTTTTTTGACCTCTTTAGGATGTATCTTGAATTTATTGTGATTTCTGTTATTATTATCACAATGTATAATATAATTGTCCATACACCTATAATATAATTGTCCATACACTAGGGTGGTATATGGGCAAATTGATGGTTCCTGGAATTCTGCCATTGATTGATTGTAACTGGGATTTGATATTGTTCAAGTCGTGCAGTTGGACATTTTCTAATTTTAATTCTGGTAATTTGTCTGGGAAGATAGGTGCTTTATTTGTTACCAATTCGATGTGTGGAAGATTGAATGACTGTTGTGTTTCAGATCCCATTTGGACTGAGCTAAATCTTTCGTTATTGATGAGAAGTTGGCATTTGGGTTTCAGAGTCGCCAATTTTGCTCCGCTGATTATTTTGGTTTCTTCGTTTTCTTCAGAGCTAAGTGTTTGATCTTCCTTTCTTCTGGTGCTACTATTATGTATTGTGTATTGCCTTATTTAGAGACTGTTGTTTTCGCTATTTTGACAAATTCTTGCTTGTTTATTGGTTTCTGGAAGTTTATCAGTTTAATTTCACAGGAGTTATTTTCATTTAGTGTTGGTGGGCTGTTATTTTCACAAAAGTATGTTTGGTCTTTTAGATTCCTACACTTTTCGTTTTTGTAAGCGTAGTGTTTGCTGATAAGGATTAGTTACTTGGTTCTAGGGACAACCATTCTAAAGGTATATGGATTTTTATGGACTGGTAATGCATACGATTGATAATAAATATATTCTGACGTGTCTACTAAAGGTATATCTATTTAGAATATAATTTTAATGTCAATTTGAACTGTTTTTATTTTAAATGTTTTTTCGTAAAGAAAAATGTCGGATTTTGTTATTAATCTTGATTTTGATATATGGTTTCCAATGTTTTCTAATTCTTTTGATATAAGCTTTGATTTTTGTATTGACGTATGATACCTGTTTAATTTTGAAAAGGTAATTGCATTTTCTGTTGTTAATATTATGTTAAGTACATTGCTTAACAAATAACTGATTTCTGTTAATAATTCCAAATCTTTTAGTCTATGAAAATTTGTTATTGGTCTCTTTTTAAACTATGTATTATATATTCCAAACCGTTTATTCTTGCTGAGATGGCCTCGTGGTTATGGTTCAGGTTGTCTAGTGTTTTATCAAACTCTGATATAGCATTTATCATTAATGATGTTTGTGAACTAAAAAGTTGATGTAGTTAGTTTTGATGTTTCATCAAAATTTCCAGGGTTTTGTATATTCTTTCGCCGTCATTCGCATCTAAGTTCCCAGTTATTGATTTGAATATTGATCCTAGCCCGTTGATTATACATCTTTTGTTTCTAATGGTTGTTGGAAATATTCTATAAAATATGCCGTCAATATTGCTAATGGTGAAATTCGCTGTTAAAATAAAATTGTAAATCTATACTCTGCATTCATTACTCTTAGTATGTTGTCAAAACAAGTTTTCAGTCATCGTATAGTTGTCTCAGGTCATGACCTGAGACAACTATACATGTATATAAATCATTATCCATTTATCGTTCTCTGAAAAGGCTTGTCCCAGTTCACGTGGTAATATGCCTGGATTGTCTGTTACATCTAATTGTAGCCTTACTCTTGTGGAGAAGACGAACCTGTAAGGCGAAGATTACGTAAATGGGTGATCGTCTGTTCGTCAGTTTTGTGGTTTAGTATTATGGTTTTATTATGTTCTATAAGGTAAATTATTGAATAAGGTCCAGTGAAAGGGTTTTTGTATTTTTTGTGAAATCCTGGATAGATTTGCTCATACACTATGACTCCTCCTGTAGAAAGTTGATTAGTATTTTTGTCGTCCGTTGTAGTGTTTTGTCTTCTGAATTTTCGATTCTATCCTGAATCACTTCGTAAATGTTTTTAATAAAGTGTTTATGTTTTATATTATATTCTTATATGAAAATTACTTTTGGGTCATAATTAAATAATTCAAGTATATAGCCAAATATTAGCTCAAAAGTTATTTTAATGTTTGTGAGTATATGGAAGAATTATATGCGAAAATACAATAAGGCATTAAGTGAATTGGTTTCACATCTTTAAACTTTGTTTTAAATAATCTATAGTGCTCAATTATTGTACTGTGAAATCTTTCTATCGGACTATTTGACCTACGATTTTGCGGTGTTGTCAAGTGTAACTCAATTTGGTAGGTTTTTAATAGCTCTTTTACTACAGCTTCCGTATTGAGAAAAGGTGTTAATTGGATTTTTTGGGATTTCTGTTGCGTTTTTACTTTTTATCGGGAATGCCTGCCCGAATTTACTAAATAGGTCGAATACAGTTAAAAATTAAGACGTTTAAATTTGGAAAATGTCTAGGTGTAAGATTTCTAAAGGCCTAGATGGTGTAGGAGTGTGTTCTAGTGACATTTGTAACGGATTTCTGTTGTATTTACATGTTTTACCTAATTCGCAATTTTTATGAATTCTTCTATGTTTCTCTTTAAATTCGAAAAATATTATTTACGTTTTATTCTTAAATATGTTTGGTCAGCGCTTCTATGATTGCTTTGCCCTTCGTGAAATACTACGATTTTTTCTTGGAGTTCTTCTTTGCTACTTATTGCTTCTCTAGTTTCTAAGTATCTGTAAAATTTAGGTGATTCCACGTTATTAAAATTTTGATTGATTGCCAAACTTAGCAGTTCATAATCTCGTTCATGTATAAATAGACAGTAATACTTCCTTTCATTCATTCATTCATTGTTCGGTTTTTCTGGCTGCGGTTTAGGTTAACCATTCGCACAATTACTGTCGTTCGGTTTTTCTATGTCGCCGTTAATTAATATCTACCCTCATTGGGTGTAGCAAACTGTGTATGAGATCACTATACTTTACACATTACCCAACACCTACTTTAACAAACTTATTACCTACTACATATTTTACCATCCATCATTGCCACAACTACTAGTATTTTTTCCTTATCATTTTTATTGAGGGATATCAGACAGGGAACACACATCTTCATGCCCTGGGGCAAATACTTCCTTTGTGGTAGGCAATATTCTTTAATGAATTTTTCGATTTGACTTGGGTCATCTAAATTAAAAGTGGCATGAATAAAATTCCTTCTGTCTTTTCTTATTGACAAAATCTCAGAGGTTTCGGCATTTTAAAATATTATCTGGTTTGTTACTGTTGAGTATTTCTTCTTCTAATATCGGCGCGGAATATGAATCTGCATTGGAATTTTCATGTGTCGTCGTCACTTATAGTTATAACGTCGTCATTTTCGTCCACATTGTTTATCATTGATTGGTTATCTACGTCTAATGGGTTTATCTCTACTGTCGAAAGTGCATCCGCTATATTATTTAATTTACCTTTTTTATATTCTATTTTGAAATCGTATTCTTCTACTTTGAGTCTCCACCCTAATAATTTTGAGATAGGAGAAAATAATCATTTCAATGGTTTATGGTCTGTATACATTGTAAATTTCCTGCCGCATTGATAGAGTATAAAATAGTTTGTGGCCAATACTATAGTCAGCAGTTATTTTTCGATCGTGCTGTGTCTAGATTCTGTCTCGTTTAATGTTTGGCTTGCGTAAGCTATTTGTTGGTCTGATTTTGGATATCCTTGGCTTAAAATCCCTGCGATGGCTAGGTTTGATGCATTTGTTGTCGAAATGAACTCTTCTGAAAAATCTGGGAGTTTTAATACTGGTGAATTCATTATTATTTATTTACATCATTAAACGCATTTATGTATTGTGCTGTTCTATTTGTAGTGATAGGTTTATACGAGAGAAGTGAACGAGGGTCTGTAATGACCGTGATCTGCTATTCTGTTCGTAGTTTGTAAAGGTTAGTTGCACTCCTGTGATTTAGGAACTGGAATTGCAAACTGATATAGTCAACTGTGTATTTTTCGCTGTTATATTTGTAGTAATAGCAGCGTGTGAGGATTAGAAGTGTATATAGTGTGGTCTGTGTGGATGAGTGACAAAACTGTTCACTTGTTTGCCCATTTAAGGGGAACTCGAATATTGCAAATGATTTTTACCGTAATATGTGAATTTAGGGCGTTTAGAAAATTATACTGTACTGTACTGGGTGGCCTATGTTCAGCCCGAGGGACGAATGTCCTTGGGCGGAGTATGGAGCTACTCTAAATGATATGTAACCGCTAGACGGGGTGGTTAATTAGATAGTGTCGATCCTAAATAAGTGACAAGCTGGTCACGTTTATCGCCCATATAGGGGGAACGGCAGCACGGATGGTGCTGTTTAAAGTATTTATAGTTGACATTTAGGGTGTCCGTCAACCGATACTGTACTGGGTGGCCTATGTTCGCCCCGAGGGACGAATGTCCTTGGGTGGAGTATGGAGCTACTCCGAATGGTACGTAACCGCTGGACGGGGGCGTTACAGTGTGTTCGGCATAAATAGGGGACAAGTTTACCCGGTTTCGCCCCATTTAAGGGAAACCTGGTCACTGTGAACTGCCAGTGAGGCTTTTTCGTTTATTACGTAGTGTGTCTGGAAACTCGTGCCGCATATGGGGGGGGGGGGCTTGATTGTCCTTTGGCCGGATGTCCAGGGGGTGATGATGGCGCTATCCTGAGCGTTGCGTAGCGGCCAGACAGGGGTTTCATTAGTTAGCAGGTTATAGTCATATAAGAGTGGAAGCCGTTTGCTTGCTTATATAGCAGGGTAGGACTGCAAGGAACCGCGGGAATAAAGCCCAGGGGAATATAGTACCTTAGACTGAGGCGGCAGTTTTAAATCGGGGGAAATTTCCCGTTTGATGCATGTGTATGTCGCTTTTCGCTTGCCGTTGCTTTCATATGCTTTACTAATTGCTGTGCTAATGTTAATATCACGCTTCATTTATTGTAAAAAGCACAAATATTATTCTAGTCGAATATTATTGTATTTCTAAAATATTAATGAGTTTGTATCGTTTCCAATGTGAAAGAATGTCTTATCAGAGATAGTGTTATCTGGCATGAGATATAATATCCATTTAATCGCATGAACTGTAGCGAATTTTTAGTTTTCATAATTCATGGTTTTTTAATATTGTAACTTTCGTTTGTAAATACTTTGAGTATTATTAGAAGCTTTTATGAAACTAATTGCGTTTCACTGTGGATATATAGTTTTTATTAATTTTCTAACTAAATATTATTTAGTCAGCAACATTTTATAAATTTCTGCTTCCATACTTTTTTACAATGTGTAATATAAATTAAAATTAAAATACTTACGTCCTTAAGGAATGCTTGATTTTCACTATTAGTAGCTGACCTATCTACAGATTGCTTTCGTTGTACTTCTTCTTGTTTTCTAGGTGCATGTTTAATTAGTGGACTTTTCTCTACAAGACCTTTTGGTCCTCTAGGGAAAGGTCCGAACATGCCACTTTTAGTTTCTTTGGGCTTCTCTTGTCTCTTTGTTTGTTCAACCTGTTTTGGTACTTCTTTTTTACTTCCAAAGAAATCAGAAAACATGCTGGTAGTACTCGCCGCTATTCCATTTAAGTCTGAGCTTATATTTGAGAAAAAGTCTCTACTTGCTCCAGGTATGAGACTTGATGTCGCTACGATAGACGTCGAACTACTCGACGATTCGCGGCGATTATCAGGTTTTGTGAATGAGTCAGTCTACAAGAAAATGATGTTAGCAAATAATTATTGTTTACCTCTTAAATCTCACCCTTAATAGTCCTTTCTTGGTAACAGCGTCTTTGGCACTTTTTGTTAAATCTCCTAATGTAGATTTACCGACATAAGTCAAATCTTCTAAGGTGTTTTTGCTGACAGCTGTAGCTGTTTTGCTAGCTTCGAATGCTGATTTACCGACTTCCTGTACACTTTTGCTTGCTTCTTCTGCTGCCTTTTTAGCTTGTATCGTAAGCTATAAAAACAAAGTTATAGAATGTTACTAATGATAAACTAGTTATTGTTTACATTTGAAAATAGATAAAATACGCAAATGGTGTAAACACACTGCAACACTTTACTTTTGCAGTGTAGTATAATAAACAATTTTTCCAAATTATTGTAAGATGTTATAATTTATCTAGATAATTTACAAAAAAGTATACACTCTGTATGAATATCTTAGTAAATATTTATATGCCTCATAAACAGGGAAATTTGCTACAACTATTTCGATCATTTTAGCTATGATCATATTTTTCTAAATTATATTCTGCCTCAGTAGCAGTTTAAAATAGAATAGACAGTTTGCATGCTTTTTTTCTTATGACATCTGATAAACATCCCACAAAAAAGATTTTCAATATTTTTTTTATTTCACATACTGCAAAATTTTCTGTTTTGTAGAGCGTTAAATTTCTATGTTTGTATGTAAAATCGTTACCGAGAGAGGCGCTTCGAAAATAATTAATTTATCAAAATTCGCTATAAAATGCCGAAGAATGCAGAATTCCACCTTATTTCTTCTGTTATACCCGAATTATTGTGTAATGTTGTTGTCATTATGATGTCTGGTTACAACCGCCAACTTCGGAAACCCCGGTCTTATTGACTAGATGTAGACGCGATCTCCAAAAGGTACTCGAATTTGCGCAAACACGGATTCACCAGGCTCTCTTGAAATAATAACGAATAACTGCACCGATTCCTTTCTGACGATGGATGGTCAGCAATCACTATTTATGCCTGTGATCAGAAAAAAAGGATATAAATATTAGTACGAACGTAAATTATGCAGTGGGGGGGTGGGTGAGGTGAGGTGTGATATCGATTGGAAGAGTAACTAAATATCAATACCAACATGGAGTGAGTATGGTTGGATTTCATAAGAGAAGAAAATTTGCTTTTGTGAATTGGGGTTGGGTGGAGAAGGGCGGAGCGGGGGTGGGTGGGGGTTTTCAAAGTTGGCGATTGTAACCAAAAATCATAATGACAACAACATTTCACAATAATTCGGGTATAACAGAAGAAATAAGGTGGAATTCTGCATTCTTCGGCATTTTTTAGAGAATTTTTATAAATTAATTTTTTTTTTTAGAAGCGCCATATCTCGGTAACGATTTGACATGCAAACATGTTTGAATAGTTAGAATAGTAGGAAATTTAAGGCTCTACAAAAAAGTCTTAATGTTTTTGCCGTAGTATGTAAGGGAAAAAAGTTATTAAGGAAAAACCGGAGAAAGGTCAAAAATTTTGCAGGGTCCTCGAGGTCCAAAAGTTGAGAAAATGTTAATTAACCACCTCTGAATAACATCCCAAAGTTTAATTTACTTCCGACCTTTTTCCACCTAACCCCACTTTTTCCAACCTGTCGACTAGACTAAAATGCTAAATTAATAATTTCATTGTCGCAAATAAGTACAGAGATTTTCTTTTAAATTCTCAGGGTATCAGGATACGTGTTAGTATACCGTGTCAGAATACATATTAGTATACGTGTCAGTATTCAATTTTAGTATTGGGCTTCCATATTAGTATCCTGGTACAGTTTTACTATCTTCTACACTTTATAGAAGATAGTAAATCAACCAACCCTCCAATTTGACATTGCCACTTTTGCCAGCTAGGGTATTATCAACTTAATGTCATGTCTTCTCTACCATTTTAGCTACTAATTAATTGCATTATAATTATATGTAAATTCAACCAAACTTTGAGTAATACCTAAATTTTCTTTAATATTTATCTTTAATATATCTATTTAATATGTTTCTTTAATATATCTATTCAAGAAAAATTAATGAATAATCAGTATAGTAATTCATAAAGGTCTAAATGAGGACCATGGTTTAGTTTGAAATCAGTATCTTTACGTTTTGTTTCAATGTTTTGGTTTTCCAAGAACACAGAGTTGTGTAAAACGTTGTTTAACCATCAAAAATAAAACTGAATTATCTCTGTATATGAAATTATGTGTTTCTAACTGTTAATGCCCAACTTATGGGGCATAATAAATCTTGTTAATTGTTTATAATTTGACGTATTATTGTGTTTCTCCTCGTCACCAAGTCTTTTTAGTAAACCAAAATTTAATAACATTCAGAGACAAGTAAAGTAGTATGTCTGATATCATTGTTAAAGTATTAAGAGACATATATCTAGATACCTATCCCTAGGTCTCTCAAAAAACTAATTGAATATCGGTTTAAGTCTTTAAGTATTGCACGGTGTCCCAAAAATCCGATAGCTTCATGAACAGAATTATTTGGAGACAAGTAGGTACTTTTAATTGAATTTCTATATATAGTCTGTCCAAAAATAATAACACCTTTTCAAGAAGTCAACACTTTTTAAATTTTGAAAAGGCAAAAATTGTAATAGAAGTATTCTTGATCGAGAAATTGTAGCGGTACAACCGCAGCCAATATATTAACATCACACATTATTTAGATGTTGAAGAACTACCTATTCGTAGATTTCCCTAAGGTTGAAAAATGGGCTCCTGGTGATTTTGAAAATGTCATCAATACCTGTTAGACATTACGCAGAAATGTAACTGAACTATACGCAATTTTAGAAATTTTATAGGACATGCTATTTTTGTATAAATGTCTATACATGCTGATTCTAGAGGCCAAAATCATATCACAAGTAAAGTTACATAAATAAATGTATTAGCGAAATTTCTTTCAAAAATTTCTAATTAAGATAAATATGTATCTTAAAAGAGATGTATTTGATTTTGCAACACCAATCGAGGCAGGTATGAGCGGTAGCTCAGTTACAGCAAAATGTGGTTATTAATTTAATTTTAATTAAAAAAATGTAAGCCCACAAACACACTGTACTATAGTGAAAGACAATATTCGTGCTATTGTTACAGAATTGTTACCTTATCAAACGGAGCAAACAGATGACTCTCCTCTGCTTCTGAAAGCTTTTCTTTAGCTTGTAATTTTAGCTGAAATTAAATAAGCATTATTATGAAAAATGACAACCATAATATCTTAAATATTTAATGGTATATGGTAAATGGATATGATAAGCACCTTGTCCATTTGGGCAAGTAGCCCATCTTGACTGCTTTGCCTCGTTGTTTCTCTAACCAGTTCTTTGGCCTGCGAAGCAAACTGTTCTATGATCGAACTCTGAGAACCTTGTCTATGCACAAGCCCACTACTAGCAGTGCTTCCTGCAGACGACGGAATCGGACTACCGTTTCCTGATCCAAAACTTGATGTTCTAGCTAATACATTGCCCACGCTTGGCTGTTTTTGTAAGCATGGTGTTATTGGTGGCACCTAAATAAAGATGAGATATTCGTGATGGATGCTTAAGCTTGATATGAACCAAGAGTCGCAAGTACCACATTTTACATGCGACCCAGTTTATATTGTAAACTTTTCTGCTACCGACAGTAATAAAAATAGATTGTTTTCTCGTCAAGTCTGTTTATTATATGTGCTTTTTTATAGTGTTATTTGTTTTTAAAGAAATTAGTTCATAATGAAATAAGCTTTACTGCATACAGAAGCTTTAAAAAGCCGCGAATAATCTTCAGAGAGAGATTGGACACCATTTCATCACTAACAGTGTGTTCTCATTTATTTTTAAACAAAATATGTTTTTACCAGCAGCTTCCAATCAGAGATACTAATACTGAGCGTATCAGCAGTTAGCTCTGACCTGATTTTTGGCCTAGATAGATCTATAGGCTCGCTATATACCCATTAGTTTAAAAAAACAAGCGGTATGAAAATTGTCCATTTTTTGCTATAATTGTGACAGTAGACTTGTATGAACACACACACACACACACACACACACACTCACACATATATATATATATATATATATATATATATATATATATATATATATATATATATATATATATATATATATATATATATATATATATATATATAATATGAGTTATTCTTGCAGGACCCCCCTTGTCTGTCAAGAAAAGAAAAGAACTGTGTGCGTAGACTAGCGTAACGCACCCGAAATCCCACCAGCAAACAAAATGCTAACAAATTCATCAAACAAGTACGATGCGCCCTGAAAGACCGCCGCAGCAGCCGTTGGGAGGAACACCTGCAAACTCTGTCCTACCAAGACAGTTCCATCTGGCAAATGGCAAAAGCTCTTTGTTCCCAAAAAAGATTTCAACACTTCCCAACCAACTGGAAACTTGCCGATATCATTAGCATTCCAAAACCCAGCAAAGACCCGCTGTTCCCCAAAACTGTAGGACATTTACCCTACTCTCCGTCATCAGTAAAATTGACGGGAAAATAATTCGAAGAAAGCTAGCCTCATACACCGCTCAGAAACAAAGTCCTCCCCGACGAACAATTTGAATTCAGACACCAGCACTCCACCACAGATCAAGTCCACCGAGTGGCAGAGAACATCACCG
The DNA here is from genome assembly GCA_964006375.1 of Tillus elongatus. Lineage (NCBI taxonomy): Eukaryota > Metazoa > Arthropoda > Insecta > Coleoptera > Cleridae > Tillus > Tillus elongatus. The sequence continues at coordinate 51,857,609 of OZ023267.1, read as the reverse complement.
ATGTATTTAACAAGAATAAGTCAACTGGTGCAATCTTTCTCGACATTGCTCAAGTCGTCGACAGAATGCAGTCCTCCTGTAGAAACTTCTGGTATTCAATTACCCGCTCCCTCTGATACTACTCATCAGGTTATATCTGAAGCAGAGAAAGTTTCAGGTAAAACACCTGAGTACCAGATCTGAAATGACTAACCCAGTCACAACTGGTCTCCCGCACGGTTCTGCTATCTCCCCACTGCTATACAATATATTTGTCGCAGATATTCTGCCCCCGTCCCGAAACGTAACAAAGGATACTTTTTGTTTTGTATATCTGGTTGTTTCTTTCGCGTTTTATCTCAATGATTTATAAATAGTTATTACATAATTACTATTTATAAAAAACAACTTAAGACAGACATGTTATATAATCTGTGGTTGATTGAAAATAAAGATTAATTGATAATTTAGACTTTTTTAGTTTAGTTCATTGTCTCATAAAATCAAGTGTTAGCGAAATGGTCGTCACACTTAATGTGTGATAATGTATTACGTTTTCCGAAGTACACTTACAAGCTTTACATGGTCTTTCACCAGTGTATCGAAAAGAACCACCCGCATTTTTCTGTTTTGTTGTCTTTTTAAGGGGATCTGAATATTTTAAACATTTATTTGCTCATTAATTTTGAAGATCCATATCACTACAAAGCTAATTTTGACTATGGCAAGCACATTCGGCGCTACTGCTACACTATTTCTATGTTTATCTGAAGCCGGTAGCAGAAAAAATAAACAAAAAACTAGCTTACCGGAGTGATGGACCTTCTGCTTTTTCTAGGTGTGGTTGGACGCTCTGCAGATTCACTCACTGTACTCCCTGCAGAAGATTCTGGTTTTACAGTACCAGAACTAACGATTGTTTTTGGTGTTGTAGTTGAATTAGAATCTGACTCATTTTCAATGCTACCCGTGTCTTCTTTATTCATTTTGACTTCACTTGTGGCTTCACTCTTTTGTTTAATACCAAATTCTAGCTCTGAATCTCTATTGAAGGAAGGAGAACTTAAATCAGATTCTGTACTTGAAGAACTTTGGGCTGAATCAGGCCTGTTAACTGGAATTTCGCCATCTGGATACTGAAGCGTAGATGGTGGATTATAAATTGATTCCACATCGACGTTTGAAGAAAATGATAAATTTTGTGCCGACAGCTTTCTCATTTCCTGATTAGAAGAATAACCTGGTGATAAATCCGATGAAGCCATTTCTGATACGAAATCGCTAAGTGATGAATAACTTGAGCTAGTACTTTCTGCAGCCTCTGAGTCTGACCCACTTTCATCAGTTGGTTGATTTTCCTGGGTCTGTAAACTTCTAAGAGCTCCATTCAATGAACTACCGTCATCCCAAACACTAAATCTTATGGGTTCAAGTGTATGCATGTACCACTTAGGTTTATCTCCAATTTGAGCGGGATCTAAAACTCCAGTTTGTATTCTTTGAAAGGCTACATTGGTTGGTGTCAGCGACCATTCGGCTAGGAATTCAACAGCTTGAGTTCTTGCAAATCTGTTTAGAAACTGAGACGTCCTAGGACGTGATCTTAAAAAACTATTTATTTGAAAAGCAACCACCGGCCTGGGATAGAGCCTCAGCGTTCTAGTATGTTCTGAAAAATTTGCTAAGAGATTTTGTGAATTGAAAAAACGCACCTGAAACAAAATAATGTAGATATATACAGACATTGAGAAAATTATTTTTGGCGTTTAGTACCCTAATATAACGGTTTTATGGTTTTCTGTACTATCGCAAACAATAACTGACTTTGAAGGTATGATCTTTTTTGATATTAAAACATTAGATAATCAAAATTTAATAGTGCTTCGCACCGAGATGTCTCGTCCCTGTCCTCATGACGAGACGATACCTCTCACCCAATGCACCAAACCGATACCGATACGAAAACACAATATTTAAAAATCTGGTCTCGGTCTCATATATTTGTAACTAAGATAAAATTGTATAATTCATACTCTGGACAGTTAGTAAAAATAAGTCTTTAAAATGATTTAAAAAAACATTATAAGACAAGATAGACATTTTTGGTACTAAAGTGAAAGTAAATTCAATATGTACCAAAAGCACTGGGAGAGTGAATTTAATGTCTATAATAAGTTTGCTCGCGCTTTACTGAATATAAATTTATAGAATAGTGGAAAGTTCGTTAATGTAGTTTTCCAAGCTTAGCAAAAATTTTTACAGATTTTTTTTAAAATAATGGCTATGTGCTCTGTGGATGACTATTTTCAGCAGCTTCGTTGACTATGACGAAAAATCGCTTGTCCATGAACAATGAATTAGCATAACCATTATTATATTTAAACTATTGGACGACATGTTCATTGTTCATTGGAAAAAAATTAGATGTATGTAAAAAATTAATATAAAATAGATCTGAAAGGATTTACTATAATACACTGTGTCTATAAAGTAACGCAATCCAGTAAAAGTGAAAGTGACGATTATTAAGGAAAATTCAAAAACAGGTGTATTTTTATTTTTAATATAAAAATCTCTCCCCTATCGTCATACCGCTTCACTCTGTACGTGGACAACAAATTTCCTCTCCAACCGGAGCATTTCTGTTGTCGTGGATGGCCATTCCTCTAAACTGTATCCAATTAATGCAGGAGTTCCTCAAAGTTCAGCTTTAGCCCCTACTCTGTTTCTTCTCCACATCAATGACCTCCTCCCTAGCACATCCAACCCAGTTCACAGTTACGCGGACGACAGCACCCTCCACTCAAATATACAATATTCTAAGCCTGTCTCTTTAGCCCAATTAGATGAGGATCGCAAACTCATGGAGGGTTCTATCTCCGTGGATCTCCAAACAAATATTAGACTGGGGAAGTAGAAATCTTGTACAATTCAACCCCACCAAATCACAGTCTTGCTCTCTGTCTCATAAGAGATACACCAGACCTAGACCTATCACAATAAACAACCAAGTTATTCAAAGTAATGAGTCCTTTTCACTTGTTGGCATTTTGTGGATCGAAATCTCAATTGACACCAACATATCACATCAATTGCAGAAGCGGCTGCTAAGAAATTAGGTTTCCTCTTCCGGGATAGCAAATAATTTTAACCAGCTAATCTCTATATCTTGTATACTTCACAAATAAGACCAAACCTCGAATACTGCTCCCACTTCTGGGGTGCTGCTGCCGTTGCTACACTCGCTATCCTGGACTCCATTTAGAAGAGATCTATACGTCTCATCGGTGACCCTACTCTCACTCAAAGGCTGCCATCCCTTGCCCACCGACGTGCCCTTGGTGATCTCTCTCTCTCTCTCTCTCTCTCTCTCTCTCTCTCTCTCTCTCTCTCTCTCTTTATAAATATCTGCACGGGCACTGCTCAGAGGAGCTTTCTTCCATAGTTCCTCCACCTGCTGCCCTCAACATATCTACCAGGGAAACAGAGAAAATGCACCCTTTTACTGTCCAGGTCACCAGACATAGAACGTCTTGTTATGCCCCCTCTTTTGTCCCGAGGACTTCAAAGTTGTGGAATTCCTTGCCGGCACATCTTTTCCTTCTCCCCCGAACCTCTAAACCTTCAAGTCCAGAATTAACAAGTTGCCTCTTTCTTCCTTGTCGACACCCACGGTACGATATTATTTAGGCTGTAAGCTCTAGTGGTGTGTTGTTGAATTTAAAAAAAAAAGAGGGTAGCTACCCCTTCGAAATATTGAAATAGGATGGTGGGTAGGGTAATACATATTTTTAAAGCTTATCCAATTATCTAGTCAGCAATACACATTTTTTTGTATGAATAAAATAGAGTGGGTAATAACCTTTTTATTATCAGTAACAATTAACACAAGTGAAGCCTGTAACGAATTACATAGTCTAATCTTATGATACTGATATGATACTTATGATATGATACTTATGATATGATACTTCAATATCTCAAAGTCTCTAAACAATGTTCAAAATGTTGGGCTTCTTGTACAAAAAGAACTCTAGAGAATTTGTTGTATATTATGTCGTATCTGTAATAATCGTCTAATGATAAAAATTATCTGCTGTGTGACATGTGCCATAAAAACTAATTAGGTATAAGTTTGATATTTTTTCTCGATACAAAGATAATAGTGGTAAATTTACATTTTGGTTGTCGTGCAAAGTGAATACGTAAAATTTTCAACTTTTGCTTTTTCAAATTAATTATCAAATTATTGGTAAAATGCGTTTATCAATAGCTGAAAGAATTGAAGCTGCAATGATGATTGGTTATGGTGACAGGATCATAACTCAGGCAGACGTGTATATTCTGTTTAATCCTAATTATACGGATATGCCTATCATTCAATCAACAGTGAGTCGAATAGATAAGCAATTTCGAGAAACGTATAGCGTGGAAGATTTGCCAAAAACAAGTCACCGGTCTTTAAGTCAAGAAGTGAAATTAAACCTCTTATTCGCAGTCCAAAAGACTCCCGAAGGTAGTGTTCGGCAAATTGACCGAGACAATGGAATTCCATTTCAGACGACATATAAAGTATCAAAACCTGAAAAGCTTCATCCTTATAAAATACAGCTTTTGCAGGAGTTATTCGATGACAATCCGGACCGAATAATGCAGTTTTGTGCAACATCAATGCATAAATGTAATGATAACTCTTTGCAGGTACCGAATATTCTGTTTTCGAACCAATCTACTTTTACACTACATGGAGAAGTTAACCGTCAAAACTGCAGCTATTGGGCAAGGAAAAATCCAAGATGGATGAGACGGAATCACACACAATATCCACAAAAGGTAAATGTTTGAGCGGAAATTGTGAGGAGTGGGATTACTGATCCCTACTTTTTTAATGGAACTATAAATGCACCACGATATCTACAGTTTTTACCGCAATATCTCATTCTGGCGTTTGAACTTATTTCCTGGTGGGCACAATGCTGGTATGGTAAATCATAACTTGTGGTATCGACAAGATGGTACCCCCACGCATTATAACGTTAATGTTCGACAGTATCTGGATTATTAATTTCCCAACAGATGGATTGGCAGGCGAGGTGCAGTCGAGTGGCCAGCAAGATCACCTGACCTAACTTCCTTAGATTTTGTCTGTGGGGTCAATTGAAGAATGTATTATTCAAAAATAAAACAGATATTATCGACGAATTAATAAGAGGAATTAGAACTGAATGTACCAACATTTCTCCAGATATTATAAACATTTAGCAGAAGAATTTGTTGACAGCTTGAGTTAGTGTCAGGCACAAGAAGGCGGGCATTTCGAAAATTTGATTAGATAAGACCGAACTATGTAATTCTTCATAGGCCTCACTTGTGTTAAGTGTTATAGATAATAAAAATGTTATTACTCACATTATTTAATTCCTACAAAAAAATAATTGTTGCTGAATAGAGAATTGGATTAGCTTTAAAAAATGTTTCACTCTACCCACCATCCAATTTCAAAATTTCTGAATGGTAGCTACCTATTGAATAGGTATAACGATAGGAGTGAGATTTTTATACCAAAAAATTACTTTTTGAAAATAAAAATCGAGCGGTTTTAAATTTTTCTTAATAATGGTTCCTTTAAATTTTATGGAATTTGTGCATTACTTTATAGACACAGTGTATTAATTATTTCTGTAATATAACTGCGAATTTTAAATTAATATTATTTAAATACTTTTTTTACTTTTAAGAAATTTTATTGCTTCTAAAATTTAGAACAAAAAAATTTTGAATATTATTTGGCCAATTTTTTAATAGTTAAGTTTACAAAATAATAAAGCAAAATAACAATTGAAACCACCCAATAACATTGACGCTTTTAGACTTTTACGACCAGCATTGCTTCGACTGCTGAATGGCTTCCGAAATATTCTGCCGTGGTAGAGCTTCCTTGGTGGGTTGCTAGATGTTTCGCCAACCATAATTGTTGACTTCGGTAGCTGGACTGAAACTTTCTAACTACTAAAAAGTCCAACATAATACAGGCAATAGAGAATTTGTTTCTGCATTAAACTACAGGAGTTATTTTTTTATAGGTAGGTTCAGAATTACGTACTGAATGTAAAAACACAAAATCCTTACAAATTAGGAGGGCGGAAGTGCCGCCATTTTGAGAAAAACCGTTTCGACCTATATCTCCATAACCGTGCACTTTAGGCCAAAACTGGTTATGACCTTTATTGTAGATAATTGCATTTTTCTCTTTTTTGTTAAATAACTTTTTTGTATCACTCACCATTTACAACTTATACGACTATGAGCATTCATTTATTGACTTTTTTACGTATATCTTTGTTTATAATTGTTTAAAAAATAAAATGCTTATAACTTAACTTGTCAATCGAAAAATTTTGTAGAACTCTTACTTAAAAAAAAATTCTCAAATTAATATAAGTGAATTTTCATCAAAAAAATTCACTATTGAGACCCCGACTTTTGAATGTTGAAAAAAAAAATCAAATATGCGCTAATTATGCCCCCTAGATCACATATCCGGGGTCAGTTTCAATTCTTATATGTTTATATATATATATATATATATATATATATATATATATATATATATATATATATATATATATATATATATATGTACGTATCACATCGATATTTCAAAAAATAATAGGCCGATTTTAATTAAATTTGGTAAATACCTTCCTCTTGCAAGTGGCTCGGTTAAGTTCGTTAGCCAGAAAAATGGGCCGAGGTTTGCCCGGAAAATGTTGTGCTTTCCTTAGAAAAAAAAATCATATCTCCGGAAATAACAAATTAAAGGCAACCAACGTCGATTTATATCATAACATGTAAATTACCTACTAAAATTTAGTTTTGTAGGTTACAAGATAAAAAATTTATAGGCATTTTAAAAAAAATGGGGTTTTCCCCAAAACGTCAAAGTCGCGATTGAAAACGTCAAAATTGGTAACATTTACGCAAAGAACCTGAAACTAATATAAGCTATGGAAAGAAAAAGAAGGATGTTTTACAAAGCCTGACGTCTTAGCTTCAACCGCCATTATGCTTCATTTTACTAAAATATTTCCAGAAAAATTTGTCGATTGAAAAGTGCAAGATTTAACGCGTTATAACTTTGAAAATATTGATTTGAGAAAAAAAGTTTTCACTAAAAATTGTAGAAAATTTGTCGATTGAAAAGTTAAGTTATAAGCATTTTATTTCTTAAACAATTATTAATCAAGATATAGGTAAAAAAGGCAATAAATGAATGCTAATAGTCATATAAGTTGTAAACGGTAAGTGATGAAAAAAAATTTTCACAAAAAAGATGAGAAATACAATTATCTACAATAAAGGTCATTACTATTTTTGGCCCAAAGTGCACGGTTACGAAGATATAAGCCGAAACGGTTTTTCTCAAGAGTAACGGGCTCCTCTATTGCCTGTACTAACAGCTGTGGTTGGCGCAACATTTAGCAACCTACCATATGGGTTCCACCACGGCAAATTGGATGTCATTTAGCAATCGAATTCAATCAAATTTATTAAAAATGTATTTTATACTATATGCCTTGCCGAAGCATTTGTTTTCGTTATACTTACCATGGCTACTCGTGTCGCAACATCCACAGAATCCACATCGTTTCCATAAATAAATGGATTAAAACTTGCAGGTGGTGTTGGGGAGGAGGTCCTTTGTGGTGTATATGTTTGTTGACTAATAGACAACCTTTGAGACACATTTGGTGCTAGCGGTGAATGAGGTGATACTATGGGTGATGTAGAATCTCCACTTTTTGGTTTAGTGACACTAACAAGCAAAAAATAGTAATATAAAATTAATATTTTTTAGCGATTTTTCATTCAAAAGGTGGCTCTTAGAGGTAATTACTTGGGAACTCTCGCAAAATGTTTTAAACGAGAGCAAATTAGAGGCTTTAAAACTCATATCTGTGGTCAGTTTCAGTCCTGATATGTATATATATATATATATATATATATATATATATATATATATATATATATATATATATATATATATATATATATATATTTAATATATAATTCCTTTATGTATCCCTTTACCCTAAGTGCTATCTAAAAAAAACCTTTAACAAAATTATCTTGTGATTATCTAGATTATATCGGGAACAAACATACATTCAGCGTTGTGGAACTTTCAGTTATACCGGAAGTAACTATCAACGTCCTTGTTTCAAATGGAATCTTATACTTTTTATTACAATCTTAGATAGAGTAACTGTCAACTTCCTTATTTCAAATGGAGTGTTATACTTTTTATTACAATTTTAGATAGAGATTAAAAAATCTGTGTGACTTTGTGTATCATTGATATTTCTGAAATTATTACGATTTTTTTAGCTCCGATTTATATGTTAGTGTTACAAAGCACCTCAATAGATGTAGGTGCGGTGTTGCCACATCTCCAGAACTTCCCCCAACATCTGGGAATTTTTGCACAATCTGGCAACACCGCCTCCCCGCCCCCTGGGGTGCCTGGGGTGACCCCCCTCAGGCGAAGTCTCAACCCTCTAGGACAAGAAATAACGAAGTTACCAACTTGTACCCCGTCGGAACGGATAACTGAGGTCTGCACATTCCGAACACCCTGTATATACACCCTGTATGCGCAGAGAACCCTTACACCCTGTATACGCAGAGAGATCTTATATTACGAGAAACACCTCTTGTGTAACATAGGAGTGATGACCACATTTGGATCATCCTGTATATACATCCCCCTGTATACACACGGGACCGGTCTGTATTCACAGAACCTTCTAGTAAAAGAAGGTCCTGGAACATTCTGGAATGGAACGCTCCAGAAACGTGGTGGAAGGTACGGCGAGTATATAAACGCGAAAGCAAGCCAGCCCAGTACAGTTCAGTAAGATCATGTTTAAGTGACTCGAAGAAGCAGTAACTAGTGTGAAGTAGAGACCGTAGTTTCAGTATAGTGACTTGTGTGCAGATTAGTAACCAGTGTAAAGCCAGATAAACTAAGTGTTTTGTGAGAGAGATATTCTAGACCTTTATTGTATCCATATTTAGACAGTAAATTAAGTGTTGTATGAGAGAGACATTCTAGAACGTTTATTGTATTCATATTTAGATAGTAAATAAAGTTGTTTTGTTAAAATTTAAAGTCTCACTTATCTAGAACCCGGCAAAAACGTATCATTATTTTAAACGTATGCTGTGGGCTCAGTTTTAAGTTTTGCTGCCTTAAGTTCAAAATATCAATACGCCATTCAATTCTTTGAAACAGTTAAAAAATAATTTATCATCATTGTATAGTGTGTATTTTTTGGGTTACAACATGTCTAACTTTAAACTGGCATAACTTGTGTTTTTTTAAATAAAACATCCTATTTTTTATAGATCGCTTAGGTAGACTACTAAATTCTGCATCGACATAGTATGAGTTTCACTATAGCTATAGTTGATAGTTTTCGACTTAAAGTGGTTTGTTTTACTTTCGCTTGTAAAAACTGTATTCTGTCGGCACAGAGAATGGAGCAACTGATATTAATTGTGAGAAGACAGATAAGCGTCACCTTACTAAAATGAGAACTATTTTTTTGTTCTCAGGTGTTTGAGCCAAGTCTTATGTTCTAACTTTTAAGTTTTTTAATTAAAGATTAATTATTATGCTGAAGAATTACTTGATGACACTTATTGTAGTAAAATCTGAGCAGAATTGTTTTCTAGCATTCCGTGTGTAAGCACAAACACATCAGGGAAAATGGTTCGTCAAATGGTTAAACTTTTTTTTGGAGACTGCTAACGCAAAAATTATGAAATGTCAACACCAAGGAAGAGCGAGTGGCAATTAAGATAACGAATTTTCCATTGTTGCATCGGCATTATATAATCCGCACACAAGCGTGAGGAAAGTTGCCGAAGAATTAGGAATATCTAAATCTTCAGTGAACAGAACATTGAGAAAGTACAAGTTTTACCCATGTAAGATAAAGTTGCAGCAGGCATTGAGGAATGCAGATTTTCGAAGTCGCCTCAGTTTTTGCGAGTGGGCAGTACGCGAGTACAATGAAACGGACAGTTTTTTTTAATTACGCGATGTTCAGTGATAAAGCTTAATTTTCAAGTTGTGGTAGGGTTAACGGGCACAACTTTAATTATTACGCTTCATAAAATCCGAATTTTTGCAGATCAGTGGACAACCCGCACTGTTTTACGATAAATGTTTGGGCTGGAATAATTGGGACAAATCTTATAGGGTGATATTTTTTTAATATCTGCCTCAATGGGCAGAAATATCTACGTATATTGGAAGAAGATGTTGATGATTTTCTGTAAGATTTACCTCTAGATAACAAACGACGTCTGTGGTTAATGCAGGATGGGGCACCAGCACATTATGGCATAAATTTTCGCCGATTTTTATATGATCCGTAACCCAATAAATGGACAGGTCGAGGTGGTTGCGTCTCGTGTCCTGCAGAGTTTCTTGACCCCACGTGTTTAAAAATTTTTCTATGGTGCTATATCAAGGAAATTCTGTATCAAAAACCATCCAACAGGAGCTAAGAAATAAAATTTCAGACGCGTGAAGGGCAATAAATTCGCGACTATTGAGTAATGTGCAAGAAGACTCTTAAGGAGGGTTAGATTCTGTATTCAGGTCAACAGGCGAAATTTCGAATTGTTCTAATGTATCGGTTTTTTTTTTAGATTAGCTTGTTATGTGAACGACTGGCGGCTATTATTATTATTATTATAGTTATCTTATTATGATTTACTTTATTTTCTAGTTGGCATAATCACAATTAATTTTGTTAAAGTTTGTTTCACTTTTTGCGTGGTAAAAATATGAATAAGTCCCATATAACAATAATTGCATGTAGTTGCATTCTGTTTTGTGTCGGCACATTATCTAGTGACAAGGATAGGATTGAACAATTTGCCTTGTTCAAATTACTGTTAAAACAAAAATGGTCAAATAATGGACATGTACTGCTTTCCTTGTTAAGGAGACGTTCAGCTGTCACCTGACAATGTTTACATGCTCTGTGCTTCATACAGTGACAATGCCATTATTTTTACAAGCGAAAGTAAAACAAACCACTATAAATTGAAAACTATATCTATAGGGAGAATCATGTTATCTCGATGCAGAACTTAATGATCTACCTGACCAATCCATCAAAAATAGGGGGTGTTCCATTTGAAAAACACAAGTTATGACACCTTAATGTTAAATATGTTGTAACCCAATATAAAATACACTATGTACCATTATAATAAATTATTCTTTAACTATTTCAAATAATTGAATATCGTCTGTTGATATTTCCAATTTGAGACAGCAAAACTCAAAACTCAGCCCACAGCATACATTTAACATACCAGCTAAGTAGGAGCTAAAAAAAGAAAGTCGTAATGTTTTCATAAAAAATCAAAGATAGCTATAGGGAATGATACACAAAGTCACACCTATTTTTCAATGTCTATCTTAAAATGTAATAAAAAGTATAACATTCCATTTGGAATAACGAATATGATAGCTACTTCCGGTGTAACCGGAAGTTCCACAAAGCCGAATGTATTTCCCCGATATAGCCTATATTATGGTAAAAAAACTTTTGTCCAAAGATTTTTTGGCTAGGTCTTAGGGTAAGGGATATATAAAGGAATTACACACTATTGTGACAGTCTATATATTTATATATATATATATATATATATATATATATATATATATATATATATATATATATATATATATACATACATATATGTACAAGTTACGATGAAGTAACGTACAATAATCAACATAAGGGTTTATGTCACCAATCTTTTAAACAGAAACGCATGCATTTGTGTACGTCATTGAAATCAGTGTATATCAAGTATTAGGACAACAATTATTATAGAATTGTTTTTAGTTCTGTACATTTTGTGGATGATACTGATACATTTTAAAAACTTTAAAGTGCTCTTTTTATATTGAACAAACAATTTGGATTCATTCTTATAATAAGTGCTGAATATGTTATCATAGCACATTTTGGCAGTGTCAGAGACCAGAAAAGTCACTTTCAATGATGGCTTAAATAACCAACCCTATTTCAGCTCTTATTCTTGTTTTCAAATCGTCTGTTGTATTAGGGCGGTTCATGTACACATTGATTTTCAAATGGCACAACTCAAAAAACCATTGGCGACAAATCAGGTGATCTAGGTGGCCATTTAATAGCTGCTCTCCGGCCTATCCATCTATAATGAGAAACTTTGTCAGGGTGGAGACGAACTGCTACATTGAAAGGTGGAGGTTCGCCGTTCTGCTGAAACCAAAGATCACCTCTCGGAATGTCATTGTTATTTTATTTTGGAAAACGACAGCTAAGACAGGAATGAAGTTATCTTGAAGAAAGTTCAAATAAGATTCAGCACTAAGGAATTCTTCCAAGAAATAAATCCCAATGATTTGACTGTCTATAATTCCTAACAAACGTTAAATTTTTGAAAACGGGTGTGAATTTCCTGAGTCCAGTGTGAGTTGTCTTGTGATCAATAGCGGGAAATTTGACGATTGACCGTACCATTCAAATAAAATGTCGCCTGTCAATAAAGAAAACATTGTACAAGAAATCAGAATCTGCATCACATCGTCGGATTAGCTCTGCACAGAATTGCAGACGCCGATCGGGATCATCGTCGTTTAGTTCATAAATCAAATGAGCCTTGTACTAGTGATATTTTCCTTTTTGAACAGTTTCATTACGGGTGATTGATAAATGTTGTAATTTAACGCACTCTGCGTGGTGGAGAGGTGTGAATTGTCTTCGGCTTCTACTAAAATGTTCAACTGCTTATTTCTATTTAATGAGAGGCGACATTGAAAAGTGGAGGTTCGCCGTTCTGCTGAAACCAAAGATCATGTCTCGGAATGTCATTGTTATTTTATTTTGTAAAATGACAGCTAAGGCAGGAATTAATTTAACTTGAAGAAAGTTAAAATAAGATGCAGTACTAAGGAATTCTTCCAAGAAATAGAGCCCAATGATTTGACTGTCTATAATTCCTGACAAACGTTAAATTTTTTAAAACGAGTGTGAATTTTCTGAGTCCAGTGTGAGTTGTCTTGTGATCAATAGCGGGAAATTTGACGATTGACCGTACCATTCAAATAAAATGTTGCCTGTCAATAAAGAAAACATTGAACAAGAAATCAGAATCTGCATCACATCGTCGGATTAGCTCTGCACAGAATTGCAGACGCCGATTGGTATCATCATCGTTTAGATCTTGAATCAGCTGGGCCTTGTACTGGTGATATTTTCCTTTTTGAACAGTTTCACTACGGTTGATTGATATATTTTGTAATTTAACGCATTTTGCGTGGTGGAGAGGTGTGAATTGTCTTCGGCTTCTACTAAAATGTTCAACTGCTTATCTCTATTTAATGAGAGACGACCAGACTTTAGCTAATCTTTAACACTACCCACCTCATTGAATGTTGCAACAAGTCTGCTAACCGTGAAACGACTTATTGGACGTTTCTTAAGATGTTTCTCGTTAAAAAAAAGCGCAAGTTTCTTCATGGTTTCACAACCTGTCACTATACCCCACTATCATCAATAATTCATTTCTTTTTCACATAAATGTAACATTTTCACTTTGGCATGCAGACTTCAGGCTGAGAAAATATATCACAGATGATATTGCTTATCAGTAATGTAAAGACAAGAAACACAGCCTCGGTTGTCAAGGGGTTAGAAAGTTTTTTGAGTCACCCAAATCTTATTATCATCAGTAGTATTCGCAAAATATATAAAAATTTATAAAAATAATTTTACCTAATAATTGTTTATTTGCCTCTGACGGGGGTACGTTCGGCTGGGTGACTGAAGGATACTTTAGATAGGTTAAGTAACGTTCAACGCGGCCACAACTTGGGTGGATGGACGATAGAAGCCATCGTCACCCATTACGAGTTGTTACAAATTTCAGTGCTCTACGCCTCTGCTAATTACCAAAGTAGTGATGCGGCGGAGGGTGAATAAGCTTCGATAATTTTTTTTTACATACAAATTCCTTGCACTAATCCTTGATAGACACTGCTTTGAATGACGTAACGAAATGCATGCGCTTTCATTTGAAAACAATTTCGGGGCGCAGCAAGTCCGTCATGGTAGTGAATTTCCATTAAATCGTTCAAATTTGAATAACTCAATTTGTTATAAGCCTAGAAAGTTGCATTTTGGTAGATAGTAAGGTCTTTACTTGCGCAACATACCTAGAAAATTTTATCAAAACAGCTTTGATATTTTTGTAATGCAATTTTGTTTTCAGAAAAATCTTCTTTTTTTTTAGTTTAGAAAAACTGCTCCGACCGGGCTGGCTAACGAACACGTTTGCAGTCGTAAGAAAATGAAACTTCGCTAATAGTGACATAATGTCACTGCGTGCTCATGACAACAGATCTGATCGCCATATTTGTTTTTGAAATAATCATTTTTTATTTAAGAGCTCATGTATTTCAAAGTGTGTTGTTACAATGATTATAGACCCTTATTTTGGCTTTTGTGTGTGACATTATCATAAACCGGTATATGACCAGTAATAAAAGTTAAGACGCAGCAGGTGCGCTATGGTTGCGCATTCTCTTAATTTTCTCTCACTCTAGAAATGAATTTTGACACGTCACAAAATTTGTATAAAGCCAACATGTGTACCAAATTTCATCAAAGCAACTGTATTATTTTAGGAGGTACAGTTTTTTGGGATATGACAATTTTTTTGTTAAAATTCGCTACCATGACGCAGTTGCTGCGTCCGGGCTTTTTGTTTCATTTTAGATACCTTAATGTATTAGGTGATGACGATACGCTATCCCTTCTAGATGGTTGCAGTTGCGTCGAAGAAGCACTTGGTGTTGTCAAACTTCCTATAGCCTAAGATATAATCAACAGTCAAAATCGGATGAAGATGTATGCGCTCTAAATGGGTCAATCAAAAGTTTTCTACTTGTCTGGTAAATGAATTATGTGTGGTATTTTTATAGGGATGAAATCTGGTAAAATTAAAGTAGTGCTAAATAGTGCATTTAATGTAATTAGCGAAGGTATAACATGCACGTGATAAACTCATCTCAGAGTCAAACGAATAGTATAGAAATAATAATTAAGAATAATATATAAACAGTTGTGAATTTCCTTTAATTATTTTTTTGTGTAATAATGTAATGTAGGGGTAAAAAAGGTAAAGCTAAGATGCTTACTGGCAATTAGGACATTGCTGACCCTTTTTGCTCATCTAAACTAACCTACCCTCCACCTTGAGCTCGATCTCAACGATAATAGTGATTTGAAAAATCATCCGTCGCCAATGAGTCTCGAACCGTCGACCCCCGAGTCCGTAATGGAAAGTCATCGACTTTCCCGCACGGCCACGGAGACGCTAATGTAGGGGTAGACATGTGAGTTTAAAGTTTGTCTTGTGGGTACACATATTTATTTGATGTGCCACTTGCGATCTTGAACTATGGGAAATATGCCTATGATGGTACACTTGACCTAAAATCACTTTAAGCAATTTATAAGTTTGAGAATTATTAAATAGATAACTCAAATTAAAACTTGGATGTAAATAACTTGATCAATTCATCCAGTACAGCTTCATCCTATGATGGCATACTTTCCAGTTATCAACTTGGTTGGAGGTTTTCCAGTATAAACGGCCTTTTATGATAATATATTTAGAACAAAATATAATAAATTGAAAAAAAATAACCATTGAATAAGTGCAAGCCTAAAAACTTGTCAAAGAATTCCCCTGGTATAGTTCGCACACCAACTTTAATCGTTTAATTACGCCTGCGCACTCGCAGTGGCATCAGCAACGGAATTTTCTTTGCGGCCTTTTGATCAACTTCCCTTTTTAATGTCGGGTGTCGAATTTATGTCTCCATTTTTACTAGGTTTTTTTCGTGTTTTCTTACACGTTCCAGAGACAGCTTACGACAATGGAGACAGATAAAGAAGGCTCACGTTCCATAAACACCACAAAAGTTCGTCGAGTTCGTCTGCTTCAATTGTATTCAATATATTTCCATTATTAGTACCTCTATAACTTCTCTCCCACAAGGACGAAAGAAACGTCAATCAATCATTTAGACCAAAGAAGCTGATAAAGCTTTTACGGTTCTTGAGAAGCGCTTATTTTTCGCACGTGTCTTAGCTAGTTCAAATTTCCAAAAATCATTTTCAATTAGACAAACGCTTCTGATGTCAATATTGATGCTGTTTTCTTTCCAGAAACTGTTGGTTTAGAAGATTATATATAGGCTATATACAGTATAATGTAGAATAATTATTACTAACCAAGAGAGAAAATATAGTGTTCTTCCACGTTCCAGAGACAGCTTACGACAATGGAGACATATAAAGAAGGCTGAAGTATCCACTCATCAAACACATTTTGAGTTTTGTAAAAAGCATGTACAACATTTGCATGCGTATCAGCTTTAAATAAGCTTTATTAAAGAGGCCAACTTGTTGTGGAAATGTGAGACCACTCTACCAG
The DNA here is from genome assembly GCA_964006375.1 of Tillus elongatus. NCBI lineage: Eukaryota > Metazoa > Arthropoda > Insecta > Coleoptera > Cleridae > Tillus > Tillus elongatus. Next base: position 51,841,052 of record OZ023267.1, on the reverse strand, counting down.
GAATATGTTTAAGCCATGTGTTAATCTCTTGTCCGTGGTAACTCTGAAGAGCATCAAAAAATCCAACACCGATATCCTTTGCGTATTGTAGTACTTCTAAGCTTTTATGATTATTATGGCAATTTGCAAAAAAGCAAGATTTCATATTCTTCACAAGCTTTTGTGTAATAAACGAAGTGAGCTGACTCTTGGATAAAGATCTCCCTACAGATCCACCCGTTTTTCTGACAGAAGTCTTTGCTACCTATTGGAGGATTTTCCATGGGTTCATTTTTCATCCTTTTTTCTTAAGACGTACTATCCCCGTTTGTACCTATATAAGGCTCCTTTCTGCTTACTTTGCTCGATAGCAAGAATTTTTGTGGTCGTTTTTGGACAGTAGTTATGCCCGACTCGTCAACCTTGTAGACAGTTTCTGGAAAAAATATGTTTTTTCATGACACTATGGCGTTCGGATAAACACTATTAGATACGCCGACGACACCGTATTAATAGAAGATACGGATACCGGCTTACAAAACATTCTAGATCAGCCAAATGAGACATGTTCGGAATTTAGAATGCGGATCAACGAGAGGATAACGAAAATAATGGTAATGCAGAGGAGACAGAATATACCTATACCCTTCATTATAAGTAATAACATATTACAACAGGTCAACCATTATAAATATTTGGGATGCTCGATAGACAGCCAATTAAACCCAGAAAAAGAAATAAATTCCAGAATTGCACAAGCCAAAAGCAACTTTACAAAAATACGAAGCCTTCTTTGCGATTCGTATTTCGACATAAACATAAGGTTAAAGTTAGCAAAATGCTACATATGGTCCGTCCTTCTGTATGGAGTACAGACATGGAGCTTAAAAATAACGAGCATGAATAAACTGGAAGTTTTCGAGATATGGGTCTATCGGCGCATACTAAAAATACCATGGACAGCAAGAGTGCGAAATGAAGAGGTCTTACGCAGAGTGAACAGACAGCATATCTGGGCCACTTATTGCGCAATCCCAAATATTATATCCCGCAGCTCATATTTAAAGGTAAACTAGAGGGGAAAAGAAGTGTATGCAGAAAGAAACTGCCATGGCTGAGGAACATAAGATATTGGACAGGTCTGGACTTTGAGGACTTGATGAGAGCGGCGGAGGATAGAGAGGAGTTTGCTGTTGTAGTCACTAACCTCCATTAGAGGAGATGGCACCCAAAGAAGAAGAATATGACATTATTAAGGAGCTAAACACATCCGAGATGTTTTCTTTGTTGATTGCTTGTGCCCGAGCAGCTGATGTTATTTTAGCCCTTCTAAAAGAAATCTGTTTATTTCGCTTCAAAAATCCCTTAATCCATCTCTGACGAGCTATTCCCTTGTCCTGGTTGAACGGATATTTTATATTGTTTTCAATCGCAAACTGAAAAATAAATCAAATCTTTGAGTATCAATAAAAAACGAGTTTCCACGTCTCTGATATGTCAAACAAATTCATCAGTATCGTCACCGAAATTGCCTTTTGTACTGCTACAATCGGTCTTCTGCGTAGGGCTATAGCAGCAACATAAAATGTGTTCAAAGACAACTGCCATCCTATCTTTTTTTGTACATGTCTCAACGCTTCTGCCGTGTCTTCCTCCTTCCATTCTTGCCTCTTTGCCTCACATAAAATTGTGAGTCTGCAAATTCCATACCTAAACTTTAAAGGTGCGTTTTTGGGGTTTAATGATGTTAAGAAGCAATCGATGATACTATTTCAGCAATGGAACAAGTGAAGCCAATGATTGCATACTATGCCATCAAAGGAATTGATAAAGTATGTCATCATAGGAAAACACGCGCCTTCAATAAAACGATGAAATATACAGGGTTGCGCATTGAAAACGAAACATACCGATTTGCGTCCAGAGAAATTTTTTTAAGAAACGCTGCAACACGTCAATTTTAATATTGAAGGGGACATGTGTTGACATAAAACTCAATTTTGTCACATCAACCCTTTAATGGTGGTGATAACAACCCTCATATTTTAAATAGGGAACATGGGTCAAGTGTTACATCATTTGAAAGCTCTTTTCTGAATTCAGCACATTAATTTTTTTGGAAGTTTTATCAACTCGTTTAAAAATTATTCACAGTTGGAGTTGCAAGAACGTATTTCATTCATTGTGATAAGAAAAGGACTAATTAGTCAATTTTTCGTTATAAAAAACTAAAAAACGAAACCAAACGTTCAAAAATGTTTATTCAGTTAAGTAAGTGTTCAAATTGTTGACCACCAGCTTCCATACAAAAGTACAAATTTTGTTCAAAACGAGCTCTGACATTCTGGAGCATTTGTGGGGTTATTAGACAACATTCTTCAACAATGCGTCGTGGTAATTCTTCTAGAGACTCCGGTTCTGTTACGTAAAATCTACTCTTTAAATGTGTCCATAGAAAGAAGTCTAAAAGAGCTACATCCGGTGATATAGGGGGCAACTAAATAGCACCTCTACTCCGAATCCATTGTCCTGGAAACCCTCTGTTCAAAAACTTCCTAACACGTTGTGAAAAATGCGGAGGAGATCCATCTTGTTGAAACACTAATTGATTTTCTTGACAGCGATGATCATTTTTAACAATCTCAATTAGTATAGGGTAAACGATATCTTATAGTAACTCCAAATACGTTTCGCCACTCAAATTGCCATCAAGAAAAATTGGTCCGATTAAACGGTCTCCAAAAATGCCAGTCCAGACATTCAATTTATGTGGAGTTTGAGTGTGGACTTCGTGAACATTTCTTGGATTATTATCTGCCCAATAACGACAATTATGACGATTGACTGTAGAGTTTAATAAGAACGTACACTCGTCTGAAAAACAGATATTGAACAGAAAGTTCCAGTTATCAGCTATTCGTGCAGTCATAACTTCACAAAACTCCAGCCGCCGATAAAAATCATCTTAATTCAGTTGTTGTACAAGACAATTTATACGGGTGAAATTGATAATGCTTCAATTTTCGCTGAATAGTTCTTCTTTTGATGTTTAAAACAGTGGCCAATTTTCTCGTGCTCAAAATTGGGTCTGCAGCAATTTGTCCTAAAACTTCAATCTCAGTAGTCTCATTTCTAACCGGAAATTCACGTTCAGGATCCCGTTTTTTGTTGGCTACTGAACCACTTTATCGAAACTTTGCAGCTAACTCCAAAATGTATTTTCTGTTAACATGTCTGTTCGGATGTCGTTCATTAAATAAATTTGCGGTACGGTTAGCACAATCATCGTTTTTCAAAAAAAGAGTAATTATTTCAACACTTTCTTTTACAGAATACACCATTGTGAAATTAATTTTCGGTAGTACTATCAAGTATCAAACCGACCGATAAACTGAAATAATAAAACGCATTTCTCTCATTTCGATAAGAAATATTCTGATAGTCAACTTTTTGTTTACAAACTAACCAAACATTGACTATCAGCACATTTCTTATCGGAATGAGTGAAATGCGTTTTTGCATCTTCAACTGTGAATAATTTTTAAACGAGTTGATAAAACCTCCAAAAAAATTAGTGTGCTGAATTCAGCAAAGAAATAGCTTTCAAATGATGTAACGCTCGACCAATGTTCCCTATTTAAAATACAAGGGTTGTTATCACCACCCTTAAGGGGTTGATGTGACAAACTTGAGTTTTATGTCAAAACATGTCCCCCTTAATATTAAAATTGACTTGTGTCAGCGTTTCAAAAAAAAATTCTCTGGATGCAAATCGGTCTGTTTCGTTTTCAATGCGCCACCCTATATATATATATATATATATATATATATATATATATATATATATATATATATATATATATATATATATATATATATATATATATATATATATATATATATATATATATATATATCTTTGTTTACAACGTAACCTCAAAATGAACACAGTATTGACTACATGATTGTCACTGAGTTTTCCTTATTTGAACCATATAATATAACGATTTACTGCAGTATAAAAATTAATTTATAACTCATCAAAATAAATTTAGTTTGTTTAATCTCGCCCAATAATTTGATAGGCATGCTAGTTTGTAGAACGTTATTCGACTATATTTCGCATCTGTCAAACATGTGATTTGACCGTTAAATTCAAATGACTACGATATAACGCCAGTATGTCATCATAGGCACCATGGGCATGTTTCCACTACACAAGATGGTTTTATTTTGTATAATAAATTAAGGGTAGCAGCACACTGAAACTTAATTTTTCTCTTTTTCATACGTTTATATGGTGATGCAAAACTCTGAGATGAATAAATTAAACACTAAATAAATGCAGTTATATATCTTCTAGCCAATACAGCATGCTTTCTGAAAGCTATTAAATATGTGCAGTATTTGAATTAGATATTTACTCCAGTGCCAACTTGATCCATTAGTTGCATAGCCTGAAGTCAAGGCAGAAGATAAAAATGTGATAATAAATTTGTAAGTAACTATAATGATAAGTAATGAAAAAACACTTAGAAAGGTTTAGAATGTGAAAGTTTGAATTAAAGTGAGGAATTAAAAAAGTATTTTGTAGAGCAAGGAATGCATTTTTAAATAGTGTACCTGTTTCAGGTGATTTTTCAATATTGTACCCTCTGGTTCAGGAAGAACAGGTATATCATAAGTGGATATCAGTTTATTTGAATCCAGATCCACCAGGCAAATATCATCGGGAAGCCTAAACAGAAAAAAGTTTGTTACCAAAAAATAGTCAAGTGTAGTTATGTTAGGAGAATCTGAGCAAAAACTAAATGAATTATTTCCCTTGCTGAGTGAAACCGTTCCATACTAAATACAGATGTTAATACATCTTCTCTGGCTTCACTACTAATTGTTTTCTTGCCTACAACCGGTTTTGCCGTTTACGCACAAAAGTAGAAAACGATTGCAGAGAAGAAAACAGAAACCTGTAAAGCCGGAGAAGGAGTAGCTACATCTCTATTTGAAATTATTTACTAGTACGGATAAAACTAAGTAATTATTTTGCACTCAAAATTAAATAATATCAAAATTTCCATACCCGCTGTATTATATAATATACAGGGTATCCCATGTAACTAAAATTATTCATTTTCGTCATTATTTGAAAACTTATGAGTTCCTTTTGAATGCGAGGTTTGGAATATAACTTACCCACTGAAAGGCGGGGTGGCGGTGTCTTATTGGTTATAGTCATCATCACAATCTGAAGACGTTGTCGCTTTGTCCCCTCAACCATGATTCCTTGTCTCTGGCAGCTTTTTTATTTTATTGTAGCTTCTGCACCTTATTAAATGAGCAGGGTTTGCGAGACATTTTCAGCTTAGTCTATCTCTTTCTTTCTTTGCATGTGTGTCATAAACAACATTATAAGAAAGCTGTTTTGTATCGAAATACCACCAGAAAACTTGCCTTTCTCTTTCCAATTTCATTCAGCAAGCATATTTTTTGTCTCTCCTCTTCTAGCACACTATTATTCATCTTTAGCTGCAATTACGCTTCCAAGGGAGACTTTCTGTTGCTATGTATTTTATCAATTTTGTGCAAATTATTCAAATCCACAAAACCCACACGTATTCCAAGAATTTTTCTCTTTCTATGCAGACGTCGATCAAACAGAATACAGGGCCAGCAGAAGAATTTGTAAATTGTTTCACGTTAACACCAAGTATGTCTGGTAGACACTGCTGTTAAAATGGGGTTAAAACTTTTAATTTTTTTCGTTAATGTAGGCGTTGGTCGACTATCATTTATTCTTTTCTGTTTTTCCCCGAAAAGATATACCGAAAAATATCATTTTCAAAACTAAAAAAGTACGAAAGATGCGCTCTTCTCTTAATACCAGGAAAGCCTCTGGCCTTGTCGAGATCCCAGCAATTGTTCTCAAAAAATTCTCACCAGAACTTGATCCTGTCCTAACTCGTCTCTTTCAGACATCTTACAATAGAGGCATATTCCCTAGCAACTGGAAAACTGCTCGAGTACAACTCGTCCCCAAGAAAGGATCCAAAGCGCTTCCTAGCAACTGCAGGCCTATCTCTCTCCTTTCAGTCGTCTCTAAAATGATGGAAAAGTATATAAACACCGAATTACTAAAATTTCTTGAAAAACACAGTCTAATCCACGACAGGCAGTATGGATTCCGTCACCGCAGATCAACAGCCGACCTCCTTTCCTTTGTCACCCATTCTTGGAACAAGTCTATCGAACTACACGGTGAATCCCAGATTGTCGCACTAGACATATCCAAAGCATTCGACCAGGTCTGGCACGCAGCGTTACTGAATAACCTTTCGGCCTATACCACCAAAATTCTGTACCTGGACAGCAATTTTCCTCTCCAACCGGAGCATTTCTATTGTGGTGGATGGCCATTCCTCTAAACTGTATCCTATTAATGTAGGAGTTCCTCAAGGTTAACCTTTAGCCCCTGCTTTGTTTCTTCTCCACATCAATGACCTTCTCTCTGGCACATCCAACCCAGTTCACAGTTACGCGGACGACAGCACCCTCCACGCAAATATACAATATTCTAGGCCTGTCTCTTTAGCCCAATTAGATGAGCATCGCAGACTCATGGAGGGTTCTGTCTCCGTGGATCTCCAAAAAATATTAGACTGGGGAAGTAGAAATCCTGTACAATTCAACTCCACCAAATCTCAGTCTTGCTTTCTTTCTCATAAGAGATACACCAGCCCTAGACCCATCCCAATGAACAACTAAGTTCTTCAAAGTAATGAGTCCTTTTCACTTGTTGGCATTTCTGTTGATCGAAATCTAAATTGGCACCAACGTGTCACATCAATTGCAGAAGCGGCTGCTAAGAAATTAGGTTTCCTCGCAAATACTTTTCACCAGCTAATCTCTATACCTTATATACTTCACAAATAAGGCCAAACCCCGAATACTGCTCCCACATCTGGAGTGCCGCTGCCGCTTCTACACTTACTATCCTGGACTCCATTCAGAAGAGAGCTATACGTCTCATTGCTGACCCTACGCTCACCCAAAGGCTGCCATCCCTTTTCCACCGACGTGCTGTTGGTGACCTCTCTCTCTCTATCTCTCTCTATCTCTCTCTACCTCTCTCTATATCTCTCTCTCTCTCTCTTCTATAGATATCTGCACGGGCTCTGCTCAGAGGAGCTTTCTTCCATAGTTCCTCCATCTGCTGCCCCCAACAGATCTACCAGGGGAACAGAGCGAATGCACCCTTTCACTGTCCAGGTCACCAGACATAGAACATCTTGTTATGCCCGCTCTTTTGTCCCGAGGACTTCCAAGTTGTACAATTCCTTGCCGGCACATGTTTTACCTTCTCCCCCGAACCTCCAAACATTCAAGTCCAGAAGCAACAAGTTGCCTCTTTCCTCCTTGTCGACACCCACGGTACGATAGTATTTAGGCTGTAAGCCCTCGTGGTGTGTTGTTAAAATAAATAAAAAATAATAATAAAACTGCTGAACACAGATTATCATGGTTGCGATGGAAAGGCGACCTCGCGATAGACTGTGATAATGACCAATTCACTGAATAAGTTTTCAAATAAGGCAGTTATGTAAGAATCGCGCTGTAGTATAAATTAAAATAATTACGTTGAGTAATAATGTCCTAATGTAGTATAAAGTATAATTATTACGTTGAGCAATATTTACCTAAAATTCTTTTTGTACATCAAAAAACTCGCTGGTAGACCAATAACAAATGGTGTGGGAGCTAACAAGAGCTAAAACACAAATAGTACAAGTGATGCATTATTAAAATGACATTTGAGCTGTTGACTTACTTGTTCAGCACAATTCATACATGTTGGTAGAAGAGGTATCACGGGAAACATGTACTCCAATGGATATATCATAGTAACAAAGGCCATCACAGACATTGAAAGAGCGTTATAGTCTCTAGACTGAAAGACTACTTTATTTTCTAGGAGAATTATTGTTAAAACCTTTAAACAGGTTTCTACACCTAAAACAAATTAATTTGCTTAGGTTAAATCGACGCCAATAAAAAATGTATGTAATACGGTGTGGCACACTTAACATGAAGACACGCCTGTATTTTCTTTATTTTTAGAGATACCCATTTCATTTTTTGTACGCGTCATTAAGCGTCATTAGGCTGTATAAATAGCCTATCCACTTCAAATGTCAGATGTCAAGCCAGCCTACTATGTAATAGGGCCGGTTCTCTATATTTTACTATGCGTTGGAGATATCGAAAAAAGTTACTTTAAAAAGTTATTGAGAATCCAATTCTAATTGCAGATACCAAGTCAAAATTCGAATTTTTACTTTTTTGTAAATTTTTAGAGAGCCTAAATTTTCCATCAGATTTTAACAGGTAGATTGCCATGGAAACAAATTACCACCTTGCAAAATATTGCGATAAATGTCAAATTGACATTAACTGTGAGTCTTCCAGCAAAATGCCTGTTGAAGATCTCGAAATAGCAGAGAAGTTGCTGATGAATTCAATTGGAGACATCCACAGAGAAATCTAATTAGGCGCGGGACTGTAGCAGCTCTGAATGCACGATTTTCTCAAACGGGAAGTGTGGTGAACAATATCTCGGCTTTTAGAAATCAAACAAGTAGTGGTGATAGCATAATCTTGGCTTCAACTCAAGCGAATGCCCAGATGACTCTACGTCAAAGGGCTGTTGCATTGGATGTTAGTGGAGAAAAAATCAGAAGATGCTTTGTGCGTCATAAAATAAAGCCTTTCAAGTTTATGCACTCTTTGAGAGAAGGTAATGAGCTGAAATGATTAGATTATTGCCTTTGGACGCAATAGGTAACTTTCTGAATGATAGAAAATCTTTAAAAAAAATGTATTTACGGACGAGGCAACATTCACTACCAATGGAATAGTATCTGCCCAAAATTCCAGATATTTGTCTGCTGAAAACTCTCACTGGGTTATCAATTGTAAAGCCCAGTATTCACGAAAAGTTAATACGTGGTGTGGAATTTTAGGAGATAAAATAATTGGACCTTTTTTTTGACAAGACCTTGAACGCAGATCGATTGCTTCATTTTTTAATAATGAATTATGGGACTGTATCGAAGGTGTGCCTATCAACGTGCGACAAGATATGTATTTTCAATTAGACGGTGCATCCATTCACAACTCTCAGTTAGTCAGAAATTGGCTAAATCCACAGGAATGGTCCTGTTGAATAGTGGCCTCCTCGGTCTCCTGACATTACGCCACTAGACTTCTATTTCTGGAATTCTGTTAAGAATAAGGTGTACAAAGAAAGGCCCTAAAGTCGCCAGGAACTTTGCGAGAAAATTAGGCAGGCTTGCCAGGAACTAAATATGGCAGAACTAAGAAAAGTTGCCAGCAATAATCGTAAATGGATCGAAAAATGCATCAGGCTTGAAGGTGGGCTAGTTGAAGCAGGCTACATTTAATAATTTTATATTAAATTTAATTTCCATGGGAATCTACCTGTTAAAATCTGATGAAAAATTTGGACTCTTATCTAAAAATTTACAAAAAAGTAAAAATTCGAATTTTGACTTGAAACTCGGTATCTGCAGTTACAATTGCATTTAAAATAACTTTTTAAAGTCACTTTTTTGATATCTCTAACGCATCGCAAAATATAGAGAACCGGACCTATTCCTGAAATCATGGTAGGCTGGCTTAACAGCTGACATTTGAAGTGGGTAGGCTATTCAAACAGCCTAATGACGTGTTACATTTGTACAAAAAATTAAATCGGTATCTCTAAAAATAAAGAAAATACAGGCGTGTCTTCCTCTTAAATGTGTCACACTGTAAAAGTAATAAATGATAAAGATAAAAGGTGTGTCTTAAAAAAATTATTTTAATGCAGAAGTGCGTTAAATTATTCGTTAAAAGTGTTAAAACTTCTAGAGGTCGGACAGATATAAAAGCTACAGGCTAATTATTAATTCTTACTTTTTTTAGATAACAAGACATTTTCCTGCAGGCAATTCAATAAATTTATGTGATGAAATAATTACATTCATAGTATCGTTTGATTCTTAATGACATTTTTACAACATTTCCTGAGGTGTTTCTAAATATTAAATCTATAACTGCAAAATTATTAGTTTCTTAGTCTCAAATGAGTTAAATGCTTGTATAAGGTTTACACAGGCTGGCGCATTGAAAAAGAAACAGACCGATTTGCGTCCAGAGAATTTTTTCTAAAAGAAACGCTGAAACACGTCAATTTTAATATTGAGGGGGACATGTTTTGACATAAAACTCAACTTTGTCACATCAACCCCTTAACGGTGGTGATAACAACCCTTATATTTTAAATAGGGAACATGGGTCGAGTGTTACATCATTTGAAAGCTCTTACTTTTCTGAATTCAGCACATAATTTTTTTTGAAAGTTTTATCAACTCGTTTAAAAATTATTCACAGTTGGAATTGCAAGAACGTATTTCATTCATTGTGATAAGAAATGCACTAATTAGCAATTTTTCGTTCAAAAAACTAAAAAACAAAACCAAACGTTCAAAAATGTTTATTCAGTTAAGTAAGTGTTCCAATTGTTGACCACCAGCTTCCATACAAAAGTAAAAATTTTGTTCAAAACGAGCCCTGACATTCTAGAGCATTTGTGGAGGCATTTTTCAACAATGCATCGTCGTAATTCTTTCATAGACTCCGGTTCTGTTGCGTAAATTTCACTCTTTAAATGGCCCCATAGAAAGAAGTCTAAAGGAGCTACATCCGGTGATCTAGGGGGCAACTCAATAGCACCTCTACGCCCAATCCACTGTCCTGGAAACTCTCTGTTCAAAAACTCCCTAACACGTTGTGAAAAATGCGAAGGAGCTCCATCTTGTTGAAACACTAATTGATTTTCTTGATAGCGATCATCATTTTCAACAATGTCAATTGGTAAAGGGTAAACGATATCTTCTAGTAACTCCAAATACGGTTTCGCCACTCAAATTGCTATCAATAAAAGTTGGTCCAATTAAACGGTCTCCAAAAATGCCAGTCCAGACATTTCTGTGGAGTTTGAGTGTGGACTTCGTGAAAATTTCTTGAATTATAATCTGCCCAATAACGACAATTATGACGATTTACTGTAGAGTTTAATAAAAACGTACACTCGTCTGAAACACAGATATTGAACAGAAAGTTCCAGTTATCGGCTATTCGTGCAGTCATAATTTCACAAAACTCCAGCCGCCGATCAAAATCATCTTCATTAGGTTGTTGTACAAGATGAATGTTATACGGGTGAAATTTATTATGCTTCAATATTCGCTGAATAGTTCTTCTTTTGATGTTTGAAACAGTAGCCAATTTTCTCGTGCTCAAAGTTGGGTCTGCAGCAATTTGTCCTAAAACTTCAAACTCAGTAGTCTCATTTCTAACCGGAAATTCACGTTCAGGATCCCGTTTTTTGTTGGCTACTGAACCACTTTGTCGAAACTTTGCAACTAACTCCAAAATGTATTTTCTGTTAACACATCTGTTCGGATGTCGTTCATTAAACAAATTTGCGGTACGGTTGGCACAGTCATCGTTTTGAAAAAAAGAGTAATCATTTCAACTCTTTCTTCTACAGAATACACCATTGTGAAATTAATTTTCGGTAGTACTATCAAGTATCAAACCGACTGATAAAATAAAATAATAAACCACATTTATCTCATTCCGACAAGAAATGGTCTGATAGTCAATTTTTTGTTTACAAACCAACAAAACATTGACTATTAGCACATTTCTTATCGGAATGAGTGAAATGCGTTTTTACATCTTCAACAGTGAATAATTTTTAAACGAGTTGATAAAACTTCAAAAAAAAAATAAATTGTGTGCTAAATTCAGAAAAGAAAGAGCTTTCAAATGATGTAACACTCGACCCATGTTCCCTATTTAAAATATAAGGGTTGTTATTACCACCCTTAAGGGGTTGATGTGGCAAAGTTGAGTTTTATGTCAAAACATATCCCCTTCAATATTAAAATTTCTCTGGGAGCAAATCGGTCTGTTTCGTTTTCAATGCGCCATCCTATATACAAGATGTCCAGTGGGCATGGTACCCTAGACGTATATAGAAAACCAAACATGGGATCTATCTGAAAATTTGGTTGGTATCATAATCAAGTGTGCTCTATATATTCTAAATATTTCCAATAACGCGGTGTTGTCACATCTAATGAAAAGCCATAGTCGCTCTGTTATTTTAAACGGACCAGCCTGTATATTATAATTTTTTGATTTCCTTGTTTACCTTAAATAACTTTTATCCATTATGTTCCTATACCTATCGGTAGTGGTTCCCCAGATAGAAATTTTTATATTTTTTGAACCAAAACACAGACATGATTAAACTTTAGTAATGTACTTTTGCATCTTGTGAAGCTAAAATCCTGGCTGTAGTTTAAGGATAGTACATTTCAAAGGAGAAATTGATCCGATATTATACAGTATGCTTCAAACGTTCTACATTTTTTGCTACATATAAAAATGCCAAAAACCTGTTAATATAACTCCCTGTATATTAGCTAAAAAATTAAAAGCTGATTAAATTTCTTTCAAAATGATATAGCATGATTTTATACCTAAATCTTCAGGGTTTCCGAGGAAAAGGCAGTTTACTGTAAAAAATATTTCAACTGTTCTACTAGTACATTATTTAATTTCCATGGCAACTAAAACTGACAATGTCAAACTAACATAAGAGAATTTGGCGTTTTGATCGGTTATCCGACAAATAATGGGTGAAAGTAACTGTTCAATCGAAGTTTTAATTAAACTATTTATTCTGCATGGACAATGCCATCAAATTAACAAACAAAACACAACAGTCATGATTAAACCTGAAAAATAACATAGGTGACTTGAAAAAAACGGAAAAACACATAAACATCAATATCAAGAAATAATAATTATTCTTATAAATAAAATAAAAGTAAATGTTAAAAATGTCACCGTTGGCTTCTAAGCACTTCAAAATTCTTCGGTTTACGGCATGATGTCTCTGGTATCCAGTTCTTGAATATGTTTTACTATCCGTTCTCGTAATTCCTTCTTGGTATTGATTGGTGTTGTATACACTGTTTTTTACCGAGTAACCGTTATATCTCGCCACATTTTTTTATGTATTTTAAAGTAAATAAAGTAAATGTTAAAAATGTCACCGTTGGCTTCTAAGCACTTCAAAATTCTTCGGTTTACGGCATGATCTCTCTGGTATCCAGTTCTTGAATATGTTTTACTATCCGTTCTCGTAATTCCTTCTTGGTATTGATTGGTGTTGTATACACTGTTTTTTTACCGAGTAACCGTTATATCTCGCCACATTTTTTTATGTATTTTAATTCTGTATTAAATCTATTTTTACTCAACAGAAATTTGATCAATCTATTTACTAAGAAATTTAAACCAGCCGTTTTTTGTGCAAACGTATGATGTGAGTCGTTAGGAATATAACCAATAGTAGCCGTTTCCTTCCTATAGGCATCGAATTCAAGCGAGCCATTATTCTTATTTTTAATAACTAGTACATCCAGGAACGAAAGTTTATTGTTGATTTCTATTTCGTGGGTAAATTTTATTAAATCAAATTGACTATTTAGTTTTTCAGTAAATTGGGGAATACGAAAGACAAAGAAAAAGTCACTGAACTGTCGGGCATTTACGAGATTAGTTGCAAAGATTGTGATCTTAAATACGTGGGCCAAACCAGGAGAAACATAGCCACTAGATTTCGTGAATATCTCGCACAGTTACGATATGGTACGGTAGACAAATCATGTGTGGCACAACATATATGGGATAATAATCACCACATTGACAAAGAAAATTTGAAACTTGTCAAAAATGTTAGACATCAAACTATGCTTGATTCATTAGAAAGTATTTTTATATTAAGGTCTATTAAGAACAAAACTTCATTAAATCATGCGGCACCTGTAATATCAAGCCCTTTATTTTCTCTTTGCATTTGAACACTTAAACACTCCTAATTTGTCTGGTAGAATAACAAATTATTGTCAATAACTCGGCCGGTTTATACTTATACTAATCTCTATGTTTGTCTTGACTTAAAGACCTGTTCGGTTTGTTGTATCTGTGTAGTCAATATAAATACTTTCACGTGGAATTAAAATCAATATAAATATAGTTTTTATGTAGTATTTTAGTTGAATTGTTTATCCTTTGGTGAGATAGACACCTGGGTTTTTATTTTTCTATTTAAAAAAGATGTGGTGAGTTGATGTTGTTTATCTCACCAGATGTCTTTGTCAGCATGATCCAATATCCACATAGTAAATTTCTAGATCGAAGGGAAACGTGCTGATTCTTTAAATAACTCGGGTCCTTTTAAACCTATATTAGATAGGGGTCATAAATTTGTCGACCACTGCGCAATAAACAAACAATCGTTCTTGGACGACAACTTGACTTCGGACTAGTTCGTTTACCTTGACGCGATATAAATACACGGGATCTAGTTTTTTATGTTATAATTTTCTTCCTCCGAAGATGTTGACATTGTCAACGAAACGATCATAAGGTCTCTGAAATGTGTGTTGTGGTGATTTGGGTGTTATCCAAGTGTACTTACTAGTGCTCATCGCAGGTTCCAGTTTTCACATAGCAAGACAAGCTAGCTAAAGTTTTTAAGATAACTGAATTTTGAATAAGCACATGGTGAACGTATAAACGTGTTGACACAACTTTTCCTGGTTTACTTAAAACTATACATATTAATATTTACTTTCCACACCAAAAGTCCTTCTAGCATGTAGCAATTTTCAAAAATCTATAAAACTGGCATTATTTTATTTTTGGTATTAAATGTTGATACATAAATTTAAGCCTTTATCGCCACATTTACGTACTTGTTTTCAGTTCTAAATTAAAAGAAAAAATCTTAATCTGCTGTTATACCAATCCATTTTACTCTATCCGATTCTTTCAATGTCTAGCACTCTAAAAGACGAAAATTACACCATACATGGCTTCAAATCTAAGAATCATATAGGTCGGCTAAATCATTATAAAATGAACAATTGGGTATGGTTTACATTAATTTTATTAGCATATTTGTGCTTCTCTTTTTCATCGCTTGAGTGTCAACGGGACACTTTCTACCTGTTAAAACTGCCATGTTGGTAATACAGACCTCAATCTTAGTGTTATTATTTGAAATGCATCTGTGGGCCAACCTATGCGCTACCTACTGGATTTATTGCTTAAAAAATGCCTGAAGTTATACATAATTCACACAGCAGAAGATACCTTTCTAAATGCAATACTACATCGTTTATGGATGGATTAAACTACAAAAATTCCCTACAAGTTTTCTATGTATGACATTTTCAGGCCATCTATGAAAAGAATTTTGTTACAATTAAATAATATCTAATTTATTTGGTTTTAGCCAAACTCGCGTTTATTTAATGTACAAAGTTACTTGTGCATACACCTTGTATCTATAATAAGTAAATAGTTATAATCTTCATCACCATCTAGCTCATCAAGCACTTAAATCACGTTTGAGGGTAAAACGAATAACAAGACACAAAAATGTAAGTTATGACAAGAGACGTAGAAAATCTAAAGATTGACTTACCTAATAATTCTAAAGGCAAATGTAAAGGAAAATCAACAAGACTAAATCTAGTGTGACTAGGCAATGCAAAGACGAGCGGATCGTATACGCTGGGAGATAAAACTTCTACCTCCACCCTGTAAAAATATCAGAATTAGGTTTGATGTATTTGAGCTTTTAAAATTCGCATGATAATCATGTTACCTCGTCTTTCCAGGGATAGCTACAGGCGCTGAAAGCAATCGTAGAATCCACGTCTCGATTTCCTTAACGTCATGAAGCACAATTGATGAAGCCGTTTCGCTGGGACCCCCTGTCAGTACGCTCCAAACGCTATCCCTGGAAAATATAAAAGAAAATATCGTAATTGGATTGAAAGGTAGAAGCACATATGTGCTATTCACTTGCTATATCCCAAAATGGGTCTGCAAATTGCGATTATTACACAGATAAGATCGAAATATATCTAACAAATATCACATATATTCTATAATATACTGGTTCCTCTTTGAGAACCATGAACCATTTTAATACACTTGAAAATAGTTTCCTTTTTTTTAGTCTTTAAAATAATGATTTTTTTAAATAAAAATTCCTAAAACGTAAGTTTTGCAAAAAGAGAATAAAGACTGTTGATATATTTTTCGCTTTGTTTACAAAAAAGTAACGATTTTCGAAAAATTGTTTAGAACCCGCATCTAGAAACCGTTAAAACTGTTTGTACGTATATACAGGGTGGTGATAAAGTTTGGAATAATAGGAATATATGTATACGGTGAACTTAAAAAAGCACACTCGCACACTTCAAACATTATTTTTAATTTGTTTAGCTAATACTAGTATTGACATGGTCTAGAATAAATGAAATATCACGTCAACATCACGTTTTTTAAATGAAACACCCTGTATATTATTGCATTTTTTGTTTCCTTGAAAAATTCTAGATATGTTTCGTGCATGATGTCCTATACCTATCTTCAACTGTTAACGAGTTATTGTCAATTGAAAATTAGACATTTTCAATAAAAATAAAAATAAAAATTGCAGCAAGTGCGTTATGGTTCGAATTACTATTAAATGTTTTAAATTTATATAACTCAATTTTCTATAAAGTTGAATTGTGGCATGTAGTAAGGTATATATGAAGGCCACATATCGACAAAATTTTATCAAAAGAACTTTATTATTTTTTGAAATGCGAATTTTTTTTGGTAAATCAATTTTTTTTAGAAAAACTGGCCCGATAAGGCTGATCAACGAACCATCTAATCTATTAATAAAGGAAAGATTCTTGCCGAGTTTCATCAAAATCGGTTAATAACTTTTTGAGTTGTCGGTTGAATACCTATTTTAATAATTTAATTTTAATTTTAATTTTAATAAAAATTCGCTAAAATCCAATTGTCTGAGGGTTTTTTTAAGTAAACCTGTTCACAGCTTCACAATAACCCAAAATATCCACAGACTATATTTGGATGTTAGTAACAATATATGGGATAATTTGCCGTGTAGAAGCGTAAGCGTAATTAAAATCATATTGTAGCATGTCGCTTTGGTCAGCCCTAGCCCTGTCTGCCGCCGTTCAACAGCGTACACGTGTCAGGTGTAAAAGACGCATGACAAGTAGTCAGATAGCAGAGAGTGATATGTGACATTACCTTTTTACAATTTTTCATTTAAGTTTTGCCTTTTAATTTGTTTCTATTTCAATCTAATAAATATTTTATTTAATGTAACCTGTGTAATAACTGATAGTAATCACAGTGTTACATAAGTGGCGCCCAAGGTGGTTCGAACAATTATAAATAGAGACAGTTTCAGGCATATTTTCGTGAAAAGTGAGTTGGTGTCGTTTTTAATGCATCTCGAGTGCGCAGAACATTAAAACATTGTAAACAAACCCCTAATACAATCGGAACGTGTTTTATGATAGCATTCAAGTTAAAAACTGGAACTTTGTAAATACATGAGACTGATTAAAGTGTGTTAATTGATAAGCTATAGGTGAATTGTGAATTAATAAATGGTTAATGTGATCGTGTGTGCCCACAACACAAGCATCAAGAAGTCCGTGGTCGTTGATTCCAGCAGCCGCCTGAACGTTTCCTACGTTACCTCCAGCAGCGACCTGCGTGTCCTGCATCACCTGTATTGCCGATTGCCGGTGGTGGACAACACCATCAAGGCGCTTCTAAAGATACGTGAAGCTAACCCACATACGTTTGTCACTGAGGTAAAAGTAAACAAAACCAAACGTAAGTACGTTGTTATTTATTTTACTTCCTGTAACGGACTGATTATATTTTCTTTATGCATCAGATTAAAAATCAATATAATCTGAGAAGTACTAGTGCTGAACCTGATACGAGTTTTCAGAACGATACAAAGACTAATAAATCGCTTTCTACTGATAGTTTGGACAAATTTCAAGTTAGTGCTGAATCGGACCGTATTGATTCCAAGATGACAGTCACGTTATCGTCTGAACAATTCCAAGAACTTTTAAGTAAAATAGGGATTTCTAGTGTAAATCACGGTAGCTTTGCAACGTGTTCGTCGCGATTTAATGGATCAAAGGACAGTGATGTTAACGCGTTCATCGATGCTATTGAGACTTTTAAAGAGTGTTCAAACGTGACCGGAGAGAATGCACTTCGTGGACTATCAATGCTCCTCGACGACTTCGCCGCGACGTGGTGGTATGGTGTGAAAGAGGGGGTTGAAACGTGGCACGATGCTTTAAGTTTATTAAGGTTGACCTTTGGACCTGAGAAACCTGCGTACAAAGTATACCGCGAGCTTTTTGCGTCAGAACAGGACTCTAAAACACCGTGTGATGTGTTCATATGCAAAGCGCGCTCAATTCTCGCGTGTTTGCCGCCAAAGACATTAAGTGAGGATGTCCAAATCGACATGGTTTATGGACTGTTGCATGGACGGATCAGAGAAAAAGTCGCGCGTGATAAAGTTAGAGACTTTACTGATCTTTTGAAACAATGTAGGCTAGTAGATGACGCTTTTACAGAGACATCAGAGAAGAAGCCTTCCTTATCAGAAAATATCTCCAATGAACTCAAACGCCCCAGGTGTTCGTTTTGCAAGTATTTTGGTCACTCGACTGATGAATGTCGAAAAAGAAAATTGAAGTCTTCGAGCCCCTCGAGTACGGCAACCACAGCGGCGACTCGTCCTCTTCCAGAGCCCCACACATCAGCGATTTCAACTTTGAAATGTTATGGGTGTGGTGCAGTCGGCTACATTAAATCAAATTGCCCAAAATGTTCAGTTGCGTCTGCAAGTGCGGACTTCTGTGCTATAGATCATCCAATAGTATCTCCACAACCAAGACCGATGCTTCGACTTGGCATACTTGGAGCTAGTGGAACGGCTATCATTGATACAGCCGCTAAATTGAGTGTGGCGAGCGAGTCCCTAATGAAATTGTTACAAAATAAGGGATGCTCGTTTTCATGTTACAAAACGAGGATTAAACTTGCTGATGGGTCAGAAAAGTTAACAAATACCCGCCTAACCAATGTAGGTGTAAACCTAGAAGGAAGGCAGATACCAATCACATTCCTAGGTATACCAGGTGCTCCGCTAACCCTACTAGGTATTGATTTTCTAAACAAATCGGAAATTGCACTTGACTTTGGAACTAGGAGGTGGTATTTCGCTGATGATCCCATGAGAAAGTTCGACATATTATTTGAAGAAAAAGTGACGTCACAGTATGCTGAAATCCTTTCCTTAAACTTACTTCGACAGGAAGAAGGAACCATGCTGGATGATGACCAACGTGAAAGGTTGAGTTTGGTGCTTGGAGCAAATCAGGACTGCTTTGCTTTAGGGGGAGAGCCCACACCCTACGCAGAACATCACATCGATACTGGTTCCCATGCACCCATTTCAGTACCACCCTATCGAATGACTCCAGGCAAGAAACAGTGTTTGAAGGAAGAACTGGATAAACTTCTAGAGACCGGCGCCATTGAGGAATGTGAATCCCCGTGGTCAGCTCCAGTGGTACTTGTGCCAAAGAAAGATGGTGGCGTGCGCATGTGCGTGGACTATCGTGGTTTAAACTCTGTCACTAAGGCCGACTCATATCCGCTTCCGCGTATGGACGACTTGCTGCATAGTACCAGAAGAACAATTTACATGAGTGCTATGGACTTACGCGCCGGTTACTATCAAGTGAAAGTGAAGGTGGAAGATCGGGACAAAACTGCGTTTGTGACACCCTTCGGTACTTTTCGCTTCACGGTTCTCCCTTTTGGAGTTCGTAATGGACCAGCCACTTTTCAAAGGCTTATTGACAGATTTCGAAGTGGACTGCCTGAAGTAACGCTACTCGCGTATCTAGATGATCTGATTATTTTGTCAGACACATTCGAGGGACACATAAAGGATTTGCAGGCAGTTTTCGATCGTCTGCGAATGTTTAAATTGCGGGCGAATCGTGACAAGTGCGTGTTCGCGAGTGCAGCTATCCGATACCTGGGTCACGTCATCACCAGTGTTGGCATCCACGTCGATCAAGATAAGACTACGGCTATTGCAATGATTCCGCCGCCTCAGAACCTGAAGCAGCTGCAATCGTTCTTACAAACATGCTCCTGGTACCGACGTTTCGTGGACAAGTTTTCTGAGATGGCTCGCCCTTTAACGAATCTTCTAAAGAAACAGGCTACCTGGACCTGGGGAAGTGACCAACAACGTGCTTTTGAGTCGCTTAAGTCTGCTCTTCTATCCCCACCAATTCTTCGACAGAGTGACCCTTCAAAACCCTACAAGCTGCGAACAGATGCCTCAGCCTATGCTCTAGGATCTGTACTTTTGCAAGGTGAAGGCCCTGACGAACATGTTGTGGAATATGCCAGCAGACTACTCACAGCCAGCGAACGCAACTATAGTACGACGGAGCGCGAAGCCTTGGCTGTGATATGGTCACTTAGCAAGTTTCAAGGTTACCTGGATAACACTTCTGTTATCGTGATCACGGATCATCAACCATTGAAATGGCTGCTCTCGCTCAAGTCGCCCAGTGGAAGATTGGCCCGTTGGGCACTGCTGATCCAAGGCTATAACCTTCAGATACGATATGCCTGTGGCCGAGAAAATGTAGTGGCTGATATGCTAAGTCGTCCACCATGTGGACACACAGATCGAGAGCAGTGTGAGATATGCCTCGTTACTGTCGATATGCCTACCAGATCCCCAGTGGAGGTGCGTGCAGAGCAATTGAAAGATCCAGACCTACGCAAGATCTTCCAGAGTTTCGAGGACACTGGTAATACAGAATATTCAAAATGGACCTCAAGAGGCTATTTACTGTCCAGTGGTGTGTTATATAGGTACTCTGATCAAGACGATCAGGAAGAAGCCCAGCTTGTTGTCCCTTGTCATGAAAGAGACAAAGTATTAAAAGAGCACCATGATGCTCCAACAGCTGCTCATGTAGGAGTAGAAAGAACGATCCAGCGCATTTCCAGACTGTACTATTTTACTGGAATGCGCAGATATATCACCGATTACATAAGCAAGTGCCTAGAATGTCAGAGGTATAAAGCCTCTAACCAGAAGCCCGCTGGCTTAGTTCAAACCCCTGCTTACAACCAAAGGTTTGAAGTAATTTCAGTTGATTTGTTTGGTCCACTGCCTATATCCGAGGAGGGATATCAGTGGATATATATCGTTGAAGATACGGCTACCAAGTGGGTAGAGCTGTTCCCTCTACAAAAAGCAAGTGCTGAAGAATGTGCAAAAGTGTTGGCCAATGAAGTATTCCTTAGGTATGGTGTGGCTCGCAGAATTATTTCTGACAACGGAGTCCAGTTTATATCTGCCGTTATGCAAAAGCTTTGCCATTGTCTAGGTATTAAGCAGAGCTTGACGCCAATTTATCACCCCGAAGCTAATATGGTGGAGCGGAAGAATCGTGATCTCAAGACGTATTTGTCTATCCTCATAGGAAACGAAAGTCACCATGTTTGGCCTGGGAAATTACCCACAGTAAGATTCGTATTGAACTCCATGAAGTCACAATCCACGGGGTACTCACCGGCATACCTCTCTTTTGCCAGAGAATTACGATCTCCAGACGAAGTCCATAACGACCTTCGTAAGGTCCTACGGGACGAAAACTTCGTTCCCCAGATCACACCCTATTTAGATAAAATGGCGAGTGTCCTAGTTGAAGCTCGATCCGTTCATGAGAAGGAACAAGATCGACGAAAGACATATGCAGATGTTCATCGTGGCCCGGATCCCATGTATCAAATTGGCGATAAGGTTTGGGTCATGACACATTTAAGAAGTCATGCCGGCCAAGGCCTGACCTCCAAGTTCTATCCCAAGAGAGACGGTCCTTACCAAATTCGTAAGATCATCTCGGACACAACCTTCGAGGTGTCACCCATGGATTCCTTGGAAACTCCCCTTGGAAAATACCATGCGTCGCAACTGACCCCTTTTAAAGGAGAGTCATCTGGTAGTGCAGAAGAGGCAGCTCCTATGAGGCCCATCCGTCGCAGAGGAAGACCACGCAAGGACGTCAGCCGACCATCCCAGAAATAAGTCCTGCTTCCTCGTCGAGCCGACTTCGAAAGCAGAGGGGGAGACTGTAGCATGTCGCTTTGGTCAGCCCTAGCCCTGTCTGCCGCCGTTCAACAGCGTACACGTGTCAGGTGTAAAAGACGCATGACAAGTAGTCAGATAGCAGAGAGTGATATGTGACATTACCTTTTTACAATTTTTCATTTAAGTTTTGCCTTTTAATTTGTTTCTATTTCAATCTAATAAATATTTTATTTAATGTAACCTGTGTAATAACTGATAGTAATCACAGTGTTACAATATGTCTTAATTTTCTATTATCAATAATTGTTAAACAGTTGAAGATAGGACATCATACATAAAACATATCTAGAATTCTCCAAGGATTCCATAAAGCCTCGCCCCCATTACAATAGCTTTTAAATTTAACAAACCTTGGATCTAACCATTTTGGGCAATTGTGAACAACCTATTTAAGTGAAATGAAAAATGGCCATTTTTTTAAATATTTTTTTATATTTATTTTGGCACCAAAGGTGACTTTGCATTTGTGTGTGTGTTTTCTTTCTTTACCGTCGGCCTATTTCCGCGACTATGGCCAATCACCGACGCCAGTGAGCAGTTTCACCTCACTATCCTGGAAATTTTGCCGAACCCCTGCCTTTCTGTAAGGAGGGTAGGGATCTTTAACGTGCCCAACATCGCATGTACACGGGACCGACGGCTTTACGCCCCCTCCGAAGGGAGGAACGTGCAGATATTCAACTTGCTCAAATACAATGCCAGAACCTCGGTTGATGTTAATATTACAGTATGTACTGAAAAAGTGAAAGGAGAACCCTGGGATCGAACCCAGTACCCTTCGGTTCAGAGGCACACGTTCTTACCCCTTTACTACCGAGGCTCTGACTTTGCATTTGAAATGTGGAGTATGCTTTTGACCATAGGTAGACCATTTTGCACAATCAACCAAAGGTTGCAGTGCTATAGGGGCTGCAAGGCCGCGGACGAGCCCTAAGGCAAAAAAAAATAGGTAGACCATATTGTCACAAGTAGATAAACCATATTGTATCATATTATTTGGTCATAAGTAGACCATATTTTATCCCATAAAAACATATAAAATCGAAACTGACCGCGGATATGGGTTTTAGGGGTCCTAGTGCGCGCTCATTTGCAAAAAATTTTTCAAAATTCAAAAGTCGGAATTTCCCCCATTAGTGAAATTTTTCTACGAAAATTCACTAAAAAAATCCATAGGAGTGATATCAGTATAACTTGGTGATCCTTCTATAGTTCTCCTCTTTCAATCTACCTGTTCGGAAACACCTGATCCATACAAGTCCAGACGATGGTTAAAGTCAAGGACAGCTCGCCCTAGTTATAACATTTTTCAATCCGTTGTACAGTTTTTTTTTCATTTCTTGACAGAATTGATTGAAAAGTTCCGCTGTTCGTTCGTCTATACCAGAAGCCTATGTGTAAGGTGTTTAAGCGCTTCTTCAAAATCTTCCTTTCAAATAGGCGGGTCTAGCTCATCTGTGTTTATCGTCCCTATTTCCTCCATGCAGTCTGCTTCACAATTAATTTCCTTTCCGTGGTATAAATCTTTAGATAAGCATTCCAGTGCTTAGCAGTGTATTTGTTTTCTAAAAATAAATTGCCATGTTTATCATTTATGACTAACTTTTCTTTCTGGTTTATATTGTAGTATTCTTACCAGTTGGTGAACTTGATCGGACCGTCCCCTCTTTAAGTAAGTTTCGATTTCTTCACTATTTCTTTACATCGCTACTTTTTACTTTCCAACATTTCTGTTCTTAAGTTATTTATATTTGATGTATGCCTCATCATTTTTAATCTTTCACAACCTGTTACGCTCTTGTATTAATTTTACCATTTTTGATGTCATCTAAGCGTTCCTTAGTTCTAGTTTCTTTTTTCCAGTATTTTTCCGTAACTGCCTTTAAACCGCTTTTTATGTTTGTCCACGTACATATTCCTTCAACGAGATTCAGAATGCTTCCTTTTTAATCATTTTCCTCTGCATTTTTTAGTTTGTGCATATTAATTTCCTACTTGTATTTCCATTCTTTGTAGCGGATTTTTTGCACTTTGTTACTGCCAGATTATGGTCCCTATTTATAGCTGCACGAAGATATAAACAGGTGGAGCTAAACAAATGCCTGTGAAAATTCTTGGTAATTATAAAATTGATACGTTCCTGTATCCTCTGGTGCTTTCCATATATGTATTAGACACACCTACCCATATCTCCCAAAGTCGAATGACCTCAAATGCAGCAGTTATTTCTCGAATTAAGTCTTGCTCCGTTTCCACCAGTGTCTCGTAAATCAGCGACTTGACATGCCACCACTCCCTCCGCCCACAAGAAAAGATCCAGAGGCGTTAAATCACGTGGCGTAGGTGGCCAAGGAACTGAGACACCTCTACCAATATAATGTTGTCCAAACTGTTGATCCAAATACTGACGGACTTGTACAGAGAAATGTGCAGGCACAACTTTGTGTTTATAGTCTTAAAGGGCCCTAGGAAATCATTTTCAGACATAGGTTGTTTAACTCAATGTCTACTCTCATGGCAATGAATAACCTCTTGCAGTGTGTTCCCATAGTTCAGATTAATTTTTTATATCATGTCTATAAACTAACATGAGACCGATCTAAGACAATACTTCAATTATTTGATTGTTGTTGCTCTTACTTGGTGATATTGGTCCATACTACATACAGCCTTGGAGACTACTTCTCTGGCTTCACTGTTGGTTTTCATTTCTGTAAATAAAGGACGTGGGCAGCGCGTAAGCTAAGTGGAGCAAGTTTCCCTTCTGAATTCCAGATGTTCTACGATGTTTCTGTACCCGGTTTGCTGCTTGACAGCATCTTCAGACAGAATAAAATTGGATCAATACTAAATCATGACAACTACAAATAAATGTATATGTTGCTATGTTATGTTGTGTTCATTAAAAATGAAAATAAAATAAAACAAAAATGACAGATGACGCCTTTAAAATGTCTACGTGATGTATGTCAGTATTTAACAAGTAAGGGCAACAACAATCAATGAAATAAAGATAGAACTTACATATAACAGTAATAACTATAATAACAATTATAACAATAAAATAACTAAACAATAATAGTAATGAATCAGACTCAATACAATGAAAATGTCGACACAGATCAACTCATTATCTTATCACAACTTAAAAAAATAAGTTGATTTATTTTGTTTGATTTATTTAATTTGGAAGAAGAATATCCATACACGACAATAGCTACCTTGTTTTGAATGAGCAAACTGATTTAATTGGTTCCTCTTTCTTGGATATTCTTCTTCCTAATTAAATAAATCAAACAAAATAAATCTAACTATTTTTTCAAAAAAGTTGTAATAAGATAATGAGTTTTCGTGTATTAATATTCTCAATGTATAGAGTCTGCTTTATTACTGTTACTGTTTAGTTATTTTATTATTGTTGTTGTTGTTCGCGATTTTTTGGC